>NW_004624730.1:9244879-9265518 GCF_000247695.1 Heterocephalus glaber
TTGGGATTCCATCATGTTCCTCAGCTCCTCTATTATTTTATCTGTGTCCTCTCTAGATTTATTAATCCTGTCTTGCATCATGAGCACAATCTTTACTGTTATCTGAGTAATTATTTCTGATTTCATTTTTTCCAGATCCTCTTTTGTTTCCAGTTCAGAGAGTCCAGGTTGTTGAGTATCAGATTGTTCCATCTCGTTTCCCTTTGTGGTTGCTCTAGGTGATCCAGAAGTCTGTTTTTGAGACTTCTTTACGTGTCTTCTCATTTCCACGGGGGGTGGGGGTGTGTTGATTCTGGCATCTGTGCAACTCACCTTCTCTGCCCAAGGAGTGTGGGATGGAGGCAGGGGAGCTTCCTTCTGGGTGCTGGGACTGGCTCACTTTCTCTGCCCTAGGAGCATGGGATGGCAGTGGGGGAGCTTCCTTCCATGTGCTGCGACTGGCTCACCTCTGAAGATTTCAAAATTTTAAATTCATTTATAAATGAGGGTAGTAAATACATCAAATTTCCACATGAACAAGGCCTCTCTTTGCTCTTCTAGTGCTCTATTTGTCTGCTCTTTGTTCATTACCACATTGGTTTTTTGGCAATAATTCTTGGTACTATAACAACATTATGTCTCCCAGGCTGGGTCTGGAGAAGATTACTAGTAACCTGCATTACTTTATAATTGTCTCTGGATTGCAAAATTTCTAGACTGATTCTGAAGTGATGACACCATTCTGTTAATAGAGACTGGTGTAACTATGTGATTTTCAGGCTATATAGAGAGCATCTGATGGGAAATCTGGGTACTCTTATTAAGTCATGACCATAACAGTCAGGATAGGAGTTTATTTCTGCCAATCTAATCTCCCTAAAGAATCCAGAATTCTCCCCAATACATAATTCCCTTCATAATCTGGTTCCACGCTGTATTTGTAATCATTCTGCCAGAGATAGCATGTTGCTCATTATCTCCAGCCCCTTATTTTAATTTCATGAATACCAAGCACTTAAATAATTTACCCCAGATTATTCAGCAGTGTCTGGGAAAATCCAGGCCCAGATTTCAAATATTCTCATACTTCATGAATCTGCCATGCTTTCTACCACTATCAATATGGATCGTGCATGGAAAGCTTGCCTCTATCCATCTCAACTCTATATTTCTAAGCATTTGAGAAATACTAGACCAGCAATCACAAATAGTCAGACCAGGTGATGAAGTGTATTATTCTTTGCCTTCTTCCTTTTGAGTGATTCCTGATTCTAGGAAAGAGCTAAATAAATATACACACAATTCCTTCATCTTCACTTCCTTCACCAAGTTGTAGAGGTGAGAACAATGGCTAGCAGCACCCGAACAAATCTGCAACACTTTATGTCAATGGGAGGTCTCACTTGCACATCAGTAAACAGGAGCTTAATCCTTTTCTTTCCTAATCTTATCACCATTCTTATATATATGTCTTCAGAAGGTGGGTACAGAAATAGAACCACATGTCTGATATCTTTGTTGAATGAGATCTTGGTTTCTTGCATGGAAAGACATCTATGCATGATTACAAATATTACAGTGCTCATGGGAATGTGTAAAGCTGAGCTGGAAAGGTTATTCGATGTTCCCACCCTCATTCTATTATGGACAGCTAAATTAGGTAGAAATATTATGGCAGTCAGATAGGTCTGGGCCTCGAAGGAGTCAGTGCTAAAGATGAAAACACGTAACAACTGTGGTGAGAAGCACATCTGTTAGAGGCCAGGCCTCAAGATAAAGACAAAATGACCAGGCCTATGTACTTCCCCAAGGGATAAGTGATAATACCTGGCCCAGTAAAATCTAAATAGATATTGGTCGCCTTGGTGGGTGACAAAGACCTCTGGACCTATCCCTTCCTAAAAAAGTTCTTCATTCTTTCTATGACCACTTGTTACGTGACTTGCTTCCCCATTAGGGGGGATGGGGAAATATTACTTAAGTGACTATACTTATAATCTTATTGGTTGATCATAATTTTGTCCCATTTTATACCCACCTTGTGATTTTGCTCTATGAAACTTCCCCTATGAAGTGGGGTTCCCAACAACTCACTTGGGCCCCCTCCTCCCTCTCAGGAGCTTAAGTCAATCTCTCTCTCTCTCAATAAGTACTTCCTACTCATGACCTCCCATTCCTTAGAATTCATTCTTTGATTTTGGGAAACACAAGCTCGGCATATCTGACATTTAGCAGGTTAAGAATTATATTATTTCCCCTACATCATTGAGCAGTCTATATTAATTCCTCTTAAAAATTCTGGAAAGTTCCTGTCCATCATTTGAAAAAAGAAGTACACACCAAAGTCTAGGAAATACATTGTCCATTCATATTTCTTGCGAGAATCTCCAGTAACTTTGGATTAAAATTAAATCTATACCCAAGATGTTACTTGGGTAAGGATAAGAAGCTTGGCTGAAACATGGAAGCAAAGAGGCAGTGACCTGTCAAAAACCAGATAAAAATTGAATTTCTGAGTCCTTTTTTTCTCTGCTTTGGTATTATTTTCATTAAGGTCAGAAGCTGTACATTAGTCTCCTTTCCAGAAAATAAAATCTGCTTGGGGGAAAGAGTACTCAGATTGGAGAGATCCCACATTACTCTTGACTCCGGTACTTATTTCTTTTTTTTAAATTTAAATCTTTTATTGGTACATTTAAAGTATATAACACAATTACATTCATCACTGGAAATTTGAACCTTTGCATAATCCATCTTGGTTCTTATTTTTTCCCCATTCCCATGCCCACCCTTCAACCCCTCCACCACTCCCTATTTACAAAGACTTTGTTTCCATTTTTTCATTTTTTCATATTAATTCCATTCCCTTCTTTCCTTTCCCCTACCCCTCCTACTTCCCCTTCCCCTTTCACCACTTTCTTCCTATTTCACATTATCTATTATACCTTTTAGTCCTTATTTACACTTTCAGTTTCTCACACTAGAGAAACTATTTGGTATTTATATATGTGTGTCCTATTTATTTCACTTAAGAGTATTGCCTCAATGTGCATCCACTTAGCTATAAATGTCTATAATTTCTCATTTTTTATGGCTGAGTAGTACTCCATTTTATAACAAAACCACATTTTCTTTATCCTGTCTCCAGTTGATGGGCAATTGGGCTGCTTCCGAGTTTTAGCTATTACAAACTGTGCTGCTATGAACATGGGTTCACGTATATCACTGTGGTATGATTCTTTTAATTCTTTGGGGAAGATACCCAGCAGTGGAATAGCGGGGTCAAATGGGACTTCTAGTCCTAGTTCTTTGAGGTATCTCCATACTGATTTCCACAGTGGTTGTACCAATCTACACTCCCACCAGAAGTGGAGTAGGGTTTCTCTTTCCCCACAGCCCTGCCAGCCTTTGTTATTGGTTGATTTCATGATACCAGCCATTCTTTCTGGAGAGAAGTGAAATCTCAGCATTGTTTTCATTTGCACCTCTCGAATGACCAGTGATTTGAACATTTTTTCATATGTTTATTTGCTATTTCTACTTCTTTGTCTGAGAAATGTCTGTTCATTTCAGATGCCCATTTTTGGATTGAGTCATTAAATTTGGGAAGTCTGATTTTTTTAAGTTCTTTATAGATTCTAGATAGTAGACCTTTGTCTGAGGAACAGCAGACAATTTTTTTTCCACAGTATGGGTTGTCTCTTCACACTGTTGGTGGTTTCTCTTGCTGTGCAGAAGCTTTTTAATAAGAAGAGATCCCACTTGTTGATTGTTTGTGCTAGTTCATGGGCAGCTGAGGTCTTGTTCATAAAATCTTTTCCTACACCAAAGTCTTCAAGAGTTCTACCTAACCTCTGTTCCAACCAGTTCAGCATTTCTGTTTTAATATTTAGATATTTAATCATTTCGATTTTAGTTTAGTGCTTGGTGAGAGACATAGGTCTAGTTTTAATCTTTGGCATTTATTTCTTGAGATGTTTTATAACCTTCCCAGGTGAGAAGGGAAATGGTTTGGGGCCAGTAACAGTTGCTGATATTCAAGTACTATTCTTTGCAGAGACTTACATTTAGCAACTTTCAACTTAGGGCTTTAAAACTCCTTCCAGGCAGAGATCTGTTGGGTTCTGGGCTATGAAAGTGTGACCTGCCTGAGGACTATGCTGAGGAGAAATGACACAGAGGCACACGTGGGTGGCTGAATCTAGGGCTTACAGAGGCTGATCACCAGCATCTGACACTATTTTTAGGAATCTCAGCCTTCTAACTGTTGTTCTGCATGATAGCCATCCCTGTGCCCATGTGTATTCCTCTGACATGAATTAAAAGTATAAAATGAAATCCATTTTTTGCACTTACCACTTTTCTAAGTTGCAAATATGTGTGTGTATAAAACAGATTGTTTTTAATAATTTTCTCAAAAGAGAGGTCAAGGAAGCTTTTCTCAGCAGTGCCTTGGGAGCCAACCTGGACATTGATTTATCTGTCTTGGATGGTGCCAGAAAGGTAGAGGCTGTCTGCACAAGTTTTGTGGAGTAACTAGTGGTCCCTATTGCAGAATATCTGTAACAAAAATAGAAACCCCATCTGTCTAAAGTGGTTTGGATGCCATCCAACAGATAAGCAGTTAAACTAAGTCAGAAAGCTCACCCATTTTTTCCTCTTCTATACCAACAAACACCTCATTCTGAGCAATGTTATGATATAGAAGAGAGACCAGAACATTTTGAGTCAGAATATTGGAGTCTGAATCCTAAAATTACCACCCATTATCTGTGGGAGCTTGGGAGAACTACTAATTTTTCTAACTTACTTTTTTCATCATAAAATAGAGTTGCTGGCAGAGAGGGCAGCAAGTACAGTGTGTAGATGGTAGGGGCTTCACATTGTTTATAATTTTTTTCCCTACTCTCTCCAGTCCCAAATCAAGAAGTGCTGAATGACAATGGCAAATTGAATTGGTCAATGTAAGTAGCAGAATAAACAAGTTGTAGCTAATGTACATTACAATTCATTCATTTAAACATTCATTCACTCAGTATACAGGGAGTGATGTCTTGGTATTGTGCTGAGAGATGGGAATCAGAGATGAGAAAAACTTGGGGCTTGATACTCCAATCTCACCCTCACCCCTGGAGAAATTGGGGACAGATGACTCTCTGCAGGGAAGTGAGACAAGTTCAGAGCCACAGTTCTGAACAAGTGCAAAAAGGCAAATAAAATCAGGACACCAAGGCCATTCATGCTGATCAGCATCCTCAGAGACAGCCCTGGGCTGCAGGCCCCTCTGTCTCTTGTACCTCTGCTTTTCTAGCTGACACATGTAGCATTCCTAAGATGAAAGTGGCTTCATTCTGCCCTGGCTTACTCAGTGGACTGTGGAAATGTTTGAGGCTTCCTTTGCTTTTGCACATCTCTATTCAAAAGCTTTTTGAGGGTGAACAAGATGATCTCAGTCTAAAACTAGAGGAAGCCTGGTCTGCAGAAATATATTTGTCTTTTTTTGGCTGGCTGGGACTTGGTAAGGGAATATGTGTGTGTGTACTGCATGCTGTCTAGGACATGGGAAATGTTTACTTTTGTGTGAACTCACAGAAAAAAAATGAGTGTGTCCTTTTGCCTGGAACCTGTAATTGATGGCATTCTTTAAGTTGCCTGTTTTTAGAGTCACAGTATTTGCTTCAGATCAATTAAAATGTAAGGAGAGTTAAATAATATTATGAATTTTTTATAAAGGAAAAGCTTTCAGGATGAAAATATCAGGAGTTATTGGATACTAATTTATCTATTTGTTGTTTTTCTACATTATTTACCTTGATCCTCAGTACAACTATACAGGGTATACATGACAATCTTCATTTTGTATGTAAAACTTGGATTTGAGGGGTAAATACTTGGTCCAACATCATACAGCTAGTAAATGGTAAACTCATGGTTGCATGACTCCTAAGCCTACAACCCACACAGAGCTTTCTGCCAGGATACCAGTGCTATATAACATGAATAAAATATGTGTGTGATATGTGATACAATTTATAATATGAGTATGTACAAAGCACCACAGGCATGCAACCCTCAGAGGAAATCATCCTTATAAGGGGGCCATAAAATGCTTCATAAATCAACCATCTCATTTCAGAAGCAGGAAAATAAAGCAGAGTTGTGTTTTTACTCAAGGTGCAAAGTGGCAAAGACAGAACTAAATGCTGAAGTAGTACCTTTCCTACAAATAAGAACATGGCATCTCATTATGCCCCAAAGTGTTAGGGCTCCATACCAGCTGAAAATAATTTATAGGGTAACTGGAAAGGAAAAAGACCAAAGCCTAGCAGTGTGGAGAGGAAGTACTCTTCTAAGTGTACTAGTAGTACCCTTACCCAGGGTTAGCTGCTCAGCAATAGCAGCTACCCTCTGTCTGGGATCAAGTCACACATTAGAAGTTGAATGTGATTGTGTTTGGCTCATGCTCAAAAAGAGTTTATCTGTTTTTAACTTCAAAATAGGGGAGTTAGGTGGGGACCAGGTGGAATGGCAGTGTGGAATTATTGAATCCTGATAGACTAATTACTATGTCCTGATCTGATGTGCTTTTCATCAATCACTATATCTAATGCATATCAAAACTGCTCCAAAATTTAGTGGCAGAAAAAAATTTTTAGTCATCATAGATTTTGTGGGTCAGGAATTCAGACCAGCATAGCAGAGATGACCCATCTCTATTCCATAATGCTTGAAGCCTCTTCTGAAGGTAATTCAGAGGGTTTGGGGCTGGTTTGATATCTCTGTCTCCACATGACCCCTCTAGTGGCTAGCTGAGGTTTCCTGATATCCTGGCTTATCAGGGCAGTAAGACTTTTTACATGGAAGCTCAGGCCCTATAAGACTAAGGCAGAAACTCACAGACCTTTTAAGGGCTACTTCCAAATCACATTTCTCATAATCAATTTATCACAGCTGTCATGGGCCAGCCCAGCTTCAAGGGAGTGACTAGAGAGAACCCAGCCTTCCATTAGAATAGACTCAAAGAACCTGAGGCTGTCATTAATCTACTCTGTGCCATAAGAGAGGAAGATGAAAGAAGGCCACCACTGTTCCATCCTCTGTTCTGATAAAAATCCAGGCTTCACCAGTCCAGTAGGAGGAAATAATAGGAACACCAAGACATCCTAAAGTCAGAGAATTTTGGATTTCCCAAGGCAATTAATCAGCAGGAGAGGAAGTAAGAAAAGTTGTATTTTTGAAACAATCTAATATAACAGAGAGAGGACTGGCTTGGCAGTCAGGGCAGCTACTAACTGATTATGTGATTTGGGGTGGGTCAACCCAAAGCCAGGGTTCCCATGCCTGTGAAATGGGGTTGATCCTGCCTACCTTTTGGGTTGGGTATGAAGACTATACCAGGTGCTACCTTAGGTTGGGCCCCCTGAAGCAAACCTTGAAATCAGAATGTGCGTGAAAAGTATTTATTCGGATATGTTATCAAGAAAGGAAGGGGACACTGAGTCAAGGAGGGCTAAGAAGGGAAGCAGGAGTGAGCTATTAAGCCAAGTCTCACGGAGGGCAACTTCTACTCAGTCTCACAGGGTTTCTCCAAAGAAAAGTGTCGGTAAACTGCAGAGGAGCAAAGTAGCTGTGGGATTTATCCCCCTACAGGTATTTACATTCCCATACTTGCAAACGCTTCCCCAAGGGGATGCGAATTCTCATGCACTTTGTGGCCAGAAAAACTGCTACAAGGCAGCCCTCAAACAAAAAGGTGCAGTTTCAGGGAGTAAAAGAAGACCTTAAGCAGATAAGAAGGGATATGAGCAAGCTACCCCGGGATGCATAATCTCTCAGCACAGTGTGTGGCCATGGAAGCCCGCAACAAATGCTAGCAATTCTTGTTTTATCTGCTGCTGTTATTAGTGTTATTCTAGTCCTCCGAATTCTGAAAGAAAGGACATTGACAGATAAGGTAAGATATAGTTCCTCAAACCCAGTGCTCTCTTTAGCTTTGTTCAAGTCCCTTGGGCCCTATTTATGGTTGCCTGTATGGTCTGCTTCACATCCCGGTTCTGACAGAAATAAAGCTACCTTTCAAAATTCAAAGCCAGGGTGAGAGAGCAGGTTTCCATTATTCACGTCCTCACCCTGCCCCACTGCTCTTCAGCAGAGCCCGTGTCAGCCACGCCCAGCCCTGCTCAGCCCCTTCTACCCTTACCTTTTCATCATTGCCCCTCAGACATGGCAGAGTGCGAATTGCCCCAGCATCTGATGTCTCACTGGAGTCATCCAGCTCTCTCTGAGGGCACTCACTGCCCAGCATTTATTTGGCCCAGTTATCAGTACTTCAGTGTCATAAAGCCACCAGGTTCAAACAATTTCCGTTTCTTTTTTGCTTTGAAATGCCTTCAGACCCTTGGCCGTATCTTGCACAGAAATTTCCCCACCATAGCTGCTACCTGTGGTTTTCCTTACCCAGGATAAATCTCTAAGATCTCCCTGTCCCATGGGTTTTCTAAAGGGTGGTGTTGTGGATTGAATGGTGTCCCCCCAACCCCCAAAAAGAAAAGTTGAAGCCCAAACCCTCTGTTCCTCAGAATGTGAATTTATTTGTAAATAATGTCTTTACAGATGCAATTAAACTACAATTGAGGTCATTTGGGTGGACCCTAGTCCTTATAGCCTCTATAACCTTATAAAAAGGGGGAAATTGGACAGACAGACACACAGGGAGCTGATATGACAACATAGGGGAGAACACTAGGTGATGATGAGGCAGAGGTGGGACACATCCATAAGCAACTGCAAGGATTGCTGAGGTAACAACAGGCAAGGAAAGATTTCTCCCCTAGAGTCATCCTGCTCTCACCTTCCAGGTGGTTAGCCTCTAGAATGATGAGATGAAAAATTTGTTTTAAATCATTCTATGGTACTTTGTTATGGCAGCCCTAGCAAACCAATATTCCTGGCATCTCTGAGAACTCCAGAAATGGCTGAAAGTCCTTTACAAGCTGCTTCCCAAGTTCTCTGGACCTCTGAATTCTTATCTAGAAAATATATAGAATACAGCAAATTGTGTTTTCCAAAATCATGCACAGTGATGACTTCCATCCCATGTTCTTTACTCAACTGATCATATTGACCTCATTAAGCCTTCCTCTTAAACACAAGTGAGTCTGTGACTTAACTGTAACCAATAGGATGAGGCAGTTGCAGCGCTTTATGAAATCTGAGACAAGACATAAAATTATCCATCTTACATCTTGGGACACTCGCTTGGAGTTTTGATCCACCACAAAAGAAGCCTCAAGCTTCCATGCTACAGGTAACCCAGACCACCTGGGAAAGGCATAAGGAGGGGCTCCAGTGGACACCCCCAGCTATGGCCCCAGCAGATGGCCAGCATCAATCAGCAGATATGCCTACGAATATGACGCTCCAGATTATTCTCTCATCTGTGAATTTCCCCTGCTGTGGAATCTTCCCAGACATCCTCAAGCAAGCCTAAATACTTGACTCATACAGCCTATGAGTGTAATAAAGTGGTTATTGCTGTATGCCACTAAACCTGGGGATAATTAGTTGGGCATAAATGTCAACTGGGCCTTCATCTCTCCAAGGTATCTGTCAAAGTTTCAGCTTAGAGTCTTACAACTGGACTGGAGAAGTCTGAGCAAAGCATGAAGAGACTGGGGAAACCTAGTCTGCCTATAAATCATGTTAGGGCCCTGAGATAAGTCCCATTCTCTTGCTCTTCTCTCTCCTTACCAGAGTTGAGCAGCCAATACTAAAATAACTGTAGGCTTTCCTGACACCTTTGATTCAAGCTCATAACATTTCCACAAAGTGGGAATGACCCTACTATCCATAAGAATTTTCAAGTGTCTATTAGCCCACATTCTATTCAATACAAGGTTTTGCAACAACTTGCATTATGGTTGGGTTCTCTTGGTGTTCACTTCCTGCTTCCTCATAAACATAAATGTTTCACTCACATGGGATCAAATTGATTGTTGATTAATTGATTAATTATTGCATGCCAACTATGTACAACTTTTTTGCTAGGCTTTGAGGAACATTGGGAAGGTAATTAGAGATAAGTCAACTACTGATCTTGTTTCTTAAAGGAATTTAGATCTTATGCGAAGAACTCCCATTCAAGGTAGAAGGTGACAGGTGCTATAAAAGAAATCCTCCCCTACTCCTGCTATTTCATGAGCTGTCTTTCTGAAGAAAGGACAGTGTACCTTGGAGTGGCTAAGATCGCAAAGGGAAGGATCTGGGCCCCTTATTTGCATACCCAACGTGCACAGCAACCTTTCAGCCCTGCTTCTCCCTGAAACAGGCCTTCAAGTGCATACAAGCCACATTCCCCAGCCATTTCTCAGGTTTTAGTGAGGAGGACTCCCTCCAGTATACTGTACTGACTTCCCTGTGCTCCAGCACAGGCCCTATTAAAACAAGGACTCATTTTGGCGTTCCTGTAAAAAGTCAGATAGGAAAAGAGAGAGCGAGAGAGAGAGAGAGAGAGAGAGAGAGAGGAGAGAGAGAGAGCAAACAGGCAGGCAAAGTGGTGCATGTGCTGTGCAGACAGAAGTCTTCCCTGGCGTGTTGTACCAGTTGTTAAACTCCTGCCTCTCAGCCCCAAGCCCACCCTCCCCTGTTCTGATGTTTAATGCTGAGGCTGGCACTCCATAAATGGTATTTCTGATTTCCCAGCTGTTCCAGCTGTTCCCTGTTAGGGTCTACCAGCAGGGGGTGGTAGAGGCAAGCTGCAAAGCTGGAGAAGGGAAAGGGGATGCACTTCACAGGTTTCTTAGTTTTCCTATGAGCAGCACACCAGCAAGGCTTCTTAGCCCTGGCAAAGCGCTCTGACAATGGCAGTCCATTCCTGCAGGAGCAGCTGCATCCAGCTTGCTGTCTCTCCAGCATCACAGCATCACCTTATTGTCACCTTTCAGAGATAGGTTTGTGCTCGCTCCTCAGTGTTCTAGGACTCAGCCCCTCAAAACCTTCCTCTAAGTCTCTGAGTTTTAATAATTCCAATCTCAGCCCTTGGAGTGGAAGTGCAGTTGCTACTTTCATAAAACCTTACCCTTTCAGTTACCTAGTTGACATTTCTTTTAACTATATCAGATTCTCTCTGTTCAAAAAATCTGGTGTGGCACTGATGAGCATGTGGGGAAATTGAGAGCCTTTGCACTGCTGGTGAGAATGTAAATTGACACAGCCACTTTAGAAAACAGAATAGCAGTTCCTCAAGAAGTTAAAAATAGAATTACCATATGATTGAAAAAGTGCACTGGGTAGATATACCCAAAAGAGCTGAAAGCAGAGTTTCAAATATATATATATATATATACATATATATACATATATATATACATATATATACACATGCATACATATATACACATGCATATATACACATACATATATATGCATGTTCCTAGCAGCATTATTCACGATAGCCAAGAGGTGGAAGAAACCCATGTGTTTTTTGATGGATGAATAAAAAATGTGGTATAGGATGGAAAATCATTCACCTTTTAAAAGGGAGGAAATTCTGACATGCTACAACATGAATGAAATGCGAACACATTGTGCTATGAAATAAGCCAGTCACAAAAACAAATACCATGTTTCTACTTCAGTCATGTGTCTAGAGTAGTCAGACTTCTAGAGACAGAAAGTAGAATGGTTTCCAGAGGCTGAAGCAGAGGAAAACAGGAGTTGTCTTTTAATGAGCGTACATTTCAATTTTACAAATGGAAAAGTTCTGGAAGTTGGTTGTACAACAATATGACTATACTTAACACTACTTAGTTGTGCACTTAAGAGTTGGTAAATTTAATGTTATGTGTATTTTATCACAACTTTAAAAAGTGCTATGATTTATATCTCCACAGGGACCCTAAACAGTGCTGCAATTGAGGGATTTTTTTGTGTTAGTCATAGGAAGGGTAGAGGAAGGGTAGGGGGAGCAACTGAAGAAACAGCTTAAATCCAAGTGGCTTTGCACAATAAGAAGTTAGTTGTCTGATCCTGCCACAGTTAAATGTGACCAGAGAGTGGTTTTGCTCCGTGGGGTCATTCAAAGACTCAAGCTCCTTTCCTCACATGAGTCCACCATCTTCAGCACATGACCTCTAAGGCAGCAGTCCCCAACTGTGGAGGACTCAGCCATGAGGAATGAATGGTTAACTATACTTTGGGACAAAAGCATATAGGCTCCATGAGGAATGAATGGTTAAAATTCAGGGCAAAAACACATAAGCAATTAAACTGGGGCAAAAAATACACAGGCTGTGTGAGAATCAAATGGTTAAACAACAAGAAGTTTAGATTAGTGAAGCATGTTGCATCTGGCCATTGTCCTTCTCCTTCCCCCAAGAAAAACTGCCTAGCCTTGAGACAGCTCCTGGCCCAAACTGCTTTTCTCCTTTTTTTTTTTCTTTTTCTTACACTGATTCTAAATAAAAACCAGAGAGGGCCGGGGATTTAACTCAATGGTTTTACTGTCTGCTGCACAAGCGCATGGACCCGAGTTTGATCCCCAGTACCAAAAAAAAGGCCAGAGAGTTCTTGGCTTGGTGGCATTTTCTTCTCCAGAGAGTCTCCCTATGGCTGGGTGCTCCTGGTTTAGAATAGCCCCCTGGGCCTCTTGGTGACTGGACTGTCTCACCTCCGAGTAATCTTTTTCACCCTCTACACCACCAGGGGTTACTCACTGCAACACCCCAGTTTCATGCAAGTGCACAACCTAGATCTCTCAAATGCACAATTCACAGTCAGGTTCCATCCTCTTTGAGAATCTGGTACTGCAGCTGATCTGACAGGAGGCAGAGCTCTGGAGGTAATGCAACCCATGGGGAGTGGCTGTAAACACAGGTGAAGCTTCACTTGCCTGCCCACACACCTCTGCGGTGCAGCCTTGTTCTTACAGGACACCACAGAAGGGAACAAGGGTGTGGAGAGAATTGCCTGGCAGGTTTATGCCCAGCCTGGACATGCAGACTACATATTTGCCAGATTTTCTATTGGCCAGAACTCAGTCATGTGACCCAGTTTTAACTGCAGAGATGAGATGGTAGTTTTCCTGAGAGCGCAAGAGGCAAAACAATGAGTTGAGCAAATTCAACATCACTGCTCCAACTTTGGAGAGATAGTGCCTCAAAAATGAGTCCTGTCCTATCTTATTCCTCTATATATTTCTTACCTCTAAAAAAAAGGCCTAGTGTAGAGTTGTTTCTTGATGAATATTTATTACATGGATAAAAGGATGGATGGATCAAAACACTGGTTACTGTAACTGCCAAACTATAAAGGGACTGGAGGACCAACCTGTTTTGTGTCTAGCAGCACTACTGCCTGGTGTCTTCTATATTTTGAGAAGGTAGGGAAAAATACTGACTCCCATCACTCAATAGAATATTTTCTTGCAGCATGAGGAAATAGGCACAAAGAATCTGCTGAGTAGCTTGCTTTCACAGTTCAATGGGAAAATGAATAGCCTTTATGACCTAGCACCATAGGTCACCTGGTATCACTTAACTACTCTATTGGCCAAGCCAAGGATCATGATCTCAAAGTGGGTCTGCTAGACCATGTTGAGCCCACAAATGATGTGCTTTGCCTCTCACCATGACATGTTAATATTGGTTGCTTCCAGTTTCTGGTACAGGTGCTGGATAGGTGGTCAGTACGTTACACCTATCTTGAGACATGCCTGGTTTGACTCCTGGAGTATGTGGAAGCTTGCCTGCATATGAAAAGCATTTGTTCTTTCCTTTTTTGGTTTGTTGCAGGAGATATTAATAAAATAAAGGCAATAAAAGCAAAATGATCATAATTAGTGCTAATAAAGTGAGGAGCCAGATTGGTGACTGCATCTGTTCAATCTGGTTTTGAGTTGTTAGCAGGGGTTTTATTGTTGGTAAGTGGGAGACAGGGAATACAGGCCATTATCCATTCCTAATATGCTTATACATGCATAACAATGTCACAGTTTCTATCCTTAGACTGGGCATCTGCCCAGTGGGTTCTGTATGACAACACAATCAGGTAATTCTTGGTCAGATTTTTCTTGGTGCTCTGCATAAATGCTTTGCCTTTTGTTTATCCATTGCTGTTTAACAAACATGCCAAATTTAGTGACTCAAACAAAAAACATTTTGTTATGCTCATAGATTCCGTGGGTCCTGAATTCAGAAAGGCACAGTTGAAATGTTTTTCTCTTCTCCATGATGCCTGAGACTTCAGCTGAGAAGACCTGAATGGCTCAAGGATGAAATCTTTGGAAGCTTCCTCACTTCCATGCCTGGTGCCTGGGCTGGATTCAACTGGACAGTCAACTGACTTTGACCTATCTATGTATCTTGGATTTATTACAACATAAAACCTGAGTTTCTTTTTAGTATATTAGTCCATTAAATTCTCATTGTTGTTTTAGTAAAAACGAGCATTTTCCACATTTTAAAATCACTTATATTTACTTCATTGTGTATTTCTTTTTCCTAAATTTTGTACCTTAGAGGTACCTTAGGGTTTTTTCCACAAAAAATTGGCATGTATTAAAGCAGTTGTATAATTATGAAAAAAAGAAAAGAAAACAAAGCTGGGTTTGGGGGAGGAGGCAGAAATTTCAAGGACCTAGCTTCAAGGGCCACTGAATATCACTTTTACTACTGTATTAGTCAGAGTAGTCCTAAACCCAGCTGGATTCAAGGAGAGGGGATATAGACCCTTGAAATGTATGGCATAGCAAAGGATTTTTCAGATGCTTTTTAAACCACCACACTGAGATTCACTCATGTTTGTAGTAGCCAAATTTTCTTGATCCTAATTTCGACATATATTCCAAATCCAACCACTCTTACTTAACACTTCCATTGTCATCACACTGATCCTGATTCTTACACTAAGATTATTACAATAGCCTATTAACAAAACTCCCAGCTTCCACCTTACCTCCCTAAAGACCATTTTGAACAAAGCTAACAGAGTGATCCTATTTAGTCATTAGACACGTCTTTGGCCTAAACCCTTTTTTAATGGCTCCCCCTTGCTCTCAGAATAAGTTCTAACGGTGGGATACAACATCCAGTACAACCTTGCTCCCTGTTGCTTCTCTGCTACCCTCTCCTACTACTCTCCTCTTTGCTTCTCTTGCTCCATCCATACTTGCCTCTTTGCTCTCTCTTAAACATACTAAACATAGTCCCACCTAAGGACCTTTGCTTACAATCTCCAGATTTATCTGCAGACATCTGCATGGTTTACTCCTCTAATTTCTTGGGGAACTGAATTACACACCATCTGTTATGGCTTATATCTAGATGTCCCCCAAGTGCCTCCTGAGTTCATAAGCAGGAGTTTTGGAAGGGGTTGGACCATTGACCATCAGGGTGCTATAGTTGACTTGTTAGGAGCAGGGCTTGGTTAGAGGGAAGGGTTCACTGACTTAGGCAAGTGTATCTTCCTTCCCAGTTCTGCTCTTCTATCTCTGCTTCCTGACCACCATCACATGAGCAGCTTTCCACCATGCCACTTGCACCATGCACTTCTACCTGGAGCCAGTTGACCATGTAAGGACTGAGATTTCTGAAACTCTTGTGATTGTTGGTTATTATGTCTCAGAAATAGGAAAGTAACTAAGGTACCACCTCAGTGAGACTTTGACTTACCTATCTCCCTTTATTCACTTCCCTGCTTTGGTTTTTCTATAACACCTATCACCACCTATCATGGTATATAGCTTATTTATCTTATTTCTTTACTGTCTCTCCCATTAGAATGTAAGCTACATGAGGATTTTTATCTTTTTTTATTCTCTCTTGTATCTCCAGAACATTGAACAATATTTGACACATAATCGATTTTCAACAGATATTTTGTGACTGAGGTTTGAATTAATAAGAGGATTAGGGAATGAATGAGAAAGACAGACTCTGTCAAACTATGCTCAGAAACTCTTCTGCTATGGTAAATGTTTCCAAGAGTCTCAGGGGAAGGACTTGACTCCATTAAAAGAGTAAGAGCAGTTGGTCCTCTTTTCACAGCAATAATATTTGAGCTTAATGTAAGTTAACTGAACTTTCTTCTCTTTCTTAGATATATGTGTTCAAAGAGTGACATGGAGACATTGCTGTGTACCAGAAAGAACTATAATGCTGAGCTTCCATTAACTAGTTGTGTGATTAAAGTTAACCAACAGCCTCTTTGGGCCAGTTTTCTGTTCCATAAATTTAGGGAAATTATGTTTCAACCAGACAATCTATCGCTAAGGTGTCTTCCAGCTCTGACATTTAATTCTTTGTCTTTGCTCACCAGATAATTTTCTACTGAGGTCCAGGGGGAAATCTAATGATGGCATTGCAAGCATGCCCTGGAAATGAGGAGGAGAAATCAGGAAAAGAGAGAGGATTGGACACGGGGTCAGTGTAATCTTGAGAACTACACAACAAATGTTTTGGGAGGGAGCAATGCTGGGCATCAAATTTTGACCTTAGATGGAAAAAAATATTGATCACTCTTGTTGGGGCCCAGGGATTGATTATGACTGGGAGAGGATGAGAGTGAGGCTTCTAGAGTACTAGAAATGCTACTTTTTAAAATATCAGATATGGTTTTATGGATGTGTTCTGTGAAATTCCATGTGTTCTTTAAGAACACTTTTCTATGTGTGTTTTACACTTAAATTAAAATTTTTACCAGAAAAAAATCCAACCCAGAGCAGAAGGTAGCCAGACAGATAGATATGGAAGATGCCTTTTCTGTAATAATTGTTAAGAAGAATTTGGACATTTTACCCAACTAGTTACCTGGATAAAAATGACACATAAAAAAGATGGTTTAAGTGAGGCAGATTGGCAGGGAGAGTTCTCAGCTTCATGCCTGTGACAAAGTTATGATGATGAGCCTCATAACAGTTGAAATTTGATGCACAGACACTCTTACATATGGATTCCTCTTTTCTTGATTTTCCTACACCTCCATAAACTCTCTGGAGTATGCAGACAGGTGACCCTAGGATGCTCCTGGATTCCCAATGAACTGCTGTACTCATCCTTGTTCTAAGTACTCAGCACCTGTGTGAGTTATGCCTCACTAGAGGAACAGAATTAACAAAAACACATGTATAATTATAAAAGGGATTTATCAGGTAGGCTTACAAGATGAGAAGCCTCTGTCAGAAGGCTGGGGAGTTTGCACTGAAGAAAATGTTCAAAGGCAATGACAAAGCCAGAGCTCCTCCAAAAAGGGAAACACTTCCTCTTTCTTTCCCTTTTTATTTTGTCCAAGCTACAAGACTATTGGTTGGTGCCACCCACATCCAGGGTAAGTTTTCCCTCTCTCAGTTTGCTGTCGTGCATGTCACTCATCTATAGACACACCCAGAATTTACTAATCTGCTAGGCAGTTCTTCCTAAAATCAAGTTGACATATCACAATTAATGATCACAACATCAATTCCAATTCACTCTGAATGTTGCTTTTACTGTCAATTTCTGTGACTCTTTTGATGTATAAAAAGTCTTCAGTACCCTAAAAGTCCATTTGAAAAGCAAAAGAAAGGGATGTACAAGTGATGGCCCAGAAGCCTTTCAGAAAAAGTCCTGCAAGTAAAAAAATGAGCTAATCTTTTGAACCAATTATCTAGGCAGGATTTGGTGATAAGGGTGAGACATTGGAAGAAGGTGGTGTGATTCCCACTATGGCATTTGTGAAAAATTTAAGATCAAGTCTGACATTGTACATCTCACCTATTATCCCTAGCAGAGTAAAATTGCTTTAACAAAGTTCCCAGGTACAGAAGTTAATTGCAATAGTTTCCCTCATTCTTTTCTTTTATTATTGAAACTGGCAGCAGCATAGTATGCTGATTACACCAACCAAACAGTTATCAGTCTGCTTATGTATAGAAGGCTATTCTTTCATCCTCAAAGTCATTCATCATATCCAATAAGATTCTAACAGCTCATCCTCAGTGCTGCAGCCTTTAAGTTTTATATTGATTAGATATTGAATCAATTATCTATTGTTACATAACAACCCATCCCAACATGTAAAAGCTCAAAACAAGAGTCATTTATTTTGCTCACAAATCTGAAATTTGGATGGATGTTGGCAGGGATGATTTATCTCTGCTGCATGCCTATGAGCTGGGGTAGCTTGATGAGATACTTTAAAGATGGGATTCATACTTTAAAGATGGTCCACTGCTGCTGGGGATTTAGGTTAGTGGCACTGCATCTGCCTTGCAAGCACAAGGTCCTAAGTTTGATCCTCAGTACTGGAGAAAAAAAAAAGATGGCCCACTGCTGTATTTAGGATATTGAATGGCCTCCAAAGGCCCCTGTCTGTGCTTTTGTATGGAGCTATAATCAACTCATTTTATTTGTTAGATTCACTCTTTAACTATCTTGTGTAATGAAATTTCCAGTAGTATCCTATTTACAAAAGAATTAATCTTCTAAAGATGTATTATAAAAACTAGTACAGCCAACTTTATCTCTTTTGTGTGATTTTCAAATATCCAGAATGAATTTTACTTTCCATATCTTTTCAAGACATATCTTCCTTCCTACCTAGGTATTGATAGGATTGGCTTCCTTATGAGGTCAGAAATCAGTGGTAAATCTCTGCACTATTCTGGGAACACTAAACATAAAAGGGGGCAGCAGGGAATGGGGAAAATGTTCAGGATACACAAAAAGGTAGAAGCACACTAAGATGAGGTCAGCAATCACAGCTGTAGACCAAGCATATTGCCCGCTCCATTCTTCAACTAGATAGGACTATGTTCAACTCATTTTAATTGTTAGATGATATTCTACTGTAAGAAAATAACTCATTTTATTAATCCATTCTCAATGAACATTTGGGGACCTGTTATTTGCTTTGCTATCATGAACAACATTGCCACAATAAGAAATGCTAAGGGAAATTCTTCAAGATGTAGGAAATGATATAAGGTGTTAATTCAGAAATAGAGGAAGGAATAACTCTTACATTTATTATCCGTTGATATTCAACAAGAGGGTCAGGAAAAGTCAATGGAGAAAAAATAATCTTCAATGAATGGTGTTGGGATAATTGGATATTCACAAGCAAAAGATTGAAACTGGAATCCTACATCATATTATATACAAAAGTTAATTCAAAATGGGTGGATCATATCCTGGCATGGTCACAGACACCTGTTGTCCCAGCACTTGGGAGGCTGATGCAGGAGTATTGCCATGAGTTCAAGGCCAGCCTGGAATACATAACAAGACATTATCTCAAAACAAAAAACAAACAAACAAATGAATGGATGGATCATTGATGTAAAATTAAGAGCTAAAACTATAATACTTTTATAAGTAAATCTAAATGTATATATTTGTGATTTTAGTGTAAGTTATAGCTTCTTAATAGGACACCAAAGATAAAACAATGAAAGAAAAAAAAATTGGACTTTGTCAAAATGAAAAACTTTGTATTTCAAAAGACATTCTCAAGAAAATAAAGATAACTCAAAGAATTAGATGCAATATTTATAGAATGTATGTCAGTTAAGGGACTTGTATCCAGAATAATTGAAGAATTCTTCAACTCAAAACTAAAAATAAATAAATAAATATGTTTAAAAAATACCTGAATGGACATTCCTCACAAGAGATATTCAAATGGCCAGTAATCACAGAAAAGCTGCTTGACATCATTAGTCATTAGGGAAATAGGCAAATCAAAACCACAAAGAGATACCATTTCATATAACTAGGATGACTAAAATAAGAGAGACTAACAATAATATGCAAAAACTGGAAAACTCATACACTGCTGGTGGGCCTATAAGATGATGTAGTCACTTTGAAAAACAATTTAGCAGTTCATCAAAATATTAGACATAGAATTACTATATAATTCACATTTCAAGACTAACTCTAATGACAAGCCTTGGCAAATGACCTATCATGAACATTATTTGCTCATTTCCAAAGTAATAATGGTAGTTATTTGTTGACACTTTATATTTTCAAATTCAGACCACAGCAATAAAGCCCCAAACTTTTGTTTTCCAAAGATACCTGTAAGAAAATGAAAATCCAAGTCACAGACTGGAAGAAAATATTTGAAGTATGACATGTAAATCTACACTTGATTTTATCCAAAAGGCTGAGAAGCGATGAAATATAAATCTGATAGTGGGCATCCTGCCACTCCCAGCCCAGAGGTAGGGGCTTCTGAGCCACTGACCCACTGCTCCTGGCCCAGAGGAGGGGGCTTCTGGGTCACCATCTGTCCCGCCACTCCCTGCCCAGAGGAAGGGACTTCAGAGCCATCATCCATCCCAGCACTCCCAGCCCAAAGGTAGGGGCTTCTGAACCTCTGTCCCACTGCTCATGGCCCAGAGGAAGGGGCTTCCAGGCCACCATCCATCCCACCACTCCCAGGTTAGAGGAAGGGGCTTCCAGGCTGCTGTCCTTCCCACCATTCCCAGCCCAGAAGAAGGAGCTTCTGAGCCACTGTCCCACCTCTCCCAGCTCAGAGGAGGTGAGCCACATGGGTGCCAACAGCACCCACCCTCAGGATTGAAATGAGAAGACACATAAATAAGTATCAAAACCAGACTTCCAGATCACCTACAGCAACCCCAAAGGGAAATGAGATGGAACACTCTGATACTCAAC
>NW_004624730.1:9287610-9309240 GCF_000247695.1 Heterocephalus glaber
TGTAATTTTAAAAATGTATAATTGACATTGTGTAATAGGATGTAAAGGTCTAAAGGATCAGGGAAAGTGGGAGGAGTAGGGGAAAGGAAAGAAGGGCAAACAAAAATATGAGAAATGGAAAAAAATGGAAACAAAATCTTTGCAAATAGGGAAGGTGGAGGGGGTGAAGGGAGGTCAGGGGAAGGGGAAAAAATAAGAACCAAGATACTCATGTAATGGTACAAGTTCCCAATGAGAAATGTAAATGTGTTGTATACCTAAAATATACCAATAAAAGAATTTAAGTAATTTAAAAAAAAAAAGAAAACGTGGTTTCTGTACACAGTGGAATACTATTTGGTTATAAAGAATGATAAATGTGCGACATTTGTAGGAAAATGAATGCACCTTAAAAACAGTGTTCAATGAAATAAATCAGACACAGAATCTTAAATATTGTATGGTTTCTGTCTATAAGAAACCCAAGTAAAGACCAAAGTGAAAAACAAAATAAAGATTGATAAAAGGAAATAGGGAGATAGACCTTTAACAAATGGGAAGGGAACCAAGAGTCCAAGGGTGAGGAAAGTTAGGGAGGGAAAGGAGACATTAAAGAATTTGAGATGTGCTATTCACATGTACCAATTACAATGAATGTAATCATTATGTGTCACAAACATGAACTTAAAAAAAGAGGGGATCTAGAAGTGAAGGGAGAGGGAGGGAGCAGAGGGGGAGGGAAAGGGTAATAAAAAGAATTAAGATATGCCAAGTACATGTACCACTCCCTAAGATTAATGTAAACATCATGTACTACAAACATGTACTAATAAAATTTTTAAAAAGAGAACTATTTAAGGATTTAAATTGCCATATGCGGTTGAGCAGATGGTGCTTCATGATGTAAATGGCACCCAATAGAGCTATGCATATACAATTTGAAAGTTGTTGAGTGAGTAAAGAGCCATCTCATCTGCCACAGAAAATCATAGTATGTAAGTTTTATAAAATGACCCCCAAACAAAACTATGTACGTTAGGTTTTAAACTATATATACACTAACAACACTTTCAAATGCATTGCTTTATGTTCCCACAAACACTTATACAAGAATGTTCTTGGCAGTATTCATAGTAGCCCAAGACTAAACTATCCAAAAGCTCATCAACAGGTGAATGGATAACAAACTGGAGTACATCCATGCAATAGAATAGTGCTGTGCAATAGAATAGTTCTGTGCAATAGAAAGGAATGGAGTACTAGTACATGCCATAACCCAGGCATATTTTTACAGACATTACACTGAACAAAAGAAGTTATACAACAGTATGTGTCATATAAGTTCATTCATAAAAAAATGTAGGTTAATCACAAAAGAAAGCAGATCAGAAGTTTTCTGGATGCTAAACATAGAAAGTAGGACTGCAAAGGTACATGAGGAATTTGAGGGGTAATGGAGACATTCTTTATCTTGATTATATTGCTTTCAGGAGAGTATATAGCTGCATAAACTCATTGACTTGTACAATTTAAATATATGCAGCTTATTGTGCCTAAATGATACCACAATAAATTTCATTAAAGAAGGTAAAATTCCAAATATTCTCTTTCAAAAATTATGTTAGAGCTGACTTGTTAATTAGTGGAAACATTTTAGTTCTTGGTTCTTTAATGTATTTTTACACAATTTCTATGTTCTAATTCTTGCCTATTAACAACTTATGCTTAAAATTTTAATCTATTTCCCTGAGAACATGGAAGACATGAAGCATTTATATGCATCAAGAAGTCAAAGGCAATTGAATTATATGAATTAAAATCTTATTTTTCCACTCATATTACTTTTTGTATATTTTAAGATACTAATATACTCTATAGCATACCAGAGTGACTGTAGTTTACAACAATTTGTTATATATTTTGTAAAGAAGTAGATGAGAGGTTGCGAAACTTCCCAAAACATCAAAATGATAAGTGATAAAAGTTGAAGGAGAAGGAAATGCTAATTTTCCCAATTTGATCATTCCACATTGTATACATGTATCAAATGATCACACCATATTACATAAATATGTACAATTATTATGTTTTAATTTTAAATATATAAACATAGGCTGATTTAACCTAAAAATAAAATAAGTAAGAGTGTAAACATGCAAATACATTCAGAAATCTTGTAAGAAGTTGTTGCGGCTGCTTTATCTGATCCTTTTCTGATATCGTGGAAAATTCAAGTTGAATTAATAAACTGGATCATTTCTCAGCTAGTTTTTCTCCTATTAGATATTTTCTGATTTGGCAGGAAAATCCATCATGGTTTAGCTCCAATGAATGAAATGACAGTCTGTGACAGCCTGTGACATACTTGTCACGGGACTCAGGGAAGCTGAAGAATGAGAGGCAAACTTTAAAGAACCTCTTTCACAAGGAGGGGTATGGGAGTGGCTTTCCTGCTGTATGATAATCTTTTCCTTTTCTTCACTGGAGTTTTAGCCAATTACAGTCATACTGCTACAGAAAAGTCTCCTACACCTTTGATCATAAAAAGATTAATCCCCATTCTGCTGGTGACTATCTTTAGTTTCATCATATCAATTATTAATTTGTAAAGTGCGAGTTTGTCATTTTTTACTGCAATGCTGGCTGCACAGATTGGTTGTATAGTCGAGTGGAGGAGAAGGAGGATGGTGACTGAGCAAAGGGGCTGTCATTTCACTAGCATGAATATGTTAGGCTCTTGCTTAAAAGAAAAAACAGCTTGGAAAATGTTGCACTTTTATACATTAAGCTGATGCCATCCTGAACTGGAGCCTTAAACCTCTTAAGTGTACTATTTGTAGCATCCTTTATAATGCATTTAGAGCAGTGATTCTCAATCTTGGCTGCATTTATGAATCACCTGAAGAGCTTTTTTTAAAACATCAAGGCCAAGCCTCACCTCCAGAGATTTTGACTTAATTGGTCTAGGATGAAACCCAGGAAAGGATAGTTTTAAAAAGCATGCCAGGTGTTTCAAATGTGTAGCCAGGCTGGAGAATTACTGATGTAGAGGCAGGATAGCCAATTTTCAAATGCATTAAATATATGCAATATGTTGAAATGTTTATAGTCTACATTAATTTTAAAAAGGCCTTGCAATGGAGTCCAAAAAATATTTGGTCCAAAGTCTTTTTTAAACCCTGAAAATTATAATTACATAAGTGAAAATCAAAACACATTTGAGGTACTATTCTTCCCTACTGGCAAAAGTTTAAAAGATTGCTGATCTTCAGTGATGATGAGATATGTGGACACGGTAATGCTGATACAACACTCATAGGAATGAAAATTGGTGCCAATTTCCTGGAGGGCAATTTAGTAATATCTATGAAGTCCTGTACCAATTTGTTTAGCAATTTCACTGCTAGGGATTTATTTGCAAAAATTCACTATGATACAAATCTAGAAATACTCATTATAAAATGTTTGTAAAATGAAAAAAGAAAAAAATCAAAGGGCCAATCACTCAGGAGATCAGTTAATTAAATTTTTGATACATTAATAAGATGGAAGATGGTGAAAATATTTAAAAAGAAGTGTGCCTTCTCTATGTCTTGATACCAAAAGATCGGTGAGATATTATCACGGGAAAAATGCAGAAAATTTTGTGGACTATGGTCTCTGTGTAAATTTAAATAAAGATGACTTTAAATATGAGAAAATGAAAAAATGGAAACAAAGTCTTTGTAAATAGGGAGGGGTGGAGGGGTTGAAGGGAGGGTAGGGGAAGAGGGAAAAATAAGAACCAAGAAAGATTATGTAAAGGTGCAAATTTCCAATGATGAATGTCATTATATTGTATACCTAAAATGTACCAATAAAATAAAATTAAATATATGCTAAACAGGTGTATATCTTTTCTAAAAGGAAATGTGGTTATCTTTGAGAAGTGGTAGAAAACTTTCATTTTTATTTTGTACCTTTCTGTATGTTTGAATTTTCCACATAATTATCTATTTATTTTAGAGTTACCTGGGTGGTGAGGTAATATTTCTTTTTTATCATTATATAAACATTTTAAAGTATGGGAATCTGGAATGGGGATTTTTAAAAAGTAGAAAAATAAGTGAACGTATGAGTAAATTTGGAATATAAAATATGTCTTAAGGACTATGCATTTGTTAAAGTTGGGTGGCATATTTGGCTCTACTCTCTATAGGGACTAAGAAAAAAAATAGAAATATCATCAAATGGATTACATGACTTATGACACCAGTAAGATAAAAATGCATCTGTTGGGGAAGCCCAAAAATTCATGAAACTTGAGTACAATTTCTTTGGAAGATTCTCAAAAGAGAAAATTGTGTGTGATGCAGGGAAAACCTTCAACAGTTACCTATAAAGAGGTCAGGAATGTTTATCAGTTCCACAGATAGTAAAAACACTAGGAGGAATCTCAGCCACTGATCCTTTCTGCTGAGATAGCACTGTTCTCAACTGCAACAACTGGGAACACTGTGAGAACTAAAAAGGCAGAAGAAAGGCAAAATTCTTCCCTTCTCTCTGGGACACCCTTTTTCTCTGGTCTTTGGACATCAGATTACAGGGTCTTTGGCCTTTGAATTCCAGGACTTGTACACTGGAAAACCCTGGATTTCGCAAGCCTTTGACCTCGGATTGAGAGTTACATCGTGGGCCTCCCTGGTTCTGAGACTTTCCTCCTGGAATCTCCAACTTGCACAGAGCCTCTCCAGTGACTTCTGAGCCTCCATAATCATGTTAGTCAATTCCCTTGTAAGTCACTTCTCTCTGTCTCTGCTCTTTATCCCATTGGTTTTGTCTCTCAGGAAAACCATGACTAATGTACCTATCAAGATCCCAAAGCAGAGCCAGGATGAGGGTCCAGACCCAGATCCTGACCAGTCCAACCTCATTCAAAGTCTGTTTATGCTTTGTGCTGCACCACTTGCTTTGCTGTCAGGAAAGTAGACTCACACTTTGCTTTAATTCTGATATCTTTACCAGTTTCAGAAAAGATCATACAAACAAGTGAACTAATATGAACTAAGTGTTCGAACATACCTTCTTCCTGTAGTCCCAATGGCTGACAGGCCTTTAAAGAAGTAAACCTTGAAATTAAAATTCAGTGCATGATAACATCTGGAAGGAACCACAAAATACCTTTCAATTGAGGAACAAATAAACAAACTTTGGTACAATAAAGAATAAACTACAGGTTGAGTATACCCTATCAAAAATGCTTGGAACAAAATGTTTCAGTTTTTTATTTTAGAATGCTTGCAATACATAATGAGATATCTTGGGGATGGGGCCTATGTTTAAATGCAAAATTCATTTATGTCTCATATACACCTTATATACATACCCTGAAGATAATTTCATACAGTATTTGGGATGCACCTGCATTTTAACTGGGACTTGTCACATTGTAGAATTTTCCAATTGTGTTATCTTATTGATTCTCAAAAAGGTTTAGATTTAGAGCATTTCATATTTCAGATATTTGGGTAAGGTTGCTGTACATTCAGCTCATGAGGGATGAATGAATCAACATAGAAGAACCCCAAACATATTACGTTAAATGAAGTAAGCCTTACTCAAATGGTCACATACTGTATGGTTCCACTTATTTAATGTTCTTGCAAAGGCAAACCTATATAGACAGCAAACAACTTGGTGACTGCCAGGGGCTGAGGGTAGAGGGAGGACTGAACTAAATAGGGGTAGAGGATAATTTTGGGGATGATAGAGCTTATCTATATCTTGATTGCAGTGGGTGTTACATGACTATAAACATTTGTCAAAACTTTCAGAACTGTATAGCTAAAGGAGTTTTATTGTATGTAAATTACTTAATTTTTAAATGAAAATATTCAATGAGTAATACCTGTATTCATATACTCAACAAATATTTGTTGGCCACTTACTATGTGCCCCACATTATTAAGTGGTCACATACACAAGAAAACTAGTCCTAATGTACATAACATATTGGAAATAATCTAAAGTTTTCCTTGGATTCCTTAAACTTGACTTGCTGCCAAAAGTGATGCATGAAGAATTTCAGCAGTGATGAGAAATGGTGGCGAGTAGTTTTTCATCCATAACTGGCAAACTATTGAAGTCTGGTGTGAAGACATATTGCAGCCAATGGATTTGACACTTCCCCCAAGCACTGATTTAGAAAATCATTTTAGGTGATAATTGGCTGTGTGAAACCTACATTGTGGAGCAAGGAAGCCTACAATTTCTGGTTGAAAGAACTAGAGAAGAAAGATGTGAGGGAGGGAGGTTAGGGCAGCCTGAAATACTGAGGCAGAGACAGCAGAGCCTTACTCACCTCCCTGAGTCCCGACTTGGTCAACTCCAACTGCCTTTCAGGACTGTTTCTTTATCCACTGAACTGAAACAAGGAGAAAGCCTTGAAGGCTCAGGGCACAGCTCCTGCACTAATCGCCCCAGTGAGTTCAACACATCAGTTGGCCTCTCCAAGCCTTAGTTCCTTAATAGGAGGTGTGATTAAAAAAAAAAAAGAATGTTCAAATTTAAAATTTTTATTACAATAAAAGACATATTGCTGTTAATCCCCTTCAAAATACTCCCCTCACTTCACATACACTTACACCACTGTTCTTGCCACTCTCTGAGTAGTTCTGTAAATCTTCTTTCCTGGGTGTCTTTAGTTGCTCTGTTTTGGCTTCCCTGATTTAAAACCTTTACTATTCATGGTCATTGTGATCTTGGGGAAGAATCAGAAGTTGTACAGTGAGAGGGAGAGCATTGTGAGGGGGATTAATGGCAATGTGTCTCACTATAATAAATTTTTTAATTTAAATATTCACCATATTTTATTGTCTCTTGTATCTAAAGAGTTTGATGGTTACACAACAGTGTCAATGCCATTAAACTGTATACTTAAAAATGGTAAAATGGTAACTTTCATGGTATTTACATTTACATGGCATTTTACTGTAATAAATGAATTTTAATTGAAAAAAGCAGATTTTGACAAAAATGACCTTTTGAATAATAAAGTTTGAGCATTCCTCTTACTGTTGGGATAAAGATCTAAATTCCTTAGCAAAGCCACCCATAGGATATGCAGAACTGAGCAAATATATCTGGCAGGGCTCCTATCTATAAAAGAAGTTTGAATCATCTAAAATTAGCAGATCAGCCCCAAACAATGGCCCAGTCTTATGTGATCCCATATGAGAAGTACTATACCTGCCAGCAGGAGCAATCCCCTTGCTAGACTGTCATTCCTTGTCCAGATTCTGACCCTAGGGCCCCAAGACAACCTCACTGCTTGATTTCTGGAGCTGCCTAGGGCATCTGTTTGACCCCACACATGGAGTAGATTGAAAGGAAGAACTGAAGTCCATACAGGTCCCAGATGAAGCTCTGTGTGTCCCGCCCAGATGTCACTGCTATACCCACAATACCAAAGAGGGATTAGAAAATCTTGTGAAAGGTCTCCAAAGCATAGGCCCTCTGAGGCAGGCCCCCTCTGAGGCAAGCCTGGGATGGGCATGGAGGGTAGGAACTTGCTAGAGCGAAAAAAGATGGTTTGCAGTTTGGTTTATAACTTAATCTGTCTCAAATGTGCCAAGATGCCTCCCACCCTTGGGCTATGGTGCCTACATATGGGATACGTGTGTCCCAACACTCTCTGTGCCATTTATTTAACAAATCCCTATTCTTGTGGGTGGTCTCTACTTAGGAAACACTGCTTTTTAGAAATCTGCTCTGCCCCCTAGTTCTGGTTAGTGACTCTGATGGGCTGCTTTTAAGATGAATAAATAAGACTTTGGAATCTTTTTTTTCCTTTTCTGAAGTCAATTCACCAGAACAGTCAAAATAAAAGATTAAATTCCTCAGGAGTACAATATACTTCTAAGTCTGTTTCCTTTTTTCTAGAGGCTGAGGAAGAATAGAGTGATTCTTCATTCTGAGTTCTCAAGAGAGGAGGAAGCATACAGAAGAGGGGAGGTTAATATTAACCTCTGAACAAGCTATTGTAAGCCTGCTCCTTGTTATCCTACACAGTTTTCATTCACTTATTCATTGTCCATCCATCCATCCCATTATTCAACAAATATTTATTGTTCCCTGTTATATTCAAGGTACTAAACCAGTTGGGGGTATGAAATAACATGTGATTCCTTCAAAATGCTCATAGTATACTGGACATAATTCACTATAGTATGTAGTAAAGGGTATGATTTCAAGGACTCTGAGAATCCTGCAGTCACGACTGGGGGCTTTCCTAATGATTTGCCATGGTACAATGAGTGTGGCATTAAGAGTACATGGGTTCAAGACACTGTTGTCAGGAGAGCACTGTGCTTTAAGAGCTAGACCACTCCAGTGTACTGGGAACTAAAGACAGCATGAAGTCTGGGATAGTCCACTTCTTACATTGATTATGAGACTGTTCCTAGCTTACCACTTTGTAGCATTTCCTATAAGAGACCAGAACCCCAGATGAGAAGTGAAGCATTGTAATTGGAAGTCCTCACTGTCAAACAGCATGAATGGACACTTAAGGGAAAGAAGTAGTGACAAGGTCATATCCACAGAACTTCACCACAGATACATCTCTCAGTTTGCCCCTCCAAAGCCAGGGTTGAGTAAGGGAGTATGGTGGGTAAATGTGAAGAAACCCCACCCACAGAGTTGCTGAAAAAACAGTGTGGATGATCTCTGTGATTAAGAGTCTGTTGAAAAATGCTTCTGAGTAATGTCTGGCTCTATAACTGATTTTGCACTGATAAATAAAATAATTTCTTCTCATACTTGCTCCAAATTTCCTTACAAGAACAAATCTAAAGCATTTGTTCTATGACTGGTATTTCTACCTCTATCCCTATACAAAATAACCAAGATATAACAATAGGTTGCCTTGTGTCTCTTTAGTGTCCTTTGCTTAGGAATGAGTTTTTAAAGCCATCATCTCTTTTTACTTTTTATTTTTATTTTTTGGTACCAGGGATTGAACTCGGGACCTTGCGCTTATGAGGCAGGAGGCGGAACCACTGAGCTAAATCCCCAGCCCCATCATCTCTTTTTAGAATGAGATGAAAGCTATAGGTCTCCTTTCCAGAAAAATGTGCATAAGCCCATATGCACAAAATTTTTCACAGTTTCAGTGGATTAGGAGACCTACTTAAAACTTATTCATGTACCCCAGGGTGGTCTGTACTCCAAGAAATATTAAAAATATAATTTGTTACCAAAAAATTCTTCAGCTGTAGCTGCATTGATTGATGCATCTCCAAAAATAGTGGACAACTGTTCTCAGACGAGAGCTTTGTGGAAAACTCCAGTGACTGAACACAGTAGCTGCAGAAATGAATGCAATGTTGTTGTCTAACTCTATGGTAGTATGAATACTATTCCTCCCAGTAGGGGTGACGAAGTGAAATATAGGATACCTAGTTAAATATGAATTTCAAATAAACAAATTTTAGAATCATTATATCCCATGAAATTTGCATAAATATGTTCGGTTTTACTAAAATTATGTTATCTGAAATTCAAATTTAACTGAAATCCTCAACTTTGAGTTACTGAATCTGGCAACAGTACTCCTAATCAACTTATTTCAGCCAGATTCCCTACCTGGGACTTACTGTATTTCTGTTCTCTGTACTGTTCTTTTGACATTGGTCTCCCTTTACAGTAGACAAGGACCATCTGTTATTACTAGGAATAGTGAAATCATGTATGTCTGTGTATGTACATGTGTGTGATAGAGAAAGGGCAAAAGAGAGATGATGCATCATTCTGAAAGAAGTTCAAGATTGTTATTTTGACATAAACATGACTACTAGAAAGTGAATCCAACCCTCAGTGACCAATACAGCAGTACAACTAGTGTACAATTAAGATAGTGAAGTGACTCCTGGAAACAAAGTAGGAAGAAATGCTCAAAGTTTATAACAGCAGTCCCCAGACTTTCTGGCACTAGGGACTGGTTTTATGGAAGACAAATTTTCCATGGACTGGGGGTGGGGTACCATTCAGAGGAATCCACAACTCAGATCCCTCTCATGCACAGTTCACGGTAGCGTTCATGCTCCTAGGCAAATCTAATGCCACAGCTGACCTGACCTAAGGTGGAACTCAGGCTGTAATCCAAATGATGAGGAGTGGCTGTAAATAGAGATGAAGTTTGCCAGCCCAGGGCTCACCTTCTGCTATGCAGCCTGGATCCTAACAGGCAATTCAGTCAGTGACTCAGGGGTCAGGAATTCATGGCCTACAGATTCACCAACTCTTTGTCAAAGAGTTAATTCTTTGAAAATGAGATAGTTCAGGAGAACTTCTAGCTGCTAATGCCATCCCATTTTCTTCTTTATCTTTAAAAACTCTGAATCAGATTTTGGCAAAGACAGCAATGTCTTTGGGTAAAATATGTATTTCCTAGCATCTCTTGCAGCTAGAACAAGTTGTGTGACAAGTTCACCCAATGAGACACAAATGGAAGATTGCTGGACATTTCTGGCTACTACTTTCTTTCCTGACATACATGCTACTTCTTTCTTGTTTTTTCTCTTTCATGTCCAGAATGCAGAAATAAAGCTGGGTATCAAATCATCTTGAGCTCATGAAGCAACTATGAGCATAAAAGTCCCAGGCTAAGAATGGCACATCAAAAAGGTGGAAAAAGTCTGAACATTGAGAACTGTCATGAGCACTGTGCTAAATTGCCTAATCCCCTTCAGGACTGGTCTTTGATCACAATCTCTAGGCCTGTTGATGGCTGAAGTCCCTCAGCTGTCAGTTTTCCCTGGAAACTGCCCTCAGCTGAAGACAGACAGCCCCCCCAAAGTCATGCCTTCTACCTGGCAGGGAGCCAACATTTAATGACTGATTAAGTTTGAGAAAGGGGAATAAAGGCCATTCTCCAGCTCCAACAGAAAGGCCAGCTTCAGAGCTCCACACTTGATTGGCTAAGGCCTTGTGACCATACCACTGCCCAAGTTCTCCCTCTTACCCAATCCGATTGCCTTTCCTGACCCCATAGATCTTGATCCTGAGAGCTCTCCCCCATAAACTTCATACATGCAGTCCCCATGATGGAGTTTGCTTTCCAAGGGAAAGTGACCTGCAACAATGATCTTGTGCAGCCACTGTACCACCCTACCTCAGGACTTCTTTTTACAAGAGAAGATTAAAATAAATTTTGGACAAGCCACAGAGCTGAATTTCTCATATTATCTAGTCCAAAGCAATATCTGTACCAAACAGAGGGATGTTTCATACCATGAATTGTGAGTTTAAAAGTCTGAATTAAGGATTGAGTCACAAGATTTACTTTGCGTTACTAAGGGCAAATGCAATATAAGTGAAACTTCTGAATTGACAAGAAAAAAACAGTTCCCATTTGATTTCTGTTAGGAATAATATGACGAGGAATAGTCATTCCCTAAAGCCACAGGAAAGGACAAGGCCTTGACATTTCTCACGAGAAAACTAATGAACGATGAACTCTGAAGAGACATGGCTAGATTGAAAAAAAAATATTGGCTCTACAAATGCTAGGAGCTTTCTTTGATGAAAAAGATGAAGGCACATGAAGAGCCGACCAGCATGTCCCAGAGTAAACAATTATAGCACCAGGGATTGAGTGTTCAAATATGGATTAGTGTTGCTGTAGCCAGGCCATTCAGACATCATTAGCTCTAGAAAATCTTGATGAATAGAGATGTTAAATCAAGAAGAGTTCATTCTTGGTACCAACCCTCTCCCATACACAAAACATAAAAGCAAGTGAAAATACTAAGTAATGAATAAAAAGTTAAAAAATGGAAGCAAACTGTTCCCCTTTCTTCTGGGTGAATAGAAACATTACATTAAGTTCACCCTTGATCATCATAAATTGGGAAGAAAATGAATTCTAAGGAAAATGGACAGTAAATCCGGATCTCTTGAGACCACAAAAATCCTAAAACTGGCTGTACCTAATGTCCAAATTAGTTGCATTATACCTATGCAGTTTAAGGTGAACTCCAGCAAATCTAAAATCAGAAAAATGGTAAGCAGTCCCGAAGGCTTAATCAATCCACACCATGCCCATTTTGTCATTATAATAGATTATTTTCTTCTTTTTCTGGGCTTAAAAATCAGTACAATTGACTTATCAAATAAGACAGCCCTGGCATTAAAGGAGAAATGTGTACTTGGTCCATACACCCTTTGACTTCAAGGATCCTTCCCCAAGTAATTTAAATCTAATGACTTCTCAGGCATTTGGTTGTCTTGAGACTAGGGCAATGACAGGAGAAGTATATCTATCAAATCATGAAAGTCCTAGCAAAGGAAGGGATTCAAGTTTTAATTTGTGCACCTAATACAAATGAATGTATCTTCCTTATCCCTCTTGTCTGCTTTATGTGGATTATAATATATTGAATTTGACACAGTGACTACTGTCCTTTAATTTCAGGTAGTTACAAAATAAGGAGTATGTCATATTATATTCAGGCTAATGACTTGATTCAGAGGCCTCTAAGGATCATTCAAAAGCAGGAAGAAAGGAGATTAATTAAAAGGTAGATATTTGTGAAATTCTGTTGACTCCACATTTTATTCATGACAACAACATTCTTTGCCAAAAACTATACTTTCCAATTTCCCTTGCACCTAGTAGTGACCATGTGCCACAGTACTGAGGAGTTTGGGAGATGTTAAGATGGTGAATTGATCCTTTTAGCTGAGGGTCATATTGGATTTACAGATGTGTTCTGTTTGAACTTTAGGCATTTCTTTTTAAAAACTAAATGTTAACACAGATGTTAATACAGTTAATGTCAGATTTTCATTTCTGGAACCAAACACCTGACATTGGTAATTTAAAAAGGAAAGGTTTATTTTGTCTCATAGTTTCAGAGCTTCAGTCCATGGCCATCTGGCTTCCAGGCAAAAACATATGATGGAATATTATGGCAGAGGAAAATTGCTGAACTCATGGTGGCCAGGAAGCAGTCTTGTTTGAAAAGAGACAGAGAGCAAAGGGGCAGGAACCAGATATAGTCCCCAGGATCACACACTGCATAGCTCACTTCTTTCAATTAGCACCCACCTCTTAATAGTCCATTCAGCTATCAACTCATCACGATCCATCAACCTCTCCAAGAATCTCTTAATCCAGTCAAATTGACAATCAGTACCCTATATAAATTCTGATAAAAACCTAGATTTCTAGATTTCTTTTAGAAACATGAGAGGTGACTGGTCTTGCACTCTTATAGCACAACAAAAGGCTAAAACTCAGGAACTAACAGTTTCCAGTTCTTCTTATTGTCTTATCACTGGTTGCTTTCCTCTTTGCTCCCCTCTGCCTCACCCAGTAGACATCTGTATTAGAAATCCAGCCTTAAACCATAATCTATGTCTTTTACTCTTTTCTTTTACTGTGTCTTGTGCCATGTTTTATCTTTCTGTGGCTCAGCTTTGGGAAACAGAAGTGATATAAAACTAAAAAGTTATCAGATTGTCTAAATATCATACCCAGGGAGGGCTATCTCAAAGTTGACTAAGTGAATGAGTAAATGGGATTATTGTGTATTAGTATTTTGAGTTATTGGCCCTGAACTTTGATCACAGGCTATATTTCTAGGGAAGATGGACCATATAAATATAAAAGTCTTAGATTGCTCAAGTAAGGGTTAGAACTTAATTACAAAACAAAACTCAAAGACAGCACTAGAACATATGTGACCGAGCAGTAAGTAGTCCTTAATTCTTTGTTATGGACTATTTCTTTTTAAAATTTTAAACAGTTTATTGTTTTATCATTCATCTACTTGACAGATGTATTTTGATTATCTTTATTATCCTTACATCATCCTTGAGGATTATGAATATCACAATTATGCCCATTGAATGATAGTAGTACTTTCTTCATAAACTTCCCTAAATTCAAGTTTCAAAGTAACTCCTGCATTCAGAACCAGATGATTAATCTATCTTTCTTGATGTTAAATATTTTGAGTGACTCATGTTTTAGCTTCTACCATTCTCAAACAAAACAAGACAAACAAACCAAAAGCCAAACAAACAAACCAAAAACCAAACAAACAAACCCCAAACAATAACAACAACAAAAATCCCCAAAGCAAAACAAAACAAAACAAAACCCTTCTACCTTCTTTGGCCTTATTAGGTAGCTTTGTCCCAGTGGATCTCTTGATTTCCATCAGCCCAGCTGCCATTCATAGCATTTTTTCAAGGCCATTGCAACTTTCTTGAATTTCAGTAACCAGAAGTACGCAAAGTTTTATTACAAAGAAAAATATATTTCTTTTGAATTATGTCCAACATCTGACAGACTATTTGAGGTGTAGTACCATACTGGACTGACATCCAGGAGTGACATACAACCAATCATAGAGAGCAATTCCTTTTGTATGTAGAGTTTGGATTATTTTCTCTTACATTGTTAGTTTGCTATTTAAATAGTGTGCCATTTTCACAGTATAGTAATTCTAAAGTACCTTAGGCAAAAGCATTGTTATTACCTGAAAATTTATTTAAAATGTATATTCCCAATCCTTGCCCCAAATCTATTGAATCAGTAGCTTTACTGTTTTTATAAATTTTCCAGGTGATTGTGATTCACCTTCAAGTTGAAATCTACTGATATTTTTGGTGTGTAAATGAGACATGGTGCTTAAAAACTCACAATAAAGGAACATTCTACTTGTTAGTAAAATTGGAATGCAAAGGGATGACATATCAAGAATATCTTGCTGTATTGTTTATTGCTTGTTAGGATACACAGTTATTGATACAATACTGGCAGTGTGTGCAAAGGGTCAGTTGTTCATATTTAAAGTAGTACTGTCTCAGTTTGATGATCTTACTAAAATTAGCAAGGGGGAATGGAAGAAATTTGGTAATGCAGAAGTGAATTTAACCTCAGAGGAAATTTAAATATTTACACATGCACATATTAGCAGAGAAAACAAAGAGGCCCCAAAGATAAAGAAACGTAAAGGAATGTTGATAGATGCTACTATTAGCTAATGGTAATTCCCCAGTTCAGAAGTGAATAAGCGGAGATCCCCCTAGAAGTCAAGGCAAGACTCTGAGAGTACTTTTACTCATTTATTCTTTTGCTTATTGAGTAAAAGTGTGCCCTAATGGCTCTTTCACATGGATTTTGTTCAGGCTTGCAAGCAAAGTACACTGACAAGTAGAACATGTAACAAAAATCAAGTAATTCTCACTGACCCATCTTTCAGAATATCACTGGGAAAAAGACTTTATATTGTTTTTTAATCTCTTAATTTGGAGCAAATAATTCAGCATGTGAAATATGCTCCCTTCTACACTTCAGCAAATGCTTTAAATCCCACCAAGATCAAAATATGCTACTATTCTTTGAGTAACTTCATCCCTCAGACATGTTAAAAATCATCTCTTCTATTGGCTTTGTAGATAACTGCTAGGTGCTCTTAGTCTTTTTGTTGTAGTTATTACTCTCCTCATTTATAATTGATTAGGTTTCTTTGTTTTCTTCACAAGAACTATCACTTTGGGGGGAGATACTATCTTTTTTCTCTGATAATTTATGTTCTAGCAATTCTGTTTTCAGCTCTTATTCATAATATTTGCTATTTTTTTATTCCTTGTTTTTTATGGAAAGCAAATAACAGAGTAAATAGATTTTCCTTGTGGGTTATTGACTTTTTAAAGTCTTTCTTTTCAATTGTCTGCCAAATGGGGTTTATACTTATCATATTTCCCTTTTAAGAAACCTAAAATGTGTGTGATTTGTTTCTTGGTTTTTTTCCCCCGTCCCGTGAGGTTGTATAATTTAATTATGTTAATAGTTTTTTACTTAGTGGTTTGCCCACAGCACTCTCTTGGGTTTGTTGCTGATGCTGTTTAAGATGAAAATTTCCTGCATTTTTCATTCTTGTGGAATTTAGAAAGCAGTCCTCCCATACCGTTTCATCCATGGAGTAGTTCATCACTTTGTGTTTGGATAATTCAAGGCTTTCATTATTATCTGGACATTTTTTTTCACCCTTCCCAATTCCATTTAACATTTTCTGTCATCATTCCTCCTGAGTAATCCATAATATACCTTTTTCTGGATGAAGAATTTTAACAATTGAAAAGTTATAAGACCTTATAACACAGATGAGACTTGTACATTTCATTCAATAATTTTTTATTGTTAAGTTTACTGGTACAATTTAGATATACATAATCACATTAATCTCATGAAATTTGTACCTTTACATGATATATCTCGATTCATATTTTTTCCATTCCCCTCCTCCTCTTCCTTCTAACCTTCTTCCCCTTCTTATTTACAAAAGCTTTGCTTCTATTTTATCTTTTCTCATTTTTTTCTTTTCCCTTCTTTCATTTCCCTCTTTCTCTTCCCTTGTACCCCTTCTCATCTGAACATTTTCTTCCTAGTTCACCATATCTATTATACGTTTTGGTCCTTATTTATGCTTTCAGTTTCTCATACCAGAGTAACTGCAAAATTTATGCATGTGTATCTGACTTATTTCACTGAAGAGTAGTCTCTAGGCGCATCCATTCTGTCTCAATTTTATCCTTCATTATGGCTGAAAAAGTCCAGATCTTCTTTATTCATTCATCATTAAGAAATATTTTTGAGGGTTAGCCAAGTAGCAGATTCTGTGGATAAGTGGGAATCAGAAACAAACTCCATATGCTTATCTTCTAGAGAAGGGTGGGGTAGGGAGACAACGAACAAAATTTGTTGAATTTCTTAAGAAGTAGGATAAGAGGGGGCCAGGGATTTAACTTAGTGGTGCCGCTGCCTGCCTCGCAAGTATAAGTTCCCAAGTTCGATCCCCGGTACAAAAAAAAAAAAGTAGGATAAGAGGTTAGAGCAACCTTTCTCTTCCAGTTCTACTACAGAATTCAAGTCTAATGTTTCAGGGCATCCTTATTACGGAATGAATTTCTGTCCTCTGTAACTAGATGATAACAATTGTGTACCATCTTCAGGAGACTCAAGAAAACAGTGCTGAAGTCATTATCTATAGGGCTTGGTTATCTTAAGGAAGCCTGGTTGAGAGTAACAGTTGTGGGAGGGAGTGGTCCTTTGGATCACATGACCAGAGAAGGCCTCCCTAGCAAGAAATCTTTTGAACAGAGACCTGAATTTGGACAGGGAGGGAGGGTCCAGCAGATGCAAGGAGGAGGGGACAGAGTATTCCAGGCAGAGACAAGAAGGGGTGTAGTGTATTTGAGGAAAAGTTAAGAGGTCCAGTGCTCAGTTATCAAGGGGCAGCAAGATGGAGAAGTGCCTGGTGAGGGTGGGAATGATATGAAACACACCTGAGAAATTTCAGTTCAAATTAATCCAGGGATTTACTAATCTTCAGCTATGTGTCATGGCTTGGAGTAATTCAAAGATGTATGAATAATAGTCTCTGTCTTTCTACAACATACAATACAGAGTTTCAATATAATTTAGATTAAGTAAATATGGTGTCATAAATGCTACTCATTAATAATTAGCAAATGTGTGGCCATATGTTGAGTTCTCCCAGGAGCAGACGCCAAACCAAGCACTCAGGTGCAAGTGATTTGTAGAGAGGCACTCATAAGAGCTGAATAAGGGCAAGAGACTCAGCCTGATCATTCAGGGAACTTTCTAATATAAATTAAGCTCAGATTTTATCCCATTTTGAAAAAAAGGAGCTGGGGTTTTGTGCATGTAAACCTGGTACTAGTTGGCTGGGGGTACTTACCAGGAGAATGCATTCTCAGGCATGTTTGTTTCTCCATCCAGGTCAAGTGGCTCCTGTGTCAAAGAAGATCCTCTGAGGATTACAACTAATGGAACAGAGGCTGAGGAATGGGTGCACAGAGCTAGCAAAAGAAACCCACAGTAACTTGGTTACTGTTGGTTACACCAACAGTACTGCCTCAGGCCTCAGAGCTAACAGAGCTTTTCAGCCTGGAAGTAGTACAGGTGGATGGTACTAGGATGAACTCTAAATCAGAATTGTGTCAGGCACTACTAGTGATCAGTCAGTTCCCTGGATAACACTTCTCATTGGTAGAAATGGGGGGAGATTCATATTATGTTGAGGAGTCTGAGGCCACATCCAGGCAGGTTCAGGAGTATATTGATAATAGCTAACATTGCTTTAAAACTATATTATTTATAACTCATCAACAACTGTAAGAGAGAAGTACTTATATTGCCACTATTCCCATTTCACAGAGAGGAAAACTGTATCTTCCAAAAGCCAAATTGTCTATATTTGCACAGCTGACAAGTGGAGGATATGAGTGTAATCCAGACCACAGGGCCCTAGATTCTACTCATAATCACCTCAGTAGAGTTTAATACCATGATTGAGTAAGCTTGCCATTTATATAGAAAAAAGGAGGAATGGCAGATTGTGCATTTGTTATCCTTTAACAGTGGCCTCCCCCATGATACTGGAGACTGAACACAAGGCATCTGTACTGAGTTACTCCCCCTAACCCCCAGGACAGGTTTTCACTAAGTTTCCTCGACTGCCTTCAGACTTGTTGTGATCTGTCTCAGCTTTCCAGAGTGCTGTGATTATAGGTGTGCACCATCATGCCCACCTTGACCTCTCTTTAAATCATTTCTCTCCCTTCCCCTCTCTTATTCAGTCAGGTTAAACTACTCTGTCTTCCCAATGCTCTATGCTCTTGTGTTTGGTATGGACTATTCCCTAGTCCTATATCATCCTTCCTTTTGATCTTTTCTAATATCTTAGTCCTTTCAGGTTACCATAACAAAATACCATAGACCAATGGCTTATCAACAATAGAAATGTATTTCTTGCAGGACTGGAGGCTGGAGATCAGGTTGCAAGAACAAGTTCTCACAGAAGTCCTTTTCTGGGTTGCAGACTGTCTACTTCTTGTATCATCATGTGACAGAGAATGGAGAATAGAAGCAAGCCTCTGGTGACTTTAATACAGTCAGTAAGCCCGTTTATAGGCTCCTTACTCACAACCTCATCCAATCCTAATTCTCTCTCAAAGACCCTAACTTCCAATAGTAACCCATTGGGGAATTTTAGAGTTCCAACATATGCATTTTGAGGGATACAAATATTCAGTCCATAATAGCTGACTAACTCTTTCAAGTTGTTTGGAATTCAGTTCAGGCATCACTTCTTATAGAAAGTCTTCCTTGATTTGATCAATCAGAATTGGTGCTTCTCCCATGTACTTTTTTATAATGCTAGATGCCTCACTTGTAACATATAACTTTTTCTTTTGATTGTGATAGCTTACATCGACTAAAATGAACTATAAAATGAGCTCATCGAGTGTATATTGAACAAATGAGATCTGATTTCTTATTTCATCTCTATTTCTAACTACATATATGTATTGTTTTCCTAAAAGTTACCTGCTTTCTGGGTCCAAATTTGTAACTAAAATATACTGGTAAATGTTGGACCACAGGGCATTTTAGCTGTCTCTGTTTTTTTTTCTTATATCAGTTTGGAACTTCCATACAGTTTATTCAGTAAGAATTTTGCCCATTTGCTCTTATGTTTATAACAGGCACATAATAAGCCAATCCCTTCCATAAACTTCTTTCTCTTTCATGGCTAAGATTGCTAAGGTGTGAAACCTTCATCTAACAAATCAACTTGTTGGGACAAGAACATGGAGGCTTCAACTCTACAACGTTTTATTTCTTAAGCTGAGGCAAGTAGAGGAACATATATTCCTTACTTGTCTTTAACATCTAAAATATTAATAAAATATCAAAGGGAATGTTTACATTCTTTATTCCATCTGTAAAGAATATAAAAAAACCAACTTTTATTCAAAAATGCCTTGCGTGTTAGATTAAATCTGTACACAGTCAACTAAATGTGAAAAAAGTACTAGTTATTATAACATAGATACTTAGATATAAAATGTTATTCTGGCTGGATTTATATGACAGATGGTGACTCGAATCTTGGGTAGTCTGTGGGCCATTATGAATGAGATCAATTAAGTTTAGAGAGGCTATTTATTCTTAGAAAGATAAAAGTGCAATTAGTGATTATAAAGAAGTCTATGGGGGTTCTGCTTACAATAGAGCAATGGTGGATTTCTAGGAGTTGGAAAATTGATGAGGTGGTTTATATCTTATCTCTTTTATTTTCAAATATATCTAAATCTCCTGATAAGCAATTTTTCTGGCGAGAAAACATTGCTTGAGCTAACTCATATCAGATCATAACATATCCATTTCCTGAGACAGGATTGCCAGGTTATGTACATGAAGCAAGGAAGCTGAGAAACAGAATGAATGACAGTCTGGATGTTCTTTTTTTTTTTCCAATTCACATCCTCAAGCAAGAATCTCTTTGCTTCCTGTGTCTCTGTCATGGTATCCACAAACTGTCATGGTATCCACAAACTGTCATGATATCCACAAGGAGAAAAATAAATCCTTTTCTCTTGTTAAAAATTTACATGATTCATGCTAGTTAAGTGTCAGTAAAAACTATTCTTATTTTCCCCAATGGATAATTCTACAAGTTTGCAAGGTGAAAAAAATTTCCTCCCCATTTGGTTGCTGTGAAATATATTTTTAAAAGTGTCAGAGGAGGGAAGCTAGTTTACAACCTCACACATAGGGCTTCCATATTTCTGGTGTTGGAAATAGAGGCACCTTTCAGCAAGATGGTTGTTGTTGGTAGAGAATTCTGAGGGAATCTCAGTAATTCATTTAAAACTAAGTCATACCCCACTACAGCAATTATTGCTCAATAGAAAATCTGTGTAACAATTTTGCTCCAAGATCCAGTAACTAATCACCTTGTTTTACAAAGTAAACAATTTGGTATAACTCCAGTAAAGAGAATTGAGACTGTCTTGTACTCAACTCCTTTACTTAGCTGGCGTGACAATCTTAACTAATAGCACAACTATTTTACTAGAGGCTTTGCCTGTAGGTAGATGTTCTGTACCAGGATGTACAAATCTGACTCAGAGATGTAACAAGTACTGGTTGAGAATTTTCACACTAGAAAAAAATGCTAGCTGGTCTGCGCACGCCCTACGGAGGTCACGGGTCACACGGAACATGCCGAATCAGCCCACGCCCTGGCAACAATCAACTGGACACCCCCCCACACACACACACACTCCTCTGTACAGCCACCTGGTTCCACATTACAAAGACGCAGAGGTCACTGGACCACCAGACCACCATACCGAGTCCCGCCGCTCCTGGCCCAAAGGGCAGAGAAGGTCAGCAGGTCCCAGAACCCAGAAGGAAGGTCCCCGCCTCCATCCCAGGCTCCTAGGACAGAGAAGCTCAGCAGGTCCCAGAACCTGGAAGGAAGCTCCCCAACTCCATCCCAGGCTCCTAGGGCAAAGAAGCTCAGCCGTTCCCAGCACCCAGAAGGAAGCTCCCCACCTCCATCCCAGGCTCCTAGGGCAGAGACGCTCAGTCAGTCCCAGCACCCAGAAGGAAGCTCCCTAGGGAAGGTGAGCCACATGGGTGCCAGAAGCAACCCCCTGCCATGGAAATGAGAAAACACATAAGCAAGCCTCAAAAACAGACTTCCAGATCACCTACAGCAACCTCAAAGGGAAACAAGATGGAACAATCTGATACTCAACCACCTGGACTCTCTGAACTGG
>NW_004624730.1:9312111-9339201 GCF_000247695.1 Heterocephalus glaber
AGGAAAAAAATGGAAACAAGGTCTTTGCAAATAGGGAAGGGTGGAGGGGGTGAAGGGAGGGCAAGGGAAGGGCAAAAAAAATAAGAACCAAGAGACTCATTTAATGGTACAAGATCCCAATGATGAATATAACTGTATTGTATACCAAAAATGTACCAATAAACTTAATGGGAGAAAATATATATATATATATATTTTTTAAAAAAAATAAAATTCAATCTAACTTATTGACTCCCTGGGGGGAAAAAATGCTAGCTGGAGGAGATTCTGGGTTGGGTTCTATAATCTGCATTTAACAAGTGCTGTTGGGTAATCCTGTGGCACAGTTTGGAAAAAGCCTGAGTATAGCTCATAATGTTCACATATAATTTTTTAGTTAAGGCCATGAAAGAAGTGAAACAATAGAACCCATCTGAAACATTTAGTCAGTGCACTGGAATTAAACTTAGTTGTGGTCCTAGATTGTTCTACTGAATAGTCTTTGGAGTATTTATTACCTATGAATTATTTTTTGGCCTTTTAATAGTCTATTTTCAACACTATGTGGAAACTTTCCTCTATAGAGCATTTATACCCTTAGTGATTTGTGTTGCAGAGTTGATTTTTACCTTGTTAATGAATGAATTCCTTAATCTAGCAGCTTAAACAGGCAGTCTCAACCACTGCTGGATATCTAATCACCTGCACAACTTGTCAAACCTATAGTTGTCCTTCCTCCTCCCAGCACAGAGCTCTTGATTTAGTCCCCTAAAGAACATGGAGCCAGGGTAAAGAATCCCTGGTTTAATGATAGCAGATGAATATTTCTTTGAAATTTTAAACCAAATTTTCTATTTCTTTGCTCCTATTGTAGCCAGAATCATTGTTATGGTAGACTTAATGTGCTCCCTGAAACTGAATTTTGTACAGTACCATCGCTGATGAGGGACAATGTGATGAACAATGTCTGAGGTTGCTAAGTGGGCTTCAGTTCCTGGGCTGAGAAACTAGAGAAACAGGCAGCAGACATGTTAATGAGGGCGAATTTATCTCTAAGAGGCAGTTTGATCACCTTGATGAATAGTGAGTTATAACTGCCTGAAGCAGTGTCATACCACCTGGCCTGCAGAGCGCCTGGAAGATGGTTTGGAGAATTTAGTACTTAGGACTCTTGAACAACCTTGGGACCCTGTTGGGTAATAAGAGCGTGGCATGCAGATAAAAAAATGTTCTTGCTGTGCAGTCTGAAAACACTGATGTTTAGGTAAGTTTGAGAGATGGCAGAGGTTCTGGGTTTCCTGAGTCCAGAATTAGGGACAGGAGAATAGTTTATAGCCCCCAAGGTAGCTTATTTTACCACTTCTCTGATTTGTCTGAATTGTTCAGTGTGCTTGACTGTTGGGTCCCTGAATGGTTTTCTATATGCTCCGTTCTGAGCTTGCCTGTGCAGTTCCATGAAAGAGTGTCAAATTTTCGCCACGGTGGGGAGAAAGCAGAGACTACTTATATGGCTTCTGTTCTCTGGCCAAGAACCTGATACCTCATGATGCATGAAGACCTACCGTTCTCTTCAAGGAGCGATCTATCCCTGCTTGTAGTTTCCACACTCCAGTCACCAAGTAGGCACAGGTTGCTACTCTATAATCTATGGGTAGGTTATGTGGAAATTAAACACACCTTCCCTTAGCAGATGCCCAACTTATTGGCGTTATCAAGGCACTCCATGTTTAGTCACTAGAACGCTTTCCATCACTGGAGGAAGGACAAGAAAGGTCGAGAAACTTTGGAGTATCATGGAGCAGGGCCTATAACCATCATTTTCCTACAGGTGCGCCTCAAAGCGTGGTCCTCAGATCTGAGCGACATCACTACCTGGGGTGCGTTAGAAATTCAGATTCTCAGGTCCCTGCCCCAGACTTTTTGACTCAGAATCCGCATTTTAAAAGATGCTCAGGTCTTTCTTATTTCAATTAGAATTTGAGAAATCAGTCAATCTATTAACTGACCAATTTAGCGCCACTTAGCCCGGAAAACAGAGACTCAGCCCTTTGTGCCCGCCTTGCATCCGCACTGCCAGGTAGCAACCGAACCCGCAGGGATATCGGAGCGGGCGCTGCCGAGGGCAATTTGGTGATTGGCTCGCCTGGCCACGTGATCGGTGCTAGGCCGTCTGTGAGACCGGATTGGCTCTCGCTGACGCTGACAGACAGGGCCGGGGCGGGCCAGAGCCCGGTCGGCGGGGCGCGCGCAGGGCCATAGGGGCTAAGGCGCGCGAGCGGGAGCGGGAGTGCGCGTGTGCGAGCGGAGGGGCTTTCTCCGGAGCCGTCGGAGAGATCCGGAGCCGTCGGAGAGATCCGGAGCGCTTCTACTGAGGTAAGCGAGCCTCGTCCGTCCCCAGTCCCCCCCATGCCTAGCCCTGGCAAGCGGGCTGGGCAGGGATGGGCGAGGGTAGGTCTGGCCTGCCCCAGGACGCTCTCTTTGGGGAGGTTGCAGCCCAGCTGCCCCCCTCCCTGCCTCGGTATCCCTTTTCGTGCCCGCGGATGCACCCCCCCCCATCCTCCCCACCGCGGCGACGGTTCTGCCCACCTGGCAGCCTGGCCTCCGCCTTTGTCTCCTTCCGGGAGGGGAAGCTGACGGTGCCCCCCTCCCCAGGTGCAGCGTGCGGGCGGCGGAGCGGGAGCGGCCTCGGGCGCTGGACCTGGGCTGGGGGAGGTGGCTTCACACGGCTGGACCTGTGACTCGGGGACGAAGGGGGAAAACGTGGTGTCGCTCTGGCCGAGCCCGCGGACCCGAACTAATCCGGCGGCTGCGAGCTAAGCCGAATTCCTAGCGCAGCTGTGCGGGGAGCTCTCCTGCCTCGACGCGCTGGTGGGGGCGTCGCGGGGACCAGACCCGGGCGGCCCGAGGAGTGCCCTGCCCGCAGGACCTGCGTGCCGCGCTCGCCCCAGAGTTCGCCGAAATCTTCAACACTCCCAGCCAGCCCGAGGAAGCCAGAGATCCATTAAGAGGCTCAAAAAAAAATTTTTTTTTTTTAAATAGCAGTTTGGCACCGGTGGAGCAGGTCTCAATCAGAGGCCACAAAAAGGAATTACAGATACAGCGTAACTGATGCCTGGTAAATGGTGAGGAGGGAAATGCCTGCAGTGAACTGCAGACCAGACCATCACACTGAAATTCTTCTTCAAGAAGATAAGAAGGGGGGAGGTTTGGTAATTTCTAGGGCTGCCGGGGTGGGTGCTTATTTTCACCATGTTAATGGGCAGTAGAGAGAGGGAAGGCAGGGTCTAAGTTGAACCTGTTCAGACCTCCTTAATTCTTTGAAAAGTGTGCGTTTTAAAAAGACCGTTTGGCTGCCGAGAGAGGGGTGTATCTCTGAGGGGGAGATGTCTCCTTTAGAGCATACTTTAAAAGGGGGAGGGTGTGCCTAGGAGTTTAAGAGCTGATTAAACTGGGCAGGATATCTCCTGCCTCACCTCCATTTCCCCAGACCCAGAATAGCCAGGGCATACCATACCATACATCTTCAGTGAGACATAAACAGTCTCTTCAGTTTTTCGTTTGTTAATTTGTTGGAGGTACCTGGTAATCTGCTCAGTAAAAAATGGGTTCAACTAACAGTTATTATGAAGGTTTTATTATATTCTGTATGTTCATCTGTATGAGATGAACAAAGATCTCTACCAGATTCAGAGATATCCTGATATCACTTCAAAACTCTTTCAGTACTCCTTATTCCCTGTACTATAAGTTGTGTTTCTTTAGGAAACAATCTGATATTCAGACATCTAAAACACAAGCCAGGTTTGTAAAATGTGTGCATTTGCTGAGAAAACAGTTTATGAGGGAAGTTCACAAATTTTTTTTTTTAAGGAAGCAATATTTATTTGTTAGGGGGACTCAAAAACTCAGATTTATCAGCTGTAGTAAGTCAACTTTGGGTGGTTTTCTGAGATGAATGAAAGTAAAAGAACAAGTTGCCGTGAAAACTCACTGGGAATGTCACAAATGACCCTAATAAGTGAAATATAGGTTGTTACCTGATAGATTGGAACACAAAGCAAATTAATGGGAATAATTTCAAATTTTGTCAATGATTATTTTTTTGAACTGCTGGGTAGTGAGGAGGAAGAACGGACTCTGAAGGTAAAGTAGGTGGCCCAGTTTGAGAAAGGAACGTGCTTTTATTTTTAGAGAAAAATTGTGATTTTGTTTATAAACTGCAGAAAAGGCTTGCACTGTTCGTTTAGCCTGTGGAAGGGAGGTAGGGGTTCTGAAAAGGTTGAAAAACACTGAGTAGGTTATGCAGGCCAGTTGGATGATTGGCAGGCTTAGATCAACTTGAGGGAAGCCGTGTACCTCAGTGACCCATAGAACAAGGTTTTATCCTCTGAGTCAATAAAAGCCCATAGTGTTGTTTTCAAGGCAACAGCAAAATCATTTCCTTTCTGTCATTTCTGTCCCCTGGGTCAGGGACAGGGAGGATGAAGACTGAATGAGAGAGATTAGAGTCCGAGCTGCATACCTAAGCAGCCATGTCCTTTGAGGAGGATCTGTGTCACATTGTGTAAATCTAAGAGCCTTCACATTGAAAGATGTCAGTGTACCTTCCTTACGTTTGGTGTGTGCCAGAAGATAAAGCTGGGTAGCACTGCCACAGGTGGGGACACTGGGTGAGATAATCTGATAGGGAAGCACTTGGAAAGAGGAAAGCCAGGAAATGTTTAATCCAGTGAGTCTGCAGCTTGCCTTTGGAGCCTGGAGGTGGCATTTCCAGGCAGAGCCTCCTCATTGGCTAAAGTGGATGGGCTTTCTATGGCTTCCAGAGGACCTGCGGTTCTTGTGGGGAGGCTCCTATGGAGGCCTCATGTCTTGGGCTGTAAGTGGCAGTTACACTGCAATGTGCTTTGGAAAAGAAAGCCTCACAAAGTCGCAAATCTAGGTTACTGTTGTTTGGGGTCTTTGGCACCTGTCGTCCGCAGGCTTCCCAAAACAAGTTGTACCCTCCCTACCGGTAGATGGCGCTGCTGCCTCTGGGAATTCCTGGAGGAAATGATCACCAGAGCTGTCAAACTAGCCGTGTGGAGCCTCTAGTCTCAAAGTTTTGAAGGCTATTATCAGTTCTCCAAGAGAATCTCAAAGACAATAGTACGGATAGATATAACTATGTAAGGCAGAAATAATGTGTGTTGTGCGGAATGAAGTGTGTTTGTGGATTATTTTGCATGTGTGTTTCTGAGGGGAGAAGGAAACAGTAAATGACAAGTATAGCATAAGCCTTAAAGGCATTTGGCAAACATGTTGGTTAACTCAGTATGATGTCTTGACCATGATTGGTTCAGTTTGTCCAACAACTTTCATTGTTTCTAATTATTGGTATGTAAAGCTACTCTACACATAGTTGGAATTATGAAAATATACATATATATTTTACATATATGTAGACTGTAAAATCTGATCAGTATTCAGTAGTTGCATATTCTGAAGATAGCAGTGAGAGTTCTAATGAAAATAATGTTGATTAATCACCAACTCCAGAAATGACCATAGAGGATAGGTCAAAATAAAATTTCTAACAAGTGCTTTTAGATTTTCTTAACTAATGTTGATCTTTCAAGATTGTATTAACCACAAAAAACTTGAACTTTGGTTTTATTGACATTATTATACAGGGTTTCTTCAGCCATCTCCCAGTCTTGAGATAATTATTCTTTGTTATTTGACTGATATGGACAGTTCCTTGATTTGGATTTGTGGACATAATATTTGAGGGAAGTGGATGCTTTTGCCAGTAATGGGGAGGTCATAGAGTAGAAAGGGGACCTCAGTTCTCGACCCTGTCTGAGATACAATGTACTGTTTTAGGGTACCATTGCCCCATGTACAGTTCCATCTTATGCCTCAGCTCATTTGAGGTTTATTCTTGTCTCTTTCAAGTGCAGGAATGAACTAATTTTTAGTACCAGTGCCAAACCCTGAAATCCTACAGGTACTAGACTGTTACAGTGGTCCGTTAACATTGCCTTATTATGTGACCACAAATAAATCCCTTTGCTTTTCTAACCCTCATTTTTCTTACCTGTTTACTGGGTTTGGTGAGATTAGTATCTCTTAAAATTCCTTCCAAGTCTATAGTTCTATGGTTAGGTTAGTCTCATAAGGTATGTCTGAAGTCTCTGGAAAGTTTTCATTGAGAAGATATTTTTCATACTATAAGTATACTTAAGGTAAAAATAAATCTTCCTAATATTTCTTCCCAGAGAAATGTTGGTGCATTGTCTTAAGATACTCATAGTTCGGGGTTAGAAGAAATTCTACAGATGGCCTAATTTAACCTCATTTTTTCATAAGGAGTTTGAACTCACAGCTGAGTGATTTAGCTAAGCTAGTAGTGGAAGAGAATACATTAGTGGTTGAGAATTTATTGAAGAACTAGGCACCAAACTTGGGGCCCACTGTGGTCTTCTCTTCCCCAATACTACCTCCTTCACCTGCTGTCAGGGAAAAGAAAATTCAGTGTCTGCAGGGCTGGGCCAAGAACGTTCCTTGATGTAGACTTTTACAGCCACAGCACGAATAGCTTTGGCATGGGCAGAAATTCAAGTCAAACTTTTCTTTGCAGCTGTTTCTTCACTGAGTGACCCTGAGCAGGGTTCTTTGGTGTACATCACTGAGTTTTAAAAACTTTTCTACATACTGTTTTCTGTAAGAAAAACTTGTATTGTCCTAAAATAGTCATTTCCCAATCAAATATTCTTACATTGGGTCCTGAGTCTGGATAGGAGATTATTTGCGTATGATTTACTTCCTTTGTAATTTTAAGCACTATATCTTTTATACATTAAGATTTTATGGAGTCCTTAGGCTTCAACAGCCTACCAGAGGGGTCTGTGACATAAAAATAAGGGAACAATTGTAGGATAGTTTCTGGAAAATTGCCAAGATGGAAAAATTCTTGATTGAGGAACTAATGATATCATGGTAGAAAGGTTTGGGGATGAAGTATAGGAATATGCCTTTGGAAGTTCTTAGGAACATTTTACCTTTATTACAATATTTAAAATTGCTTACAAAATGAAGAGGCTCAGAACAGCATTTTAGCCATTTTAAATAATGTATATGTATGTATTGATTTCCATTTATTGTTCCTTGCTCAATAAGTACTTTCCTAATTTCACCAGAACACTTTCAAGTTCAAGTTCCTCTGTTGGTGATGGTGTGCTCCTGTCTCCCACAGTCTAATTTGATTTCCACATATCAGTATGTTCTGATTTATAATTTAGAGTTTTGACTCTCATCTTTTACTTCTAGTGTAGTACATCTCATGTTCTACTGTAGGTACCCAGGACCCACTAGTATCTGAGAGATACAAAATAATTTACATGCTAAGGATTTAAAAAAATTCTATAGGTTCTTTTATTTGTACTCAAGGTATACCATGGAAAATCATTGCACCTTCTTGGCTAATTATTTATCTCCCTTCACTATTTGCAATTCCAAGATTTCTCTTTTGAAAATTATCCTTAAGTAGGAGTAACTCAGAGTTTGTATATATTGGAAGTAAAAATTCTTGCTTTTGCCAGAAGGCATACAGAAGTTATTTTGTGTTCCATTCCCATTTCTGACCCACGAGAGATAACTTTGGTGGAGAATCACTGCATTGTAAAGGACATGTACTTGAAAAATGTTTTGATTAGTGTTCTTTGATATTTTCGCTACTCTCAGTACTGTGATGACCCATGCTGGTATATGTGATCTTCTGGCACTATTAGGCCAGAGTAATATCTGTTCTTGCTTTAGCAGAATAAAAATTACCTTTTCTTCTTTATAAGGTTATTGATTGAATTCATATAATAAAAAAGTCAAATTTCTAGATTTTAGTCCCAGCACATTGCTAAGTTATTATGAAAATTGGGGAAGGGAGTGACATCAACTACTTCTGAGTTTATTTCTTTGTCTGAAAATAAGGGAAGAAAACAAAGACCACCTAAGTTCTTTCTTGCTCCAAAATCCTGTGACTCTATGAAATTCTATCTGGTATCTTGATTGTATTTTTAAAATACTGGCTAGTCGGGAACTCATTTATAATCAAAATGAGTGCTAATATAAGAATTCTTTATATCTGCAAATTATTGTGTGCAAAGTTTATAAAAATGTTCTTTAATCTTGGATCTCTTTTCTACTCAGAGTAGAGGCACAGGCCCACAGCATGGATAAGGCCTGAAAGCATATTAGAAATGCAGAATCTCAGGTCTCTCCTAGACTACCAAGTCAAGAGTCTGGACTTTCTCAAGATGCTTAGATGAGGGGCTCAGTGGTGGTGCCACCTGCCTTGCAAGCACAAGGTCCCTGAGTTTGATCCCCAGTACCAAAAAAAAAAAGGTGCTTAGATGATATACTTGCACACTGATATCTGAGAAGTGTTTCTTTGCTTCGTTTTGAATCTTATGTTGACCCTGTGAGAGAGGCAGGGTATTTTGCAGATGTGGAGACTGAGACCTAGTGTTGTTAATTAACTAAGTCAAGATTATTTGCTAGTAGGTCACCCAGAACTCTCTGCTGTAAACCTAATGATGTCTTCTTGGTTGAGCTGACTGAAGTCAGCCTTATAAGATAAAGAGTGCTAGCTGCCAAGCCCATGAGGGCAGTTGTGGCTGTATGATTGTGTTTTAGCCTGCCAATGTGACAGGAAGTGGGAAGATGTTGTGAACCACTTTTGGGAGAAAAAGTGCACATGGACACACCAACATCCCCCACCCAGGTGAGTTCCTCCATGCTGTATTCCATTCCAGCTGGGTGGAATGGAAAGGGCCCCTAAAGAAACCTTGGAAATTAGTTTTAAAGATGCAGGACTTACATCAGGCCCACCCCACTGACTGACCTTCCACTGTCCAGTATCCATTCAGGAGCCAGAAATGAACTTTTATCCAGTTTCAACCATTATAGAGGTTTGAGTCTCTGTGTTAAGCACTTAGTCTACTCTAATAAATTCACTTGAACAGTGGCTTGAGCCTTGAAGTTGTAAGTCCTTTGCCCTAATGCATTCATTCAATTTTTGTTTTTGGCAGTTGGTGATCAGCCAGTTGTGGTTCAACATGCAGAAGTGAGCAAGTGGTGCAAAGCAATGGAACTGATAGGTGATGAGGATGTGAGTGCGTTTGAAGGCTTCCACACCCTCTACTCCAGGGTAAGGCAAAGGCATTCCCTGCCATTGTTTTTCCATCTTTGTCTCACGTACCTCTTGGAGTCAGTGCAGTAGGAACCCCTGTCTGTTAAAATCTTCCAAAGCTTTACTGATTTGGCTCATAGATACCATGCAAATTAGTAAAGATGATGGGATGGAGTCTGTACATGAAAATATCTCAACTCAGAAATTTTAGTGAGTTTGCAAAGGATGTAATTCATATGGAAAAGATTGTTGGGCCTTCCCCCGGTATACTGTAAAAGAGGAAATGGGGCCTGATGACTTTTTCTTGAAGCCATATCATATTGTTAGCTTTGATACCTCATATTTTCTTTTCCCACTATCCTCATCCTCTATGGATGACTCTCCTTAATTTTTCCTTTACTAGTCACTTTTTTAAATGAAGGAAATACCTTGATGGGGGTTGAAGTTGCCTGGTTTGGTGGATAATAGCAATAGTAAAGCATGTAGTTCTGTCCATTCCATTTTATTTCATCCAGTGCCACTGGAAGTCACATGCTTATTCACTCCTTATCTGTGTGTAGTGCCTGTGGGTGTTGGGAACATCTCAAAGCTGGCTTTGAATTTGTGTTTGTGCCTAAGATTTTCAAGACCAGCAGGAGAAATTTACTTTTTGGTGCACCTTTCTTAGAATCCAGGTGGGCTAGAAAGGAGAGGTGGAAAGGACATCAGTTCTTTTCTGAACATTTCAACTTCTAGAGCTTAAACTAAACTCCTTGAAGAGAAAAGTAGGATTAATATTAATGTAAGCAGAGGTAAGGAAAGTTAAGAAAAAGGGACAAGAGGTGAAGAAAAAAAGTAATCAGCTGAAAAGCTGGATATAGGTATGGTTTAAGCAGCCAGGTTCAATACTGTGAAGCCCTTGCTAGCTAATGTCCCATTACCCTGGCTCAGAGGGCACCCACAAAGGCTGATGTACTTAGGTACCTCATGTGGCTCAGTAATGAGCACAATTTACTGAACAAAATAGACAATTAAGGGCTACAGATCTCTGTAGATTCCCATAAATACACATCATTACTGCTCTGGAATGATGCACATGCTTAGAGATAAGCAAAACAGGGAAAGGGATCTGCAAGCATAGTCCAGGTGAGCAGCCCAATGCAGACCATAGCTCAGGGCCTGGAGGTTGCTAATGAGAGAAATTGGTCTTTGCTAGGTTTTCTTGTTATAAGAAAGAAGGTGGGATTTGCTGGCCTCTCTCGGTTTCCTCTGTGGCTCCCATATATCTTCCATTTCAAAAATAATTAAAGAATACAGCATGCCAGAAATAGACTCAACTTGCATGTTTCTGTGTAAATATTATATAAGGACCAAATTACAGTATAGAGGGAACCATTCTTTATTGATAAGGGCCAAAGAAAGCAATGCTAGATGCCAGTGGACCAGGGTTTCTCAACATTGGAAGTATTTTGAATCAGGCAGTTCTTGTGTAGGCTGTCCTGTGCATTGTAGGATGTTTAGCACTATTCCTAGCCTCTACTCACTAAATGCTCATACCTCCCCCAACAATTATGGCTATCAAAAATATCTCCAGACACTGCTGAATATTTCCTTAGAGACAAAGTTGCCCCTGGCTGAGGACCACGGTTAAAGGAGTACAGTGATTTTAACTTGCTCTAAGTTCCTCTGGGGCTTTATTTTAATCATTTAACTTTCTTCCTGCTTCAGTTTTCCTACCTGTAAAATAGATCTTTCTTAATAAATCAATAACCTATGGAAGTAATGTACATAGTACTGTGTGACCACTTGGAGGCTCCATAAATGCTAAACTATAATGGTCTCCTCAAATTTTCAGGACCTGAAAATTACTCCTAATCCTTGTGATGGCAGTAGTTGGGAACAGTAGCAGTTTGAAAAAGGGCAAAGGGTTAATAGTGAAGGAAATAATAAATAGTACTGGATTCTGAGTTCATTTTGAAGGTTCTTGTTCTAGTTCATTGGAACACTATATTGTGGATGAAGGCTTGCCTTTGCAAAGTTAAGAAGAGTGGATAAGGCTGTTCAGTGAGGAAGACTGTTCAGAAGAGCAGTCAGGCAAATTGCGTTTGACAGGATGATCTCTTAATTTTAAAGTAAGTCATGAGTAGTTAGACCAAAGGGCATAAAGAAGTAATCTCTAAAAGAAAGATATCCTCACAAATAACTGCTGATCTCGACACATTTTTGCAAATACTATAATAAGGGCCAGAGAATGATTAGAGAAATCTGCTTTTGTTATAGAACCCTTATGGTTTGTTCTTTTCTTTGAGAATGTAGAAATAGATTATCTCCAATATATGCCCTCGGAGTAGAAAACTAAAATGCTTTTAATATGGCATGTGTTCTTTTGCTATTCTTCTAGTACTGCATATTGGAATAGTGAAGAGGGTTATAACTATAGCCTAGACCTGAAGTAATCTACATTATTTTAGTAGAGAGCCTCAGCTCCACTCTGAGAGGCTCAGTGAAGGGATTAGATATAAACTGTCCTGGCAGGTTTGAGTTCCTCCCTCCCTGTATGTTTCCAGTCCCAGTGATTATTAGACTTGCTTACAAATTTGCATCAGCTACACTCTAGCTGGATTCTAAAATGTGGAGAAGCCATTATAGAAGGCCTTGTTTATTTGCATTCCGCCACATACTAATAATCCTAGGTGTTAAGCAAAACTTGTAAACATGCTTGAGGATTCTGTGTACCTTGGAGAAAGAGATCCTTCCATGTGGAAAGGTGAGAAGTGAGAGAAGCTTTGCTTTGGTAGGAGTAGGCTGGTGTTTGATGCTGAAGTTATTTTCTAGTCTGACAGAAAAAGTGTGCTCCCTGGACAAGTAGCATCAGAATTACTGGATGTTTGTTAGAAATTTATAGGGTCGGGGATTTAGCTCAGTGGTTCCGCTGCCTGCCTTGAAAGCTAAAGGTCCCGAGTTTGAGCCCCGGTACAAAAAAAAAAAAAAGAAAGAAATTTACAGACCTACTGCATCAGAATCTCAGTAATAATCTGTATTTTATCAAGATCCGTAGGTAATTCTGATAGGTGCTAAAATTGGAGAAGTACTACATTATCTAATGGTTTCTGATGTAGTGATAGCTTACAAATTGTGTCTATGTTTATTATGGGGAAGGTACTGAGAAAGTGTTTTCCCAGCTGATCAGAATATTATATGCAAGATTTTCTTGTGATAGCCTCTTGGGTCATTTTTCCAAACCATGGTCTAAGCCTTTTCCTGCATTATCCGGTATAGTAGCCACTAGACACATGTGGCTATTTTTATTTAAAATCATTGAAATTAAAATTCAGTTCTTCAGTTGCATCAGCCACATTTCAAATACTCTACAGTCATGTATGTCTAACTAGCTTCCATTTGGATCACGAAGATGTGAAGCATGCCCGTTGTCAGAGAAAGTTTTGTTAGATGGCCCTACTTTAGTCTGTAAAGATCCTTCTTTCCCAGAAATCCACATTGGTGGTGATACTGTACTTTTGTTATAACAAGACCTTAACTCATTTAAAACAAAATTCTTTTAAGAGACATCTCCATCCTGGGGAGACTTTCACCCTGTGAGTACATCTTGGTGACCTTTTTACCTTTCTGCAATGTCTTTCTGCTACAGAAAGTGCCATGAGTCCATTTGACATAATCAAATGCACTCTCTCTAAAATATTTGGCCTTTAATCCAAGGCTGCTGAGCTGTCTCTTTCCATTTGGTCTTTCCATGGCCTGACCCTCAGTGGCGAGGCTTGTTTGTACAGGATGTCTCTTTTGATATTGCCTGGAGCTTTACAAAGAGTCTGGAAGAAATAACTAGAGAATTTTCACCTCTCCTCTTCCAAGAATTAACTTGGCTCAAAAAAGTGTTTCATAAGAGAGTATTAATTCACAAGCTTAACCTCTGAGGAGTTATCCCCTGAAGAATGAGTCTCCATAGCAAATTTTCTAACAGGGCTATTATAGCACAAATTCAGTAATTAAGTCCTTTAGCAACCTGGAAGAATTTTCCGTTGATATTATCTATTTCTAATATTAGTTACTCAGGAATTGTCCTTATTAGAACAAACAAAAAGATAAGGAAATAAAGATACATTTTTTAAAAGATATAATTTAAGATGAGCATGGTGGCATATACCTGTAATCCCAGCACTTGGAAAGTTGAGGCACAAGGATCATGAATTTGAGCCTGGCCTGAGATACACAGTGAGATCCTGTCTCAAAACACCAAAATAATAGTAATAATAATGTAAAGCTAACTGAGCCCAAAAGTGTTTTGCAGAGTAGAAATAATGAGAATAAGGAGTTGATTTGCTATTGATATCAATCCTGGAGGTTAAGGGAATGGGGACTAGAATTAATCCTTGACAGCTTTAACTCAACTGATTCACTTCTGATGGGGTACATTGTTGCTTGTTTTAACTGCCTTCTTTTTCTGTCTTGTGTGTGTGTCTGTGTGTGTGTGTGTGTGCGTGTACATGTGTGTATGTATATCTGTATGGAGGGGGGCAGGGTCTTGCTGTGCTGGACTCGAACTACTGGGTCCTCCTGCCTCATTCTCCCATGTAGCTGCAGGCACACATTACCATGCCTGGCTCCCTTTTTCTGTCCTTTTAAAAAAGTACTCTGTGTGCATGTATACCTGCATGTGCAATTTTAGGCTCAAACAAAATCAAGAGGAAGATAGAGATTTCCCTGCTCCTACACATGCATAGCCTTCCCTATTTTCAACATACCCCACCAGAATGGCACATTTATTACAATTGAGTAGTCTGTATTGGCACAGCATAATTGCCCAAAGATCATAGTTTATATTATAGCTCACTCTCAGTGTTGTACATTCTTTGGATTTAGACCAATGTATAATGACATGTGTCTACTATTATAGCATCATAATGCTGCCCTAAAAATCCTGTGTTTTGTCTGTTCATATTTTCTTTCCCTCTTGCTCCCCATCAAACCCAATAAAATCACTGATCTTTTATTATTTTCGTAGGGTTTTTTTCTCCAGAATGTCATGCAGTTGGAATCATAGTATGTAGTCTTTTTGATTGGCTTCTCTCACTTAATAATGTCCATTTTAAATTTCCTCCATGTCTTTTCACTTGATAGCTCTTTTATTTTTAGTACTGAGTTATATTCTATTATCCAGCTATCTCAGTTTATCCATCCACCTACTCAAGGACATCTTGGTTGCTTCCAAGTTTTGACAGCTATGGATAAAGCTGTTGCAAACATCTGTATGCAGCTTTTTGTGTGGACATGAATTTTCACCTCCTTGGATGAATACCAAGGAGCATGATTGCTGGATCATATGGTAAGAGTAAATTTGTTTTGTAAGAAACTGCCAAATTGTCTTCTCAGTCTTCTGTACCATTTTGCATTCCCATCAGCAATGAGTAAGAGCTTCAGTGCTCCACATCTTCACTAGCATTTGTTGTCAGTGTTCTGGAATTTGGGCATTCCAGTAGTATGTAGTGGTATCTTGTTGCTGTTTAATTTGCATTTCCCTGTTAATATATGATATGGAACACCATATCAGATGTATATTTACAATTTATATATCTTTTATTGATGAGGTTTGTGGCCCACTTTTTAAAGTTAGGTTGGTGATTTTTTTATTTTTGAATTTTAAGTGGTTTTTGTTGTATATTTTGGATAACAGTCTTTTATCGTATGTGTTTTTTGCAGATATTTTATTGCAGTCTCTGGGTTGCCTTCTCATTCACTTGACAATGTATTTCAGAGAGCAGAATTTTTAATTTTAATGAAGTCCAGGTTACTAGTTATTTCTTTCATGGATAGGCCTTTGGTGAAATTTAAAAGTTATTGCCATACCCATGATCATCTGGGTTTTCTTCTGTGAGTGTCATTGTTTTGTGTTTTACATTTAGGTCTGTGATTCATTTTGTAAAGGGTAGAAGGTCTGTGTTCAAATTCTTTTTGGGGGGCATATTTTGTTGTTCTGGTTACATTTGTTATACTCTTTGCTCCACTGTACTGCATTTGTTCCTTTGCCTTTCTTACCTAGTTTTGTCTACCTTGGATGTTGTAGAGGGCCCAGTTTTCTCAAGGGATTTTCTGCTGTCATTGCTATGAAATGATTAGTTGTTGTGTTGATGTTTCCTGTCCACTGTAGGATGTTTAGCAACCCAGATCACTAAATGCCAGAATTACTCTAAGCAAGTAACTGTGTCAATCAGGGTGTCTCCCCACATATTCAAATACCAGTGATTAAGAATAAAACTCCCAAAGAGATGAGTTTAGGGTGTGTGTGTGTGTGTGTGTGTGTGTGTGTGTGTGTGTGTGTAGGAAGGGAGAAGTCAATAGAGTTAGATAAAAGGCCACTGACCTCTAAGAGTGAAAGAGTGGTCTGGCCAGACCTCATGGAGACAAGACCTATCTCAGGCATAGGAAAATTATTCTTGATCTCTTGCAGCTCCAGTGTGTGTCTGCACTAACTGTAGTTAGTCGATTTGTATTCATTTCTTGACTGTTAACATGGCTCAGCATCATTTTGGATTCTCTTCTTAGGTCCTTCTGTTTCTGCCCTCCTCCTTTCTTCTTCTCATAATCTAATGGATGGCCTGTGTAAGAACCAACTCCGAAAATAACATGAAAAAAGAAAAGGAGCACAATTGTTCTTAGTAACTATCATCCCCACTGGTTAGAACTCTCATACCAGGCAGTCTTAGAGGTACTGATGTTCTCTCCTGGTACAAATAGCTGTGACACAGAACTGCTTGCTTCAATAGGAACTATGGTCCTGACAGTTTCCCTAGAAGGGTGCAATGGTAAGGTGGGCTGATAGAGCATGAAGTCCTCTCTAGTTCGTAGAAGGCGAGTTCTTAATTCCTAGAATCAATGTAAACACTGTTTGTGAGTTACTGATGTAATAAAAAAATTGGAAGAGTATCTGTGAACCTTGCCTGTTTAGTAGTGATTGTGAAGAAGCATGAATCTGTTCTTTTCCTTAGGGGACATCTCACTATATCCCAGTGCCAAATGGTGGGGAAATTTCTTTCTGGGTTAGATGATGGGGAAATGGGAGTTGTAGTTTCCACATGGATATCTCATTTTCTGCATCTGTCAAATATGAGTCTCTCAGCCAACAATGTATCCCATGGGAATAATGCCTAGGTGACTGTCTAAATGTTGAAAGTCGTTTTGACATCTTTGACAGGTGTTTTTCAACAGCTAGGTTTGTAAGATTCTAGTCCTGATAAAGGAAAACAACTGGGCTTATTACCCTGGAAGTGAATTTCATATGTATTTGGGAATTAATGCCTTACTAAAATGAACTTTAAAATGTTTATGGTGTGTTTTATTCATTTCCCTGCCCCTGACCTTGGAGCACTAGTTTCATTTGCTCCAGTGATTGAGTGACTTTACAAGAGAATGCATTCTGATATTGCAGAAGGCTCTGTCTTTATTTATGATTGTGTGTCAGAACAAAAATGATGGTCCTAGCTCCATTTGGACCACACAGCTGTGAGTGGAGTAATCCAGGGCTGAACAAATAGCTCATAATTTCATTGAATTCATTTAAAACTCTTAACATTTCTCCTCAAGTAGCTGGATCACGGGAGCTGGATTACGGAGGCACCACATACAGAGACTCAGTATTTCCTTAAAGGAACACAGCTTTTGTTGAAAGAGAGTCTAAAGAAAAGGAGTTCAACAGGGCTTCTTGAACTGCTGGTTGAGGAAAAAAATGCAGCTTCTTACTGAAAGGCAATAGGAATCAGCTTTCTCCCCCAGCTGCTGACTGCTGAGGGTGAAAAGAGCAGAGATGAATCATTTGCTCCAGTTTCTCTTCTGACTCTGGGAAGGTCTCTGTCCTCTCTATTGAAAATTTTAAAAATCTGAAGGGAAAATATAGAATTGTATCCAGTTAATTTTAATATATACCCATGTTTGTTCTGAACAAAACAATTTATATAGATATTTGCATTGCCAGATGATTAAAATCTTCCATTTAAATTTTAAGGAAGCTTTAATCTTACACTGTAAAGATAAAGTAACTCAAATTTGTGTATATGAAATTTTTTAATAAAAATTATGTTAGCTCTCATTAAATCAGGAACTAATTTGCAGCCCCTCAAAGACTCTGGAGCAACAGTAAAGACATCTCTCTCCAGGATTTAAGGAGATTCTGAAAGGTGGCCAAGTGCCCATGATCCCATCTTTTAATCTAGTGTTGCCAGAGGTTCTTGGGGGAAAAATGTGCCTGGAGGGAGGAAGGAATTTGGGTGCATATGCTTGAGAGCCTACAACTGGAACTCCCATACCTGAGTGACTGTTCCTACTGTGAGCCACAGGAAGGAACAATACTTCTCATTCCTTTCCCTCCCAAGCCCAACACAGAATCTTGGCCTTCACTTTTCAGAGAAATGAGACTATGGCTGATACTTTTGTGAAGGTGACTTATTCTCATCAGCACACCCCTCAGAGTGCCTGTCTTGGCCAGGAAAAAAGGCAGACATGAAGGAGCATGCTTCCCTTTAGCTATTAAAAGCTGTCCCATTTCGTTTGGAAAGAACTTATAGGATCATTTCTGAAATACTAAATTATTGGCATTAGTACAATAATTGTCAAGCATTAAATTATGTAGGATGTTACTTGAAACTCTCAACTTAGAAAATAATGTTTATATATTGAGAGACACAAATCACATCAGTCTTGGTTTTTAACTTTGTTTCTTTTGGAGTTTGTCCACATGCCCCTTGATCTTTTCCTTCCTTCTGATAACCTTATTACCTTAGTTAGGTAATTGATACTCACTTTCTCCTTTCCTAGGTCTTTCTCTCATTTCTGGAGTTCTGTGGTTCCTAGGTGGTTCCAGGCCAGATGCTTCTGAGTAGGCCTGAAGACTATCTGCAGGCTGACTCCAGCTTTCCTTTCTGATTTCTTTCTATGCATGAGCTCATCCTTTATTCAGCTTGATTCTTGGCCCCATTTTCTCCCTACATAGAGTCTCCTTTTGTTCTTCTCAGTGGCCATTTGTATCATTGATAGACTTTGGCATAGTAACCAAATGGATCTGCATTTCCATCCTGTCTTAATTAGTTTGTAGAAATATGACTTTGTGCAAAATACGTAATGTCTCTCAGCCTCAATTTTCTTACTTTTAGAATGGGAAACATAATACTTACTTTCTAGGACGCTTATGAGCATGGTACTCAGAGTACCTCTCCTGCCTGCATCTTTTTCCTGCCTATCTAGTAGAGCACTCTGCATATGAGCTTGCTGATGAGGTTACTGAGTATCAGAATTTCAAGGCCAGTCTGAATTCTTGATTAGCCAATGTATCCCTATTCTTTCACATCTTCTCTAATCACATCTCTCCTTGATGGGTCCCCACTACCCCAGCCCTATCAGAAAGCTCCTACAGATGCATTCTCTTTCCTCTACCAGTGATTGTGAAAATGATGTTTCTAGACTCTGATGGTGTCCTGCTATGTGTGCCCACAGCAGAAACTGACAGCACTTTCACAGCTGCTGTATAGATTTAGAACCTTGAGCATAGATTCGTTTTCTCAGTATGTTTCTTCTCATGGAAGGTGAGATTTATTTTGACAACCAAATACTGTGATTGTAGCTATTATCACAACAAATACTTCTTTAAAACAAAATTTTATAAGGCCCAATTTTCCAACAGACCCTTTATGCTAAGTGTCATTTAACAGAAGGCAGCATGACATTAACAGGGTTATTTGGGCAAGCCAAGCCCTTGAGTTTATTTAAGCAGACTATTCCAGATTGATTCTCAATTATAACTCATTTAGCTGTATAAACCTGTATTCTCAGTATTTTCAGATGATGGTGATGCCCTCCTGGCAGAGTTGCCCTTCTCTCACTGTCCAGAAGAAAGCACATCTATGTTGCTTTTGTTCGTGCTATTTACAACATTGTCTTCAACTTCTTTCTCAGATAAGCTGTGGGTAAAGGCTGTGAATTTCATTTTCTCCAAACATGCCCCCTTTGCCTCTTGGCTTTCTGTCTTCTTTCCTCTATATTCTTTATTGTCTTATGTACCAAGCTAGAGGTTTAAATTTTTTTCTACTCCAAGTAGGAGGACCTTAAGTGCTTGTAATATTTTTGTTTGATCTTTTGATTTTGTTGTGCCCAGATCACGAGGTCCCCAAAGACCACCAAGGAGCCGATTCCAATGCAAACACACGAGGGTCGTTTATTCAAGCTCGAGCAGGGACTCTCATCCGACACCGACGCAGCGGGTCAGGATTGAGAGCCTCGACTCTAAAACACCGGCGGTTTTTATAGAGGTTACAGCAAGGCGCTGGGTTTCAAAAAGGCGCGGGGTTTCAAATCACACTCAAATCACACAGTTGGCTAGCGTTTAGCAAGTTTTGAAAGTTTAAACCTAATTGGTTGGGCCTTGCGCGCTGAACTGCAAACGGCTGCTCAAGTCATCGAAAAGAACATCTGGGATACTGGGGTATTGGGGTAACTACTGATTAGCTGTTGCAGGCCATCAAGAAGAGCATCTGGGACATTGAGGCAGCTACTGATTAGCTGTTGCTAGGCTAGTTGCTAGGGGACTGCTGAACATTATCACAGGCAGGTGGCCAAAGTACATCTTGTGGTTTTTCTTGGAACTAGAATTTATGTCCAGGCCACCTTACTCTAAGGTGGGGCCAAATTTTAAAATGGAGTTACTCAGGTCTCACAATTTCAGTTACTAATATGTGCTACCAATTTCATATATGTGTGTATGGGCCTGATTTAATTAAGTTTGTCTCTTTTTGCTTGTGAGTTTATTGGTAAGAGTGTTACTGGCCACTTTGGTTTTTATGCTCAGGTTCATTTGCTCCCTGCTGATAAATCAGAGGAGTCATATATTTTGGTAAAAAGGAAAAAGGATTTATTCAAGGCTAGGTCTCTCCGAGAAGATAGAGGGGTCCATTTGCCTCAAATCACCATCTCCCAGTGTACAGGTGGGCAAGGATCTTTTACAATAAGGAACAGCGGGTAGGGGGAGCACAGAGAGACAATACAGATCTCTATACTTGCTTTATCACTTCAAGCCATCTTCAGCTCATCCTCCTCTTTCTAATGGAAAGGAAACCAGGCTCTGGCCTCTAGGGGCTAACATCTGCATATTCTGTCACTGCTTTGGGGCTGAGGAGAGGAGGGAGTGTCTGTTATATGCTGAACAGGAAGAAGTTTGGAGAAATTGCTGTCACTAAAAGAAAAATATCAGAAGATGTCGGACCAGTAAATAGCAACAAATCAACCTATCTGAGATTCAGAATCCAGACAATGGAATACAACAACTCTCAGAGGAAAAGGAGGGAGGTGGATCCCCAGGTCCCAGGAAGGATCTGAAGGGAAAATTAGATCCCACAGAGAAAGTGAAGAGACAGACCTCAGTGCAGAAAGAGGTGGCAAACTGGACTTTCTGCCTGGCTCCTGGCTCGAAGCAAGAGAGAGGATGCTTGAATCTACAGAGACAGAGTGAGGGTAGGTGACTCCAGAGGCCTGCAGGGGCCATTCCACCAGTGGAACAGAGGAGTGGATGCAATGAGCTACAACAGCTGGTGAGTGACTCCAGTCCAAGCAATTGCCCTGTCCTCTGGAGAGGCTTGGCCAGATGACATTTTAGGGAGGGGCTAACTGAACTCAGGACTCTAGCAGCTGTGGGTTGGCTTCATCTCAGGGATCCCAGGACAAACAACCTCGGGAGACATCCAGGGTCATAGAGCTGAGATCAGGCTGGCAAGAGACTCCCATAGTGTTGTACACTGAACAACTTAGGCTCCAGCCCCACAACCAGAGGCCAGGATCACCCTAAACAGTGGAGTGAAAGCACCACATTTGGCACCCCACCCTATTCCTATTGCAGGCTTGCTAGAATCATCCAGCATTGATCTGGGCTGTCTGCCTTCTTTGTCTACCAGTGACAGCAGAATTGGACACTACCACAAAACTGAAGACTCCAGAAGATAACCACGGGCTTGAAATCACAGAGAAATATTTTTTCTTTAATTTTGTTTTATTTTTCTTTCTTGTTTGTTTCTTTTTGTTTTTCATGAGTGTGAACATTGTTTTTAGTTTAGTTTTATTTTGTTCTTCTTTCTGGTTTTTTCCTTTTTTCTTTCCCCCATCTTATTCACCAGTTTCCCAAAGCTTGGGTAATCTTCCTTTGTCCTTCAGTCTTGCTTCTAATCTCTTCCTCTTCTGTTATTTCTCTATTTTTTCCTCTTATCCCTTTTAAATTTTCTTCCCTGAGGGTAAACTAGCTCTATTGAGGGGATATTTACTGTATATAATTTTCTAATTTGTTTTAGAATTGTTATATAACCATAAATTTTGTACCTATGGTAAAAGGCGACAAATTAACAATTATCACTGTCATTTTCTAGACTTGATGCTATTGTTATTACTGATTGTACTACTTTAGCCAAGATACTATAGTTGTGATCAGTTGTTCTTCCTGTATGCCAATACCAAGACTGTCTAGGGGTCATAAACAATACCGTAATCCAGTACCAAAGGACTGTGTAGTAGGTGAGAAGGCAGCAACCTGCCATCCCTGATAAATTGAAGAGGCAAGAGCTTGGGACAGACTCAAAAAACAGCTACACCTAGAAGACATTTCTGAAGCTTAGTCATTTCCTAAAGAGGTCTCAATACTCTTAATAAAGCTGCAAACTATAAGCAATTTACAAGCATCAATACAGAAACAAAAAAAAAAATAGAAAATGAGAAAACATGGAAGCAAGGTGCACTCTCAGATCTCCAGCTTGCCCAAGGTAAATCCAGAGGGCATCGGGGTAGAAGAAATCAAAAGCCACTCAGCCAAACTTTTTGAAATTGTAGCAGCAGAAGCTACAAAGCAGATGAATGAGTCCTTGGGAAAAAAAATCAGGTAACTAAGAGACTGTGAACATAATGAAGGACATGGTTAGTGAATCTAGAGCAGATGCAAATTTAAAAAAAAATAGAGGATCTTAGGAAAGTGGTGGAAACCATGAATGCTCAACATAGGAAAGAACTGGGTTCCATAAAACAGACTGGCAGCATGGAAAAATAATTTTACATACAGATAAGTAAGGCATGTAGAACTCCAGTTAGCCACAATCACAAAAAAACTACACCAAAGAATATAATAGTCAAGATTCCAGAAATTCAACAGAAGAACAGAATATTAAAAGCTGTTCAAGAAGAGAAACAAATCACCTATAGAGGAAAACTCATCAGAATCGCAGCAGACTTTTCAATACAAACCCTTAAGTTGAGGAGAGCTTGGAGTGCAGTATTTCAAGCCCTAAAAGAAAACAACCTCCAACCCAGATTGATGGAGCCTGCAAAATTATCTTCCAAAATTGATGGAGAAATAAGGTACATCTATGGTAAAGAACACCTAAAGAAGGGCCAAGGATTTAGCTCAGTGGTTCCGCCGCCTGCCTCGCAAGTGCAAAGTCCTGAGTTCAATCCCCGGTACAAAAAAAAAAAGAACACCTAAAGAAATTCATACCTCCAAGCCAGCACTCCAAAAAGTTCTGAAGGATATTCCAGAAAATTATAGCAAAGACAACAGTTCCATGAATCCCAGTAGATTGAATCCACTAGGCTAAGCAAGGCATGCAATTAAACAGAGGGGAAAGAAGAGGAACCAATAACAGGAAAATAATATGACAAGGATAAGTCAAGATATATCAGTTATAGCCATCAGTGTAAATGGACTCAACTCATCAATAAAAAGAAACAGATTGGCAGATAGATCAAGAAACAAAATCTAGGGCTGGGCATGGGTGTGCACATCTATAACCCCAGTACTTGGGAGGCTGAGGCAGGAGGATCATTGTGAGTTCAAGGCCAGCCTTGGCTACATAATGAGTTCAAGGCCAGCCACAACTGCATAGTGAGATCCTGTCTCAAGAAAAAAAAAAAGATTAAAGATCCAACAATATGCTACATACATGGAACATATTTAAATAAAAAAGAAATTCATAGACTGAAAGTTAAATGTTGGAAAACAATACTCCATGCAGCAGGAATCTGAAAAAAAGCAGGGGTAGCTATTCTTTCTGCAGACAACGTGGATTTCAAGCGAAGACTGATCAGAAGAGACAGAAAAGATCACTACGTAGTTGTTAAGGAAACAATCCAAGAGGAAGCAATAATCATAAATATATATGCACCAGACACCAGCACACTCAACTATATGAAACAAACATTAGTGGATATAAAAAATCAGATAAACACTAATACAATTGTAATACGAGACTGCAATACCCCACTGTCACATATAGATCAATAGGCAAAAATCAACAAAGAAATATCAGTGGAACCAAACCTTTTGAACAAATGGACTTAGGTATCTACAGAGTTTTCCACTGCACAACAGAATACACTTTCTTCTCAGCTGCACATGGGGCTTTCTCCAAAATAGACCACATACTAGCTCATAGAATACACTTAAATGAATGCAAAGGAATTAAAATTATCCCATGCATATTATCATGTATTCATTACACAGTATGATGAAATTGAAAATCAGTGGCAAAAGAAATGACAAAAACTCCATAAACTCATGGAAATTACATAACACCCTCCTCAACAACCAGTGGGTCACAGATGAAATTAAAGAAGAAATTAGACAGTTTCTACAATTAAACGATAATGCCAATATGACATACCGGAATGGGATGCAATGAAAGCAGTCCCATGAGGAAAATTTGTAGTGGTGAATTTCCACATCAGTTAAACAGAGTGAGCTCAAATAGCCTAGTATTGAACCTTGGGCTTCTAGAAAAAAAAGAGCAAGTTAAACCCAAAGTGCATAGTAGGGAGGAAATTATAAAGATCTATAAAGATCAGAACAGAAATTAATGCAGTTGAGACTAAGAAGATAATGCAAAGAATCATGATTCAAAAAGTTGATTCTTTGACAGACAAAATAGACAAACCCTTAGCCAACCTTATAAAAGACTCAAGTCCATGCAAGTAGGAATGAAAAGGGTGAAATCATAACATCCCAAAGAAATCCAGGAGATAATCAATACCTACTTTGAGAACTTGTATTCCAATAAGATGGAAAATGCAGAAGAAATGGACAGATTCCTTGATACATATGAATTATGAAAGCTGAATCAAGATACAAAAATTTTAACCCACTATCAGTCAAAGAAATTGAAGAAGTAATTTAAAAACTACCAACAAAGAAAAGCCCAGTTCCTGATGGATTCACTGCTGAATTCTACAAGAAATTTAGAGAAGATCTAATGCCAGTACTCCTCAAAATCTTTAATGAAATTGAATGTGAAGCAGTACTCTCAAACTCATTCCTGGAAGCAAGCATTACCCTGATACTAAAACCAGAGAAGGATCCAAGCAAAAAAGAGTACTATAAGCCAATTTCCTTAATGGACATAGATTTTAAAATCCTTGATAAGATACTAGGAAACATTATATACCATGACCAAGTAGGATTCATCCCAGGGATACAGGGATGGTTCAACATGTGCAAATCAATAAATGTAATACACTATATTAACAGAACCAAAGACAAAAAAGAAGTGACCATCTCAGTAGATGGAGAAAAAGCATTTGACAAAGTCCAACATCTGTTCATGATAAAAACCCTAAAGAAAATTGGAATAAAATGTCTTCATCTCAGTCTGATAAAAGCCATCCATGACAAGCTAATAGCCAACATAATACTAAATGGTTGAAAACTGAAAGCTTTCACTCTAAAATCAGGGATAAGACAAGGATGCCCATTACCATTACTCCTATTCACTATAGTTCTGAAAAAATTAGACAGAACAATTAGACAAGAGAAATAAATAAAGGAATATGGATAGGAAAGGAAGAAGTTAAATTATCATTATTTGGGGATGACATGAAAGTAGATGACCCCCAAAACTCCACCAAAAGATTCCTAGAAATAATAACCAAATTCAGTAGCAAGTCAACAATCAAAAATCAATAGCAATCCTGTATACAAAGAACAAACACACTGAGAAGGAATTTAGGAAACCACACCTTTCACAATAGCATCCCCCAAAAATGAATTACTTAGGCATCAGTCTAATGAGAGAAGTAAAAGACCTTTACATTGAAAACTACAATATGCTGAAAAAGGCAACTGAAGAATATATCAAAAAATGGAAAGAATCCCTTGTTCTTGGACAGGCAGAACTAATATAGTAAAAATGGCCATACTTCCAAAGTGTTATACAGATTTAGTGCAATCTAGATCAAAATACCAATAGCATACCTCACAGAACTAGAGAAAATAGTCCTAAATTCATTTGGAACCAGAAGAAACCTAGAATAGCAAAAGCAGTTCTGAGCAACACATGCAAGTAGGGGGCATCACAATCCCCAACTTGAAATTATACTATAATGCTACAGTGATAAAAATAGCATGGTACTGTCAAAAAGACCCAAGGACCAGTGGAACAGAATAGAATATGCAGAAACAACTACAAGCACACTCAGCCAGCTTGTCTTTGACAAAGGGGCAAAACACCTTCACTGGGAGAAAGCCTGTTTAATAAATGATTCTGGGAAAATTGGCTTGCCACATGTTGAAGATTAAACCAAGATGCGTATCTCTCACTATGCACTAAACTAGAATCAAAATGGATCAGAGATCTAAATGTTAAAACACACACTTAATCTACTGGATGATAGAATAGGTAAAACTCTTGAAGACAAGTGTAGGTGAATACTTTATGAATGAAACCCCCAGGGGCCAGGGATTTAGCTCAGTGGTGCTGCTGCCTTCCTTGCAAGCACAAGGTCCTGAGTTCGATCCCTGGTACGAAAAAAAAAAAACCAATCACAGGAAATATTACAAAGGATTAACAACTGGGATCTCATATTAAAAAGCTTTCGCATAGGGCTGGGGATTTAGCTCAGTGGCACTGCGCCTGCCTTGCAAGCCCAAGGTCCTGAGTTCTATCTCCAGTAGCAGAAAAAAACAAAACAAAACAAAACAAAAAAATTTAAAAAAAAGCTTTTGCACAGCAAAAGAAACTACCAACAGAGTGAAGAGAACACACTGAATGGAAAAATATTTTTACCTTATATTCCTCCAAGGACTAATATCTAGAATATATAAAGAACTCAGAAAACTTAGAACCTCAAATTTAAAGACCCAATCCAAAAATGGTAATCGGAAATGCAGACCCTTCTCAGATGAAGTACAGACAGCAAATAAATGTATGAAAAGATGTTCAGCATTACTGGTCATTCAAGAAATGCAAATTAAAACAACACTGAGATTCCATCTCATTTCAGAAAGAATGGCTGTCATCAAGAAATGAACCAATGAGACAGGCAGGTCTGTGCACCCCCTACCGAGGTCCTGAGTCCAACAGAACACGCTGAATCAGCCTGCTGTAGACAGGCATGTCTGCCCACGCCCTACCGAGGTCCCCAGTCCCACAGAAGACTCCGAATCACCCCGCTGCAGACAGGCAGGTCTGTGCATACCCTACCGAGGTCCTGAGTCACGCGGAAGACACCAAATCAGCCTGCTGCATACAGGCAGCCACCTGGTTCCACACTACAAAGATGCAGAGGACACCAGACCACCAGACCAAGATACTGAGTCCCGCTGTTCCCGGCCCAGAGGTAGGGGCTTCTAAGCCATTGTCCCACTGCTCCTGGTCCAGAGGAAGGGGCTTCCCAGTCACCATCCCTCCCACTGCTCCCAGCCCAGAAGAAAGGGCTTTTGGGCCACCTTCTGTCCCGCTGCTCCTGGCCCAGAGGAAGGGGCTTCTGGGCCACCATCCCTTCCACCACTCCTGGCCCAGTGGGAGGGGCTTCTGAGCCTCCAAACCACTGCTCCTGGTCCAGAGGAAGGGGCTTCCCGGCCACCATCCCTCCAGCTGCTCCCAGCCCACAGGAAAGGGCTTTTGGGTCACCATCCCTACCGCTGCTCCTGGCCCCTGTCCCACCTC
>NW_004624730.1:9344543-9366292 GCF_000247695.1 Heterocephalus glaber
TGAAGGGTGGGGTAGGAATGGGGAAAAAATAAGAACCAAGATGCATTATGTAAAGGTACAATTCCTAATTAGAAATGTAATTGTGTTGTATACCTACGTACCAATAAGAGAATTTAATACAAAAAATGAGAAATGAACCAATAACAAATATTGGAGAGACCATAGGGAAAAATGAACCTTTCTCCACTGTTTGTGGGAGTATAGACTGGTACAACCACTGTCGAAATCAGTGTGGAGATTCCTCAAAAAACTAAAACTAGAGGTTCTATTTGATCCAGCTATTCCTCTTCTTGGTATATTCCCAAAATAATTAAAAGCATCATACTACAGCAATATACGCACACCCATATTTATAGCAGCACAATTTGTAATAGCTAAATCTTGGAAACAGTCCACATCCCCATCACCAGATGAATGGATAAATGAAATATGTTTTTTGTATACAAGAGTACTACAATGCTGTAAAGAAGGATAAACAACATTTCTAGATAAATGGATACACCTTGAGATCATGCTATTAAGTGAAATAAATTGGACACACATGTTTAAATATTGCATGGTTTCTCTTGTATGAGAAACCCAAAGAGTAAATAAGGACCAAAAATGGATGATAGATTTTTGGGGTAAGTAGGAAGTAATGTTCAAATGGGGAGGGGAATGAAAGGGCTGGGGGGAGCGGAAAGGGGAAACAGGGAATAGGAATTTTAAAAAAGAATGGAAGGAAAACAATAGAAACAAAGTATTGTAAAGGGAGAGGGGAAGAAGGATTGAAGGGAAGGGAGGGGAATGGGGAAAAATTAAGATATATTATGTGCACATACAAATTCCTTATGCTGAATATGATCATTAGGTATGTCAAGTGTACCAATAAAATTAATTTTAAAAAAAGAAAAATATCTAACTTTTAAAGTTCCATTTTGTAGTTTGGGTTATAAGAGGACATAAATAGAACTCTTTGGATTGAGTCTTACATGTTCTTTGGCTAGTTCCATATATAGGTAATGGATCCCTTACAGGTTGTCTAAAATTTGGTGGTTTTTATTTGCACCTCAGGGTCTTAAGCGAAATACATAAAAGGCCACTGGACTACTGGGGTGTGAAAAAATTCCACACTATTTTCTCAGCTTCATCTTTTGGAGAAGAGTTAAGGTAATTGTTTTTTCTAGTAATAGAAATTGAACCTGGATCCTTTGCATTGAGCTACATTCCTAGTCCTGCTGACATAGGAAATTAAGGCATGGCAAAGCTGGCTGGAGAAGTAGGTGTGACTTGTTGATTAAAAGATCCCAGAACACAAGCAGAAGAGTTCCCAAAGCCATGCATATAGACTTCTCATAAGAACTGAAGGAGGTTTTCAACAGGATGCCTAGACCTGACAGCAGCCTGGGGCATGGACCCATATGTAGAAGTTCTTTAGGGATTTCTTGAAATTTGAACAGCATGAAGGACACAGACACCAAGAAGTGCTTGATATGGTGGCTTTCCTCATGATAATCCGCCCTGCTTCCTCCAGGGTATACCTTTTTCTTGCCTTTTCCTCTTTTACTAGGCTCAAGCTTGTTCTGTTTCTCTCTCACTCTTCACTTTTGCTTTTCAACTAAACTTTGCTACTGCTTTTTGCTATTTCATTCAATTCTTTGTTCAGGATGAGAAGAACCTGAAATCTAACTCCAGAAGGAGAGAAGAACAACCCAAAACGTAATAACGTTTATTTGGCAAGCCATGTTTAGAAGGAGCTATCCGATAACACCCCCACCCTGCCACCCCCATTTTTGTCATTTGGGGGTTGGAACCTGGGCCTTGGGGCCTCTCACATACTAGGAAAGCACTCTACCACTGACCTTCCATCCAGGTCCCTGCCCCTTCATTTTCAAATCCTTCTGCGTCCTGCCTGTTTCGTGGATAGGAACTTTTCTCCTGCTCTTGGACATTTTTTCCTTTTACCTCCAAATTTAGGAGAGGTAGCTTGATGTGGTGGTGTACACCTGTAATCCCAGCATTCTGGGAAGCTGAGGCAGGAGAATCAAGTTTGAGCTCACCGTGGGTAATTTTGTGACTTAACGAGATATTGTCTCAAAATTTTTTTAAAAGTGTAAAAATAAAGTATTTAGGATGAGAGCCGATGGTATTGGGCCTGCCTGGGGAGGACTGACAGCCCCAAAGAGTTCACTCCTGTGAAAGTCAGAGGACTCACTTTCCTCCTCTGCATGTCTCTGGCTAACCTTATACCCTGTCTAGTATCAGAATCCTGTGTAGTGAGCTGCACTGTCAGTCGTGGCTTTTCTGTCTGAGGGTCCCTTCCTGTTGTTTGACTATGAGACAGGCTACTATGTACTGTTGCTGCTCCTTCATCCTTCCAGCCCTCTTCTCCAGGGCAGAAGGGTTGGGGGCTGCCCCTGGGGGTTTGATGCCCACCTAGAGGGGACTAAAAGGGGCCAAGGGAAAAGTCCTTTCACACTTCTCCTCTAGGCTTCTATGATCATGGTTCTTTTTTTCTAAGGAGCAGGACTTTGTTACTGGAATTTTCCTTGCTCAGTTACACAGTTTGTTTCCACAGATTGTGAAGCCCTTGATGGCCTGGACCTTGCTGTGGGCACTTTTACATTCTTTGCTTTGCCTGCACTGTGGGAGATCCCTAACAGGAGTTCCTATTGTGGGATTTCAGTGCCTTAATACTGTAATTATTCATTGTAGTTGTTTTAGGGCCGTTATCACAAAATATAAAAACTGGGTGGCTTATAAACAGCAGAAACTTCTTATTTATTTCTCAAGTTCTTAGTTCTTAGAGTTCTGTTGCACAGTATATATATATGTATGTATGTATGTATATCAGTAATGACTTTCTTGGCTTTCCTTGCAGTGCTATTTTTCTGGAAGGGTCCAAATTCTGCATGCCTCCAAAGCAGTCTGCGTTGGGCTTCATTTTGACTTATCTGACTTTATCTGTTGGGCTGAATTTTAACCTTTCCTATCTTATAACCTTGGGACTTGAAGTGCTTCTTTCCTTTTAGTAAGGGAGTGGGAGGGGCCTAAGTTCTTTCTACCAGGTATCACATTAGTTGTGTGGCTGCAGACAGGCAGGTCACATTATCTGTGTAGTGTGTTCTCACTTAGAAAATGTGATTGAGACTCATAATCAGAAAGATTGTCTACTGTAACTTCTTTTCTGAGACCACTCACTTGGTTACTTGGGTTCTCCATCACAGTGGTAAAGTCATTGCTTTCATTAAACGTGTTCTATTCTTTTGTCCTAGTTGTTTAATGCATTTCTTTTCCTAGCCAGATTTATTTCTTTGAGGCACTTCAAGACCTGATTCTCATGTATCCTTGGCCAGTCTTTTTTTTTTTCCTTGTAGACCAAGGGTAAGGGTCAAGGTGATCCTAAATGTTTTAACCTAGTTAGGCCCAAGAATTTATAGAATTCAATAGGAAAAAAATATTCTTAGTATATTAGCATCTAAACATACACTAAAGGTGTTCTGGTTCACCACCTCAGGTTTTGATCATCAGTTTATTAATTCATCTTTCCTCTCCTTCCTGTTCTTTATCACTTCTGTGCCAGCCACTGTGTAAGGAGTGAGGGTCTAGGGTGAACATAGGTTCAGAGTTTACCATCAAGTGGAGAATGTAGACAGTGAACAAATAATTACAAATCTGATGAGAGTTACAGAAACACATAATGGAGAGCTGCCTTAGGCCCTAGGAAGGTTTTTATGAGGATGTGATATTTAGGCTGATGATTATCTGTGAGAGAAGGAAGGAACTTGTCCAAGGCTAGTTAGTGGCTCTTGAATAGAGGAGCATAGCCTGGAACTCAGATTTCTACCCTATCCTGGGACCATTTATGAGTTTTGTGGGGAAACTGTAAAAACACTCATCACTGAAGTACTTTGATAATCTTGAATCCCATTGGGTCGTATGGTTTAGCTATTCCATGAATAGCACACATTTTGATAATTGTCATGCACTGCTTGTCCCCTCCCAAACTCATATGCTGAAATCTAATCCCCAGTGTGATGATATTCAAAGATGGGAGCTTTGGGAGGAATGGAGGCTTGTGAATGAGGTTACTGTGCTCCTGCAATCAGAGGCTAGAAAGCCACCTTGCCCTCTTTCCATCACATGAAACTATGTTGAGAAGTCAGCAGTCTCCAGCCTGGAAGAGGGCCCTTACCAGAACCTGGCCAGGTAACATCTTGACTGTGGATTTCTAGTCTCTAGATCCATAAGAAATTTCTGTTTTTAGCCAAGTCTGTTGTGCTTTGTTATATAAGCCCACACTGACTTGGATAAAAAGTACTTAGTGGTTAAGTTTTGATAATGATTTTTTTTTCCTTCCTTGCTACTTATGAAGTAATATAAAATGTTCTAGTACTTTACCTCCTTCTAGAATAGTTACTGGGTCTCCATTTGTTAGTTCTCTCAGGCCTATGATAGTTTGTCCTTTATAAGCTTAATATTTTTCAATTCTCTATAACTCCCTAGGATTTTATTTTAAACTTTTTCCTACAGAGTGATAAAAATTAAAGACCCAGAATGTAGAAAAATCAAGAGTGGCCAAAAGATAAGTGATGAGTAAGGCAGAACCTTAATAAAAATTTAAAAATATAGAATGAACCTCAGACGCTGTCTGAGATGAGCTCAGAGAAAACCATTTGAAAATGGAAAGGGATATTTTTGTCATTCTTTCCTAAGACTTCAGACCTCTTTATAAAAGTATGTGGGCTCAGCTAGACATGCCAACTGGGAAAAACTAAAGACAACTCTTCATAGGTTACTCACATTTGTTCATATAATATGCACGTGTAAAGGAGCAATGTAGTGGGGATAGAGTCTACAAGAGGGAAGACATTGGAAGGGAGATGGCTTACCCTGTAGAGATAGCATTTTATATCATACTTCAGATAATTCTATCAGACAGAACTCTTATTCTGTATTAATTTGCACAGAAATATAACAGATACAGAAAATATGATTTGCCCAAAATCCTATGTAAGGATGTCTTACTTATCAGTCTCATTAATTTGGTTAATGAATTTTTTGAGCTGTATGAAATTGCCTACAAAATTTTTTACATTTAAGAGCACTTTTGTGAACTCTGTAAATAATTGTATCACTGTATTTAAGGGAAGAAACCTTAGAATCTTCTGGCTTTGCATCTTGGTGATAACCACCATCTTGCCCAACAGGTTACTGGCTTGCATTCTAAACCCTGAACCATAAAATCCTGAAGACAGTTGAGCATCTGCTGCCAGCCGTTGATGCCTGGACTGTTTCTTAACTGACCTCTGATGTGACAAAGCCCACATACATACCTTTGTCTAGCATAGTATACAGGTCCCATCCTCTTCTCCAGTCTAGAAATCCTGTGTTGCTGCTGGCCAAGACAGGCTTCTGTTCCTTCTGTCCATTAAATTTTTTTTTTTTTTTCGGTACCGGGGATCGAACTCGGGTCCTTGCGCTTGTGCAGCAGGCGGCGAAACCACTGAGCTAAATCCCCGGCCCAGTCCATTAAATTTTTAATAAATTGCATTTGTTAAAAAATTAAAAAGAGCATTTTTCTGAGTGCTTCTGATTTCATCAGAATCTAATAGAGGTTTCTGATCATATAAAAGTTAAGAGTAAGCCAGGCATGGTGGTACACACCTGTAATCTCAGCAGTCTGGGAAGTTGAGGCAGAAGGATCGCAAGTTGGAGCCCAGACTGGTCAACTGATGTAGTTCAGTGCAAAGATCCTGGGTTCACTCCCTAGTACCATTCCCTCAAAGTTAAGAGTAATGGTACTAGTAGAAAATATTGAGGATTTTTAAAAGTTTGAAGTGATGGATTCTTCCCACAAATGTAATGAAAATGAGGAACTTTAAAATTCCTGTTTTACAGTATAATAATTATAAGTTTATATGTACTAAAATCACTATAAATAAGATTAAAAGATGTGGCTAACTGAAAAATAGAGTATGTTAGTTAATGTCTCAGACTAGAGGGAGAAATAAATACATTGGCAGTAATTATAAAGTTCAACATAATTGTGTTGGCAAGAGTAGGGGCCTAGACAGCAGTGTGGTTGGCTGATTCTATGTTGTTATAAGTGAATGGCAATTTGACGGTATAAAAATGTCCATGCACTTTGACCCAGCAATTCAACTTCAGTGTATGTCTAGAGGAGATAATTACATGGCTGTGAAAAGAGGGATGCATAGGAATACTCATTGAAGGTTTATATTTGGTAGGAAAGAACTAGGATGGTCGTTATTAAATAGAGAGTGTGTATGGAATACTGTCTATCCATTAAAATGATGCAGTGGTTCTTCATTTTTAATGGGAAGATATTCATGATGTATTACTTAGATAAAACAATTCTGATAAAACATCATAAACAAGTACTCATCAATTTATATTATTTTGAAGTGCATATATGTATGTAAACATACAAGGAATATCTAACAGAATCTTAGCAGTGTTTCTTTCCAAGTGATTTTAATTTTTATTTTAGTATTTTGCTGTGTAGTTTGAATGTTTGCACAATAAAAATGGTTCATTCTGAAAAGCAAAAAAAGTATCTAGAATATGCCAAGCCCTACTAACCCAGTATTTGCAGCATCCTTTGTTTTAAAGTGTCTTTAGAGTGATATTTCAGCACATGCATACAGTTTGTGCTGATCACATCTAAGTGATTAGCATTTCCCTCTCCCTATCATGTTTTTAATGTTTGGAACTTTGAGCGACTCTCTTGTATCTTCATAAAGCACACAGTATCATCATGTAATATATGTGCTGCCAAAGCGAGCACAGTATAATCATTTAAAATAAGGCAGAGTTTGAGTGGAGAGGACTGAACATTGGTTTTATAGAGCATTTATTAAATTCAACTGTGTATATCATGTGACACTGTTACACGATCTCTGAGGAGTGTCCTTCTTCCCAAGAATCTTAAAGTCTAGAATAATTCAAAGAGAACACATCCAAACAGCTGTAGTGTGGAATATGTAAGCACCTGATGAGGGGAGGTTTGACGTGTGTATTCAAATTTATCACTTCACCTTCAGTATTTACCCAGATATGAAAAGAACATCAGTGAGTGCTTCACACTGCAGGAAAAATTTTGGCCTGATTTGTGGGTTTCTAGTACCATTTAACTGAGCATTGCTACCAGTTTGGGGATTTATGTTTAAAAGGAACTAGCAGTTTCATTCATTAGCAGTTCATTAGATGTCCTAAAATTCTACAATTTAAATCTGATAGCATGGCCACCAAGACTTCTGCATGGCAGTGCTGGACAAAGAGTCAGAGAATGCATTTTCCAGGAGAAAAGGTCACCTACTAGCTTTGCAAATAAAATTAGTGCTTAGTCATTCCTTAGTCCTGTTTTTCTGGTGTGGATATTTTTCTCTAGCAGTAGTATGTTATTTTTTTGGAAATAAATAATCATAACCTATTGACCCAATGGGCAAACCAGGAAGACTTCTCAGTTTTGTTTTTTTTTTGTTTTTTTTTTTTGACTTCTTAGTTTTTGATAATTTTGTTGATTTTTCTCTAGCATCCTATTATTTTAAATTGTCTTAATTTTCTTTAGGCTCTGAGAATGAAAACATCTGTCTTCAGCTAATGAACATTCTTTTGGGCTGGTATCTATGAGTTCATAGTCTAAAAATTGGGGTAGGTTTAAAGGAAATTGGGTAGTGAGCTGAAATTGGTAGTGTACTCTGCTTCCATCCATAAGCCATTTGTAGGAATATGTGCCCCACATAAGAACGTGTGCTAAGGGAAATTTTTGGAAGAATATTGTCACATAGGACTTATATACCACCTTAGAAATTGGAAGCAAGTCTCATATAAAATTTACTTTTATAGAATTAAATTTGCTGTAGTCCAAAGTCCAATGATGTTATTTAATGTTAGTTCACTTCTACAAAGAATGAACTACTCCTGTGTGTTTAAGAGAGAAGAACAGGGGAAATTGTGAAGGCAACATTTTTGGGGATTTTTGCCAATTGCCTAGGGAATGTTTGGAGTACATAGTGGTTCCAAACCATGGATTTGGAGTGAAAAAATTCAACAAAGTTGTGTATTTTTTTCTCCTTCTAGGCCTGCATGGGAAGGTTGTGGTTTTGCCAAGTGAGTAGATCCTCAATAGGGTGGGGAAAGAGTTCAATGTATGCGGAAGGGGGTAGTTGTGACAATTGACTTTGGGACCTAAACTAACAAGAGAAGAGGCCAGATAGGAAGATGAGAAACAGTGGGAAATGGTAAATTGTGGATCACGGGTCTCACTGGGGTCAGAGTTTCAGAAGTTGAGCTATGAGAGGCAGACTGGCAGAGAAGAGGTGGTAGCTGGAGAGTAGTAAGGAAGAATTTGAGTTAAGGACTAACATGTGACCTTGGAGTTGAGGTTCAGAACAAGGACTGAGAAGCCATAGTGTAAAAGGATCCTCTGTGTGATACTGAACTCAGCAACATTCATGGTCAGAGAAGTGGTTAAGAGTGACAAGGAGCCAGGAACTCATGTCTTCCAGAATGAAGGGAACTGGGGAGTACAGACTGATTTTGTATGATTCAGAGCTCAGAATTTTGCATAAGAGGATGGGAGGAGAAACGGTCTAAATGTGCTAAAAAGAAGCAGTGAAGACACCCACTCCACCCCTAAACCCCAAAGTTCAGGGATTGTAGGGAGAAAATAGTTACCACTTAAGTGGGCTGAGTGGGGGCGGTGAGCAGTGTCCTCAAGGAAGAGCTAGGATTCAGTTAGAATAGGAAAAGGGAGGGAGCATACAGAGAAGCAGCCAAGGGCAAAGTGCAGTGATGGCAAACCTTTTAGAGCTTTCTGTGATAACAAACATCCCACTGCTGCATGCATGCTATAGGTCCACCACCATAGGCATAGGGGACCTTGCTGATGACTGCCTGAGGGTTTTGAAGGGCACAGCCCCCTAGTCCTAGGCTTCTCCCTGTGTGTGTGTTGTTGACAGAGATGAAAGGTATGATGTGCTTAGAGCCAGGTATTCCTGAGGCTGTGGGTTTAGGTAGAAGGATAAGGAAGGGCAGCACTCATGGTTTGGGGTCTCCAACTGGATTCCTATCTGAGGGGTAGTCTTATACAGAATACGTAGGGCTCCTGCTTAACGCCAACCAGGGAGGAGTTGTCTTAATTCCAAGTACTTATAGCTCATCCTCATTCTGCCGAGGGAATTGTAAAGAGCAGCAGAGATCATGGAAAGCTCTCCTGCTTTTTACAACTCTATGGATCACATCACATCATATCACATATTTCACTACATAGAGAGCATCTCCTTTGTGCCATATTTCTGCTGATTACTCTTGCTTGATGAAGAGACTTTCTTTATATCTTGGTTCTTTCCTTCCCACTTATCCGTATTTCCTGTGTCTGGACAGATGAAAGCTGTGAGAGCAGAGCATGCATGATGGTACCCTATAGGACAGTGGTGGCGAACCTTTGGTACACATGTTATTGTGTTTTTCTTCTAAGACAAAAGAGGTTAATGTATGAGTTGTTTTTTTCTAAGCTAAAACCTCAGTAGTCAGTGTAATTGTAGTATTGGCACTTTTCAGTAAATTAGTGGGTTCTGGATTAGTTTGGGCATTCTGTCTAAAAGGTTCATCGTCACTGCTGTAGGATATCACTACTCACAGTATTGTCTATGAGAAGGTATTTGGTCTAAAACCAGACATCACTTCTGTCAACTAAAATCCTTTGATTCCATCTTCTGCTCAATCTAGAAGACATTCCATAGTGCAAGCAAAAAGAAACTAAACTTATAAAGTGATCTGTACATTATCTACTTTGGGGAAATTAATTTGTGTTTAACTCTTTGTGAGCACTGGGATTTAAAATTCATAGTGAAGTCCATGATGAGACCTCACTGGCTCCCTGTAGACAGATGCTACTGTCTTTACTCTCTTCATCATAGTCTGTTGACCTAAAATGCTCTTATAAATAGATTCAAGCTGGGCGTGGTGGTACACGCCTGTAATCCCAGCACTTGGGAGGCTGAGGCAGGAGAATTGCCATGAGTTCAAGGCCAGCCTAGACTACATGGTGAGTTCAAAGCCAGCCTGAACTGTACAGCAAGACCCTGTCTCAAAAAAACAAAACAAAACAAAATAAAAACAACAACAAAAAGGAGAGAGATTCAGGATTTACCAATGAGACCTAACTTTAATTCTTCTTTCCAGAATCCTCCTCCTTTCACAGAGATATATACAGAAATGTCACTTTATGAAACATGTGAGTTGTTATAAAGCCATTCACTTTTTTAAAGATCAGCTGTATGTGTAAGGGGACCTCTCAGATGTGAATGTAGTTGTCAAAACAAACTGAAGGAAGGAGTAAGTGTGAATATACATGGTGGTTATACAAATATTTTTTATAGAAAATTCCAGAATGTGGTAGAGGTGTCAGAGATGGAGTGAAATAGAATTGGTGTTGATGAAATCATGTTCTTAAAGGTGCTCCTTACTTTTTACCAAGAAGGCTGTCCTAGGAGATCACCTACACAATATGTAATAAACATAGCCAAAGTCAGTTTACTGGAGTTTTTTCTAGCCAGAACTCTGCACTAAAACTTTCTCCCAGCTATGAAAAGTCAGGATCATTGTGTAGTCTCTTGGAAGACCTGAAAGTCCTGAGACAGCAAAGTGAAATCAGATCCCTTCTAAGCGGTAAATTCTAGAAGGCAGGGGCAATCCTTTGTCTTACACAGTGACTTTAGGGAAATGATCTCATACTTTGAGGTGTCCTCAATGACAAAGCTGCAATGACATGATCCCTGAATATGGATATAAGATATATATATATATATGATATATATATGTATAATTAAATTGTCACTGTGTTTACTCCTGTGTATTCTTTTATAATTCCATGGAATCTGGAAGTTATAGTTGTGTGCAGAGATGTAGAAATTGACATGTAAATACACCCATACACAGTGGTACACAGAGAGACTCCCTGATTCCTGGTTAGCTTGGTTGTCAGCCGGAATGTTGCACTTCTCAGCGATGGTAGGTAAGTGGATTTTACTGTACATGTAATTGCATTTTGCCAGTTTTTAATATTTTGCCTTGTAGAGGAAACAACTAAATTTGTCTTAGGAAATCATAAAATCACAGTACTCTGGAAGGAGAATATGGCATTTTATCTGCTTCTGGTGGCTTAAACCTGATCTCAATCTGTGACTAGTTTGATACTGGTTCTAGTTCTAGTTGGTACAGAAGACACCCAATTTTTTCATGCTCCAGAAACAGGCTTTTTCTTACTGAAAAAAATAAAAGGACCTCAACATAGGGTACGTGTTTCTTAATTAAAACTTACGGCCTACATTTAACTGTTAGCTCCTTTGCTTTGTTTTCAGCAAGTTGTTTTATTTATGACAGGGCCAATTTTTTAAAATTAAAAAATGATTACACATCCATATATGGTTATTTGTACCTAGGATTCTAGGAATAAAAATACATTTCAAAATCAAAATTGCAATACTAGCAGAAGCCTATTTTTATATAGTTCCACTATTCTTAAGGCTTAAATTGGGTGGGATCACACATCAGAATTTTTCGTGTAATTGTGGGGTTATTGATGCAAGGCAACAAAATAGACTGTCCTGGAGGTTCTTCTGTGATAGGTAAGTGTATTTTGTAAGGTCAATGTAAGGATTCAAAACAACCATAAAAGCTACATAAAGTTCCCCTTTTCTTTGCTTCATTATGTCTTATTCGTGTTCTTGTTGCCACTGACTCACAATATCCAACACCCACAGCTTAAAGGAGGAGATCTTTTGGCTCACGTTTTAGACAATAGTTGGCTGGCTCCTGGGCAGAACAGCATGGCAGAAGAGCTTGTGGAGAGAGCTGCTTATGGCATGGTGGACAGGAAACAGAGAGAGTATGGGGGAGCAGGCCATATCTCCAGTGACCAACCTCTTCCAACCAGCCCCCCCCCCCAACACATTTAGCTATAAACTCATCAGTGGACTAATCCACTAATGAGTGAGTAGAGTACTCCTATGATCTAATCACTTTTCAAAAGCCTGCTGATAAGCACATGAGACTTTTGAGGGACATTTAGATATAAACCGTAACACTTAGTTTCATGTATACTTACATTCCAATACTTTACTATATTTGGCAGCCTGAAAATGACATTCCTCACTAGATTCCCTTTGTTTTTTTTTTTGTTTTGTTTTTGTTTTTTGGTACCAAGAACTCAGGACCTTGTGCTTGCGAGGCAGGTGGTGGAACCACTGAGCTGAATCCCCAGCCCTCCATTGATTTTCTTAAACTCATCTTTTCTATAAAATGAGGACTTCCCTGGAGCTTGAAATTTAATTAATGGTGTTGCTATCTGGGTTTAGGTGCCTGGTTAGGATATTATCTCTTCAATCTGTTTTGTTTTATACTATTTCCGATGTATACCTCACTTATACTGCTTCTTGCTCAGAGGTAGAGGACTTAAGATGGTTCACAGAGATGCATAAAATGTAACAACTTAAAATTTGAGTGAAAGGAAGGAAAAAAGAGAAAAGGTGATAGGGTCATAAAAATAGAATGTAGAATCAAACTTTGAAAATTACAGACTGTTGGGACTGATATTCTTGTCTTGAGAGGGAACCCATATGAACTTTGGGGATTCATAGTAGCCATTTCGAAGGGCTCTCTATTCCTTTACTCAGTATCCTGAGTATTAGAACAAACCACTTACACTCCCTCTTATATCATTTGATCAATGTTTGTTAATCTTTAAAGAGTTAATCATGCATAGAAGAGTAGTTATAATGTGCCTTCTGCCTAGCTTAAAAATGAAAAATTAACACTTCCTTTGAAGCCCTCAACATGCCCTTTTCCTATTGCATTCCTTTCCCTTTTCCCTACTAGATGTATTTAGTACCCTTAAATTTGCAAGTATGCTTTACCATTCTTAAGTTTTATATCTATTTACATATCCTTAAGCAAAAATGAAAGTGTGCACATTCTTTTGTGATCTTTACTTCTTGTACTCAACATTGTTTGAGATTTATCCATATTGAAGTTTGTACCTATAATTCATTCATTTTTATGCATGTGAATGTATACTATTTATGAATACCATTTTAACAATCAATGGTACTAGTAGTTTTCTTGTAATTTTTAGTACATGTCTCCCTTGTGTATGTTTTCCAGAGGTACACATATGAGACTTTCTCTAGGAAATGTAATTATCAGATTGTTGTGTCATAAGGTCTGCACACATTCAGCTTTACTAAATAATGCCAGATTGTTTTCCAAAATGGTCATACCACCTTACTTTTCCACTAGTATAATGGTAGATCTTGTGTTTTACATCTCCATCATCCTTGGTATTGTCTAATTTTTTAACATTTACCCATGTGGTGGGTGACTGGTGTATTCTTTACAAAGGTACTGCCAGGTCAGAAGTCCTAGCAATAGTGAATTTCCTGTTCTTCTCATCTACTAAATACTTCTTCTCAACTTCTCTTTCATCCCTGAAGTCTTTCTGCATGATGTTTATCCAAAGAATAACTATCTTACCTGCTTCATCTCTCTGCATGTTCATCTGCTACCACTCCCTTAGGTTGAAAATTTAGGACTTGTTCTCACATATCTTCCATTTCCATTTTCTCAATTAATTCAACACATAAATCAATGTCATTTTTCACAGAAACAGAAAAATATCCTAAAATTTGTATAGAACTTCACACACACACACACACACACACACACACACACCCACACCAAAACTACCCAAACAGTCACAGCAATCTTAAGCAAAGGCAATAAAGCTGAAAGCATCATGTTACCTGGCTTTAAAATATACCACAAAAGTATAGTAATCAAAATATGGCACTGGCATAAAAAGTAGAAACAATGTCCAATGAAGCAAATTAGAGAGTCCAGATACGAACCTATTTATTTGTGCTTCATTGATTTTCCACAAAGATGACAAGAACACATGGTGGGAAAAGTACCATCATGTCAATAAATGGAGTTGAGAAAGCTGAATAGCCACATGTAGAAGAATAAAATTAAGATTTTTATCTTAACATGACATTCAGGCAGTAGTTCAAAATATGTTAGACTAAGACCTGAGACTTTAAAAGTAGAAGACAGCTTAGATGAAAAAACTATTCAGCATTGGCCTGGACAATGATTTTTTAAAAAAAATTTAACCTAAAAGCTTGGGCAACAAAAGCAAAAGTAGAACAACAGCCATCAAACTAAAAAGCTGTGCACAGCAAAGGAAACAGCAGAATGCAGAGACACCATATAGACTGAGAGAAAATATTTTACACAGTACATCTGATAAGATGTTAATATTTAAAACACTTGACTGGGATAGTCATTTCTCAAAAGATACATGAAAAGCAACAGATATGAAAAACTGTTCAATATCACTAATCATTAGGGAAATGCAAATTAAAACCTCAGTAAAATATCATGTGACGCATGTCAAAAAGGCTATTATTAAAAAGATGAAAGGTAAGTATTGGCAAGGATGTCCAGCAAAGGGAACCCTTGAACACTGTTGGTGGAAATGTAAATTAGTGCAGCCATTAATGGAAAACTAAATGGAGGTTCCTCAACAACTAAAAATAGAACTACAACGTAACCCAGTAATCCCACATCTTGCTTGCTGTACTGAGGATTTGAAAACAGTATGTTGAAAATATATTTACATGCCCTTATTCATTGCAACATTATTTATAACAGCCAAGATAGAGAATCAACATCAGTGTCTATTCAGATGAATAGATAAAGAAAATGGTATATATACACAATGGAATACAATCCAGTTATAAAAAGAAGAAAATCCTGGTAGTATTTGCGGGAACATGGATGAATCTAAAGGACATTATGCTTAGTGAAATAAGATGCAAGTAAAAACTGCATGATCTCACTTACATGGAAAATCTAAAACAATGGAAGTCATAGAAGTAGAGAGCATAATGGTGATTACAAAGGAGTAGAAGGAATGGGGAATAGGGAGTTAGTTGGTCAACTAGTACAAAGCTGAAGTTAGGAGAAATAGATAAGTTTTTAAAGTGGCTATGTTAGCTTGAGTCATTCCACACAGTATACATATGTCATATTATCACCATGTATCCATCATTATATACAATTATAATTTCTCAAAACTATTTAAAAATAATTCAGAACACATTTTCAAATGTCTTCAGTTATAGATTTCTCAACTCAATACATAAATAATTACTTGACAGTGTACCTGGTTTTTATGCAAAATATGGACTTTGCTTTCAGAGAATTTCTTTGTCTTGTGAGGATGATAAGGGTCAATAGGTTTGTAGCAAAATGATAAATTAAAATGCTGTGAAGGAAACACAAGGTGCTGAGATGATGAAGCCTGTGCAAATGTTCAAGGAAGGCCTCTTAGGCAAGTGAAATTAGCTGAGGCAGGACTGGGGACGGGATTTAGCTCTGACTAATTAATTATATGTGGGGTGATTTGTTGGTTGGGAGGAGAGGAGACAGCACTGCAGACAGAGAGAGAACAGGAAGGGCAAGGAACTCCAGGCAGGATAAAACCCAGCATGTGTGGGAGTTATAAAAAGTCAGTAATGGCTGGAAGAGAGATTGTGGTTTGGAGAGATGGAGTTGAGATTAAGAGACAGCTCTTCTAGACTGGGTAAGGAGTATGGATTTGTACCTAAGTGCAACATAAAGCTGATGAAAGGTTTGAAATGGGGAGCAGGTGTGTGTGGGGGCGGGGAGTGACAAAGACCTAGAAGTTTGACAGTAAAATTTGCTGATATCTAAAGACTAGAGTGAGGGGCAGTAATGGCATTTAAAAATATCATAAACTTATACACATTCAGTCAGGGCACCTGTTAGCTATGAGGGACAAGCTGTAGCTCTTACCCTGCAGAAGTTCACACTCACTTAGGGTGGTAAAGAACATGAGAAAAAGATAGTGCTAATTGCCAAGCAAGCCGTATAAAGAATACATCCATGCACTAGATGTTTAGAAGGGGTGTGGAGTGTTGTGGGTTGGAACAATCAGAAAAGGGGCAGCTGTAAGAGCCATTGTGGGCCTGGAAAAATGAGTAGAAGTAGCAGGAAATAGGGAAAGCATTCCTCCTAGGAACATAAAATGATCTGCATCCCAGTTTGGAGAGAACAGAGGAGAGCTGGAAGGTGAATAGAGAAAGAGGGGAACTTGCCAGACTGAAAAAGCTCTTGAATGAACTCTCCTCGCCAAAGACAGCTCCATTTCTAGAGTATATATAGACACACCATTCACATCTTTGTGATGATGGAGCTGATAGCTCTGGTTTAGATTTTATTTGGAATACAATTTCTTTACAAACAGCACCATTATTTGTGACTGCAGACTTATTTTGTTGGTCCTGCATTAATTTCTTATAGGTCTTTCTCTTCTAAGTCACTTGGTTGATTTAGCTTGCACATTGAGTCTTTATATAGAAGAAACAACTTCTTTTTCTCTTTAAATAACCTAAGATACCTATACAAACACATATCTAGCTAATAAGATAAGGGCACTTAACCTTACACTCTCAGTATTGCTTCACTTCAGCAATATGTGAAAGAAATGGTTGAGGCCATGTGCATCTGGAAGATTTATTTATTTAGATTTATTAGAATTGAGTTAGGTCCATTGCCCTGTAGGTATTAAAATCCATTTCAATACAAGTTCTCTTACAGTACAAACCCTCCTCTTACAATGCAAACCTTCCCCACTGTATCTCATCCTTTATTAACCCCAAACTCTTTCTCAGGACTCCTTATGGTGGAAGTAGTTATGCCACAGAATGTTGCATCCTAGAATCATTTCCTTCTGGCTTTCACTTTACCACAGCATACTGAATCAGGAGTGGTGCATAGTCTGTCTGGTCTTGTCTGTCTGATCAAAGTCCAACTATATAATTGATACTCCTCACTGTTATGCTCTCAAGAATATGATGTAATTCACCCCCTTGTGTGTATTTTCACAGTAGCTTGTATGTGTGTGTATTCTTTTAAATTTGTTGATTTAGTATGTCCTGTTTTTACTTGCAAAGCCCGATAAATTTACCTTTTCCAAGAAAGTGGACTTTTCTTTAATGCTATCTAGCCCTCCCAGAACCAGTTTTGCCCATTTTTCCTTTGTGGCTCAGCATCACCCACCAGCATCCCAGTGAGCATTAAGGAGATGGCACTGGAGGCCCCAAATGGTGCAGAGTGCTTGATGCTCTTCCTTCTGCTGTGGTACTGATTATACAGCACCACCTCTATAATAATCTTTGTGGGCCATCACCAGCCTTCCCCCTCTTCAGGAGACTCAGACCATTGTGAAGCTTACCATAACCACAGATTCTGAGACACTCTCAGAGTATCTGGTGTGTGTGCGATATTGCTGCAGTTCTCTGAGAAGCCTGTGACCTTGGGAGAAGAGGAGTCAGAGGAGCTCAGTCTGGAGTGCAGGACGGGCTTCCCCAGGTCTCGCCTGGCATTAAGCAGTTCAGCCTTGGCAGTTTCAGGGCTGCAGAGAATCAGCCACTACTACCCCTTCTTGCCTCCCCTGAGGGACAGTGAGGTGGAAAAGCTGAAGAAAATAAAGTTAGATTTTCCTCTGGAAAAGGCTCAGAACCTTCATGCAACTTCTGAGCAAGTGCTATGAATACAAATGTAAGGGAAACACATAATGAACTCTGAAGAATGTTTATTGAGAAGAGAGAATGATTTAAATCTCATTATAACATTTTATTACATGGACTCATTCCCTATAACAAAGTATTGTCCATGTTCTGGCAGGCAACCCATAAAAAAAGCATTTTGTTGATCTAAGTACACTGAGCTCTCTGCAGTGAATGCTTTCTCTATTCTTGTTCATTTAGTAACCACTTGTTATTAGAGATGAACCGTGTTCTGAGCTGGAGATGGGCATAGGAGAGCCAGGCTATTGCAGCAACTCTGAATGTTCTGTTGCCTCTTTTTTTCCTTTTTAATTCAAAATTTAGTGCTCTCAGGGAACTCACATTGAAGAGATGAGAACACTAGAGAACCAGCCAGTGCAGGTCTGATCTCCATTAAGGTAGGGACACAGGAATTCTTGATAGTCCTTCTTTTTGTTACCAGTTCCTGTACAATGTCTAGTGTGCAGAAGGTGTTCAGTAGGAATTTGCTTTTGTTGTTGGTGTTGTTGTTTGGAAACAATTTAAAATTTAGATAAATTGCAACGTAGTATGGAGAACACCCATATACCTTTTATTCAGTATGTTTGCTAAAACTGCTAACCAAAGCACCAAAGATTGGGTGACTTCAGCAATAGAAGTTTATTTTCTCATAATTCTAGAGGTTATAAGTCTGAGATCAAAGTGTTGACAGAGTTGGTTTCTTCTGAGGAAGTTTCCTCTTGGCTTGTAGATGCTGTCTTCTCCCATTGCCTTCACATGGTCTTCCCTCTGTGTCTGTGTCCAAATTTCCTCATTTTACAACAATACCAGTTGTACTGGTTTAGGGCAGTGATAGTGAACCTTTTAGAGACTGAATGCTCTGACTGCAACCCAAAACACACTTACTTATCACAAAGTGCTAGCACTGCAATTAAGCCTAAAGAGTGAGGCTTTAGTTTAGAAAAAACAACTCATTCATTAACATCTTTTGTCTTACAAGAAAAACCTTGTAACACGCATGCCATAGGTTTGCCACCACTGGGTTAGGGCTTATTCCAGTGACCTCATATTAACCTAATTACTTCTTTAAAGATTCTATCTCCAAATATAGAGTCATTCTGAGGTCCTAGGGGTTAACACTTCAACATATGAATTTGGGGAGGAGGAACTCAATTCAGCCTATAGCATCCAGACTTACTTTTTAACACATTATATCATTTGATAATTAGTGATAGTGAACATCTTTTCTTATGCTTTTTGGACACTTGTATATCATATTTAGAGAAATGTCTCTTCAAGTTCTTTGCCTATTTTAAATAATTGGGTTGACTTTTTTGTTGTTGAGTTGTAAGAATTTTTATAATATATATTCTGAATATTAACCCCTTATTGGATATATAACTTGCAAATATTGCCTTCCATTCTATTGGTTGTTTTTTCACTATTGTTTGTCTTCTAATGTACTAGGTTTTTAACATTTGGTATAGTCCCACTTGTCTGTCTTTGCTTTTGCTGCCTCTGCTTTTGAAGTGGTATCCAAGAAATCATTGCCAAATCCAATGTCATGAAATTTTCCCTTGTTTTCCTCTAGGAGTTTTATAGTTTTAGGTCTTTAATCCATTTTAAATTGATTTATGTATTTGGTGCATAAGGTAATGGTCTAATTTTATTTTTTACATTTTGGCACCCATTTTTTCCAACACCATTTGTTGAAGAGATCATCCTTTCCTCATTGAGTGGGCTTGGTACCCACTTGTTTGGCTACTTATAGGAGATGTATTTTTGTATCTCTCTATTCTATTCCAATGTAAATACATACTTTCTGAACTTACCAGATCATTAGGAGAGTCTGGGTGACTTTTATGAAAAGGATCCCACCAAATAGCTTCTAAAGATGCAGTCTGCCTTCTGTTTCCACAGGTTCTGCATTCATGGGGGATTGGTTCCAGGGTATGCCCCAGGCCCCAGATACCAAATCTGCAGATGCTTCAGTCCTTTGTAAAAAAAATAGTGTAGTATTTGCACATAACCTATACATATCCTCTAAATCATCTATAGATTACTTATGATATCTATTACTACGTCAATGCTTTGCAAATACTTACTATCCCATATCCTTTAGGGAAGAAGGACAAGAAAAAAGTGTATATATGTTCAGTATGAACTTTTAGATACATGTTTTGGCAGAGATTTTAAAATTTGCCGTCAGTTCAGTCTACTCATGCAGAACTTACCGATACAGAAAGCCAGGTATGCTTTGTTTTTTAAATAGACTTCCTTTTAAAAAAATAACAAAAGCTTCACTGAGATATAATTCACATACCATACAATTCACCTTTTTGAAATGTACAATTCAGTGGTTTTTAGTATATGCAGAGATTTGTATAACATTCACTACCAATTTTAGAACATTTTCATCACCGGCATGCCTGTTAGCATTCATAGTTCCCCACCCCCAGTCTCTGCCAAACATTAGCATTTTTGTTTTCCATGGATTTGTGTATTCTGAATGTTTTGTGTAAATTTAGTCATTTGGTATTGGCCTTTGGTGCCTGGCTCAAAGTTCATACATATTTAGGTAATATGTATCGATAATTTATCCCTACATATTTATTCACTTATTTAAACTGATAGGTAAACAGTTATAGATATTTATGGTATATACACCATGATGTTTGGAAACATATACTTTGTGAAGTAGCTACATCAGACTAATTAATGTATGCATTACCTCATGGATTTATTATTTATTTGTGGCAAGAGTACTTAAAATGTACTCTCAGCAATTTTAAAGTACATACTATTTTGTTATTACTCTGGTCACTCTGGTGAACAACAGATCTCTTCAACTTATTCCTCCTATTTAATTGAAACTTGCATCATTTGTCCAACTCAGCATCTCTCTAGGTATATCCCTCCAACTCTCCCTAAGCCCCTGGTAATCACCATTCTACTCTCTGCTTCTGTGCCTTCAAAGTTTCTAGACTCCACATAAGTGACATCGTGGTATTTGTCTTTTTTAGATCTGGCTTACTTCACAACATAATATCCCCTAGGTTTGTCCATATTGTTTCAAAGGAAAGAATTTTCTCATTTTTTAAGGCTGAATAGTACTCCATTGGGTATATATGTATTACATTTTCTTTGTGCATTCATCTGTTGATGAATACGTGGGTCTATTCCATATCTTGGCTGTTGTGAATAGTGCTGCAGTGTACCTGAAAGTGCATTTCTTATAGATACAAATACCAAGACATGAGATTGCTGGATCATGTTGTACTTCTACTTTTAATTTTTAGAGGAACCTTCACACTGTTTTCCGTAGTGGCTGTACTGATTTATATTCCTACCAACAATGTTCAGAAATTCACTTTTCTTCACACTCTCACCAGCACTTGGCTTTCATCTTTTTGATACTAGTCATTCTACCAGGGGTGAGATTCTTCATTGTGGTTTTGATCTGTATTTCCCTGGTAACTAGTAATGTTCAACATAGTGTCATGTACCTTTTGGCTATTTGTATATGTTTAATGAGAAATGTCTGTTCAGGTCCTTTGCCTATTTTTATTTTTATTTTGGTACCGGAGATCAAACTCGGGACCTTGTGCTTGCAAGTCAGGTGGCAGAAACACTGACCTAAATCCCCGGCTCTTTGACTATTTTTATTTTTTTTCCCATTAAGTTTATTGGTACATTTTGAGTATAAAATATAGTTACATTCATCAGTGGGATCTTGTACCATTACATGAGCATCTTGGTTCTTATTTTTTTTGCTCTTCCCCCCCTCCACCTTTCCCTATTTGCAAAGACTTTGTTTCCATTTTTTTTCCTTTTCTCATATTTTTTCTTTTCCCTTCTTTCCCTTCCCCTACCCCTCCCACATCCCCTACTCCTTTAGACCTTTTCTTCCTGTTACACGATATCAATTATACATTTTTTAAATTACAATATCAAGATCTAGGAGACATTACCACAGATTTTACACAATTTGAAAGGATATAGAAAGCATATAACAAAAATATTTTTTGAAATAAATTTGACAACTTCTAAGAAGTACCTTGGAAGACAAATTAATGAAACTAACTCTGGAGGAAATATAAAATTTGAATA
>NW_004624730.1:9374923-9411255 GCF_000247695.1 Heterocephalus glaber
CAATGATAAATGTAAATGTATTATATACCTAAAATGTACCAATAAAGATATAAATTTAAAAAAAAGATTGCTGTGGATATTGGGCTTTTATAGTTCCATATGAATTTTAGTGTTACTTTCCTATTTCTGTTAAAAAAAAGGCCATTGGAATTTTGGAGTTTTGGTAGGGATTATAATATATGCACATAATTCTTTTAAAGGAAGGAAATTCTGCCATTTATAACAACATGGATGAATACAGAGCACATTATACTAAGTGAAATGAACCAGTGGGGGGGAGAAATATGAAATGATTCCACTATATGACCTATCTAAAGCAGTTTAAAACTCATAGAAGCAAAAATTCTGCCCTTGGTTTCTAGGGGTTGGGAGAAATGGAGAGTTCTTTGATGGATATAAAATTTCTGTTATGCAAGATGAGTAAGTTTAGAGATTTGTTGAATAATAAATATCTATGGTTAACAATATGGTATGGTACACTTTAAAATTTAGTAAGAAGATACATTTTTGTTATTTATTCGTAACTCTCCGAACACACAAGGAACACACAGAAATTTTTGGAGGTGATGTATATTTTGAGCACATTGTTTGTGGTGATGGTATTATGGGTACATGCAGACATCCAAATTCACTAAAATGTATACATTTTTAAAAATGTATATACACATTTACATGTGTATACATAGATATTTTTAATATATCTCAATAAAGCTAAAACATAAAAAAGGTATTTTCCCATAAAGGCAGGTAACAGTAGTAATAATCCCTTACATATGTGTGTTATTTCACAGTTTAGTATACTTTTTGTACTCTGAGAAGTCAGGGTTAGTACCACTCTCCTTATCATGTACTATATATAGATAGATAGGCTGAGATATAGATGAAGAGAGACCCTTCTTTGAGGTCTCCTGGAAGCTGAGCCTGAACTTTGCTTTTGAATAGCTTGTTGCTTATTTCTGTCACATGTTGGAGATTGGAGTTGGAGACCCTAGGACAAAGTGATGACTGGGGTTACAAAGGGAGAAAGCAAAAGAGAGGTAAAAGGAAGAGAAAACTGCAGAAGCAATATGTAAGAAAAAAGTAAGCTATGCTGCCCATAAAATTTATATCCTATAATTTTCCACTTTAAATTGTTCCTTGCATTTTGCTAGTATAATTGTACTAGCAGAATGGTAGAACTAATTACCTGTGTTCTAGCCTAGCCATCTTTTGGCCAGATACTAAAAGACAGTATTCCAGGATGAGCTGTAAGAGGCCCTTGGCAGTGGGTAGCAGGCCCTGCTTGGCAGATCTCTACAAATAGGAGGGGCTGAGACACTGTTACAGGGCTAGCTGTGTCAGGATCAGGTCAGAAACAGATGCAGATTTAAGGAGAAGGCTGTGAAAGGAAAAGACATCAAATCTGGGCCACAAAATCAGAATCAAGTTGCTACACATCCAAGCAGGGAATGACAGCATTCAGAGCTCAGAAGCCTGGGTCATGGCTTTGTTTCTGCATGTGACATGCTAGAGCCCAAGAAGCAGACATCCACAACACCAGAGTCCATGATGTGGAAGCCTGAAGCTCCCACTGTTACTCATTCCTTGGCTGGGCCAGATGAAGACTTGGACAAGGGACAAGAAAAGTGAGCAGATGGGTGCCTGGCCACTTGTGACTGAGCTGGGGCTAAGCAAGGAAGAATGTCGATGTTTTAAAAATGATTTTTTAAAAAATGGCCTTAGACTATTTCTGCAGAGAGAAAAAGTGCCTACCCAACTGTGCCTACTCTTTCTTTCCTTTTTTATTGTGGTGATTGCAGTGGTTTTTAGTGAGGAAGCAATCAATAGTTCCCAAAGAGATGCTGAGTAGCAGGGAGCAAGGCAGAGTATCCAGGCCACCCAGGTGCACCCAGAGTAGTGTGCAGAAGGGCATGGTGCCGGAATACTGGTTCTTAGGAGTTGTCCTTCCCAGGAAGGTCACATTCGCTTCTCCCCAACTGCTTCTTGGGATGAGTGATGTGTTGTGAAATCCCAAACAAAAGCTAAGGCAAACTGTTTCCAAGAGGAATGTTTGGGTCACATTTCCTCTTTGAGGGTACCCTCCAAGTTTCTCAAAATGAGAATGCAGAAGTGAAAGCATTTCAACTTTTCTTTTGTTCCCCCAAATACATTTGCACTGCCAGGGTTCTCTGATCCTTGTCCTCTTTGTGTAGAATGAACATGAACAAAGCCAGAATTCTTCTTGCTCCCAGGTAGACTCAGTTTTGCTGGTTCTAAAGGTGCAGATGGTATCTGTCCTTCCTAAGTATCCCTAGGGGCATTTGAAGCAATCAGCCTGGTTTTGTCTCCTTCACTAAGACTTTTATACAATCTAAAATCAGCCTTTGAAGAAAAAGCTCCCTAAATACAGAAACATATAGCAGAAATGGGGGAGGCACAAAGCAGTCTCATCTGTGTACCTTGGTGAAAACTGCTGGAGTTTGTGGACCATATAATATGTCTGTCTGTTTTTAACCACTCATATATGTGTTTCTGAGTCGCTTCTTGTGGGTTACAGGGCACATAATCCTTCCTCAATCCTTTGAGATATCCACTCACTACTGTCACCAGAAAGATAGCTCTAGTCTTCCTCTCCAGCTCTCCAATATTAGCCAACTGGTTCCCCCTAAACAGGCAGTATCTGATCTCCTTGCAGCAATCAAGTGAGACTCTGCAAAGCTTCTCTTTAGAGCTGAGGTTAGTTTAAGCAGGGCCAGAGCAGAACCTAGAAAATATTAAAGCCCCATATATGACCTTCTGAAAAGCCACAGAATTACTTGTGATATTTTTATTTTAATTTTATTAATAATGACTGAATTTAAGTGGCTAATTAACTGAAATATAACTTAGCAGGGAATAATTAGAAATTTCAGATATGTTTATCTGGAGGAGTTTTATGATTGGAATTTATCTCTTCAATAATAATTGCACTAAATAAGACAATTATTAATTTACCAAGTGTGAAGTCTTCTTCATACACACACACACACACACACACTTTATTATACTTGAATCTTTTAGAAAAACTTCAAAAAGACTAATAGTTTCAAAATGATTTATCCAGAAAGTAAATATTGTAATCTTAATTTGTGTATATGCAAGGCTCAAAAGTATGAGGGTGTTAAGATGCTTAAGGCTGATCTTGGCTTTCAAAAACTTTTGCAGTTAAATTGAGAAGAGAAGTTGAATTTGAAAAATAAAATAATACTTATAGAACTACTGAAGACAACGAGAAGCGCCAGTAGCATATAATTACTTCCTAGAAGAATGGCACAAATCTACCACTTATAAAGGGGCGAGAACTCAGCGACTACATTTTATCAAATCATTTGTTTTCCCCTGGATTTGTTCCCCATGTGTAAATAGGGCCTTCACATCTTCCAAGGAGAGACGAAGTGTGCAATACATACTTCATTTATCTGCAGCTTTGTGCTGAGAATGGACCTTCCAAAAGCAGTCTTGCAAATCCTCTCATTGCCTCTTGGGGATTGTTGAGGCACTCTCATTATCTTTCCTTTGCAGGTGCTGTAGTCCTTTTGGGCTGATGTAACAGAATACCAGAGGCTGGGTGACTTATAAATAGCAGAAATTTATTTCTCACAATTCTAGAAGCTAGAAGTCTGAGATCAAAGTGCTAGCAAATTTGGTATCTGGTAGAATACCAGATTTTTTTGCTGTCTGCTCACATGGTAGAAAGGGCAAGAAAGTTCTTCATGGCCTTTTTTATGCAAGTACTAATCTCATGAGGTCAGAGCCTCATTATTTAATCACTTCCCAAAGGCCTGCTTCCAAGTACCATTATGTTGGGGATTAGGTTTCAGCATATGAATTTTGGGGTTGGGAGCACAAACACTGAAGTTTATAGCAGCAGATAACTGCAGATCAGAAAGGCTGATGGGTATTTTAAATCCAAAGGGGACCCAGCAAAGTATTATTGTAAAGAGAATGACAGATGGGACATGCATAAAACTTGAAAGTGCAGAAGTGTACCTGTCCCAGCTGGCATCTTACTTACCTGCTGAGCTGGACTTTCTAGATGTACCTTCTCTTTAAGGCAGGGCCTCATCATTCAGAGCCTCGGAAGGCAGCCTGAATGCTTTTTCTCTATAGCTACAGTGCCTAGGGTGTGAGACCTGAGTTTGGCATAGGTGTTTCTTGCTGCACACCAAGGCCATGAATAACCAGAAGTAGGTTGTCCATACATTATCACTTGCCGTTTGTCCAAGAAAGTTAATTGATATAGAGCTCTATATGCTAAAGAAGTTTCCCTGTATATCACACAGAGGCCCCAAAGGAGAATTCAGATTCCAGACTGTTCATTTTAATTCCCAAGACCTGTGACAATTACCTATAGAAGACAATAGCAAGATGTTCACTGTATGCTGCCCTTGCCCCAGCTGTTCATGCTCATTTATTGTTGGGAGCAGGGGGTAAGTAGGAATAATCATCTCAAATCCATGTGTTGGTGAATTTCAAATTCTTTGGTTTGTGATTAATTTCCAGGAGCTTCTAAAGAACTAATTTATGGAACTATGACGCCAGATCTAAGCTACTCATTTACATCTTTGCCATATAATCTCCATGTAAGGGTATGTGTGGGTCACCATTGGTGTTCACACATGCCCTTACATGTGTAACTTCAGAGAAGGCAATCCTGCTCCTCCTTCAAGGTCCAACTCAAAAACACTTTGTCCTCCATAATCCTTCCCTGAACTCTTCAGTAAAACCTAATGATCTTATATATCTTCCCTTGGCTCTTTATCTCTCCTGACCACATAATTTGGTTATTCTTGTGTCTTTTTTCTCCATTCAGTTTTAAGTTACTTACGAACAGGTTTCTCTCTCTCTCACTCACACACACACACACACACACACACACACACAACTAAAAATATACTTAGAAGCTAAAAGTAGGCACTGAGGGGCCGGGGATTTACCTCAGTGGTTTCAGCACCTGCTGTGCAAGTGCAAGGTCCAGAGTTCGATCCCCGGTACCAAAAAAAAAAAAGGCACTGAGTGCCATTTGCTGATTAAAAGAAAGCCAGTTCAAATCAGTATTGTCAATGTGATGTACTTTTATCTTAGCATATAATATTTAGATATTCTCTCTGTTCTTATAAAAATACGAGGACCTAATGCCTATGTAAGAAAGTTATATTTCCCTTTAGTCACTAAGTGAGTCTTATCATTGGATAAAGCACAACTTTCCGTACCCCTCTATAGCTCCTTAGCTCTGGGTTCTTTTATCTTAGAGGAAAAATGATTTGGTGAAAGGGACATGGATTTTAAAGTTGACTAGGTGAGTATCCTTAGGCAAGTTACTCGGCCTTTCCCTGCATCCATTTCTGAGCTGCAAAATGTGGATAATTACAGTTTCGTGACCTAGATCCAAAACTCATGATCTGTGCACATCAGTGGTCAGGCTTTGTCATGTTTCACTTGCTTTCTTCTTTACCCTCATTGCTGATCTGGATATGCCATCACAGGATGAAAGAGAGCACTGGTCAGCTCAGGCTGCCATAGCAAAATGCTATAGGGCAGGTGGCTTACACAGCAGAAATTTATTTTCTCAGTTTTGAATGCTGGAAGTCCAAGATCGTGGTGCTAGCATGGCTGGGTTGGGTTCTGGTGAGGGCTCTTTTTCTATTTAACAAATAATTATGTTCTTTATGTGTCTTTATATAGCAGAAACAAAATTCTAAGGGAAGGAAGATTGAAAATGAACAAGTTCTCTGACATCTCTTTCAATAAGTCAGAGAACTTGTTCATTTTCGATCTTCCCTCCCTTACAATTTTGTTCTCATCATGAGGGACTCCCCCTTATTACCAAAGGATTTCCAGACACCATCGCATTAGGGCTTTAAGATGTGAGTTTTGTTTAGGGTCACAATTCAGTCCTTAGCAATGCTGGTGATATTCTTTAAAGCCATCCTGTTTACGGAATATAAATTAACTTCCTGTGTATGGAATATAGATTTGTCAATACTAGCTTGCAGTCCAGAATAAAATTCTGATTTCTTAGTATAATACTTGGGGCTCTCATACCTATTAATGCTTCAGTGTTTTCTCTCTCTGCCTTCATGTGAATTGGTTCCTCCAGGAAGCAGAGACACCAACACAGGATTGAAAGTGCAATAGATTAACTGGGTAGAATGTCTGAGAAAGATAATGAGGAGAGGGAGAGAAATAGACAGGAAAGCTTTAGTTTGAGATGTTAGGCTGATACCTGTGAAAAGGAAGGAACAATGAGAGACAGTTGGGTAAGAAGAGCCTTGGACTGCAGTGAGCCCTGAGTGAATCTTGACCACCTGACACAGAGCTTTGGTGCAAAGCTCATCTATAGAGGAGTCCCCAGTTGTGAGTAGAGAGTCTTGGCCAGCTGTATGCTGCAGCTTCCTGAGGAGAACATAACCCTCACTTGGAAGCCAAGGCATATCCTGAAGATAACCCTAGCAAGGAGTTGCCAGGTAATGTATGCCATGGGCAGATTCTCTCTAGAAAGTAAATTTCATCAGCATACTTTATGGTCATCAAAGTCTGCTTTGTTTTCTCTTCTTGCCAGACCAAGTTCATCAATAGCCATCCCACTGACATCTGAGTGTCTACTTTGTGTCTATAATCAAGCTTGGTGAGAAAAACCAGGCTTCTCTGCAGCTTATAGTCTAATGGGGAAATGAATGTTAAACATTTTCAGTGATATATGGCTGCATAACTAGTGCACTGAAGGAAAAGGAAGATCATTCCATAGTAGTGGATGACCAAAAATACCCTGAAGTCCTTGAATTCATCAGTTTCTTGCCCTCTATCTAAGCACATATTGTTCCAGCATAACATCCTTTCTGTGCTACGTCACTTGGCTGACATCTTTCAGTAACAAAGACCATGAGCATATATATAATTTCGTGATTTGTCTTGGACAGCTCTAGTTGTCTCCTTTTGTCCCAGTGTAATTATTAGTATCACTTGCCTTTGTGCTCAAAATGTCCCAGTTCGGACAGTATGTCAAATGGTCATTTGCCAAATACTTCTCTAACCATTTTATATAAAACACTCATCTTAATGCCCATAAACCTTTGAAGCAGTAACTGTTTCAACCAATGTTCCAATGTAAGAAGGAAGCAGAGATTGGATAACTTGCCAAGGACACAGCAGTTCTCCTGGTCCTCTGCTTTCGGCCATGAGGCATCTGCCGCCCTTTTCTTTGGAAAGCCAACTCCTCTACCCTGCCCCATCCCTCAGTCTGGCTGGAAGGTGTCCTGGGTGACCCTTTACCTCTGTTGTAGTGCACTGAGGGCACTGAAGAGACTCACTCCCCCCAATTGGTCAACACTTCCAGCACCTCATGCACCCTAAGAGCTCAGTGAATCTCTTAACAAATGTCTCCACAAAATCGTCTAAGTACAGCACATAGATGGTTAAGCTGGAAGAGGACCTTCCATGAGTCATTTTGCTCCTTTTTAGGTGTTTTTGCCCTTGTCTATCCTTCAGAGGTTACTTACTTCTCCCTTTTGCCTAATATTGTTCTCAGACCTACCAAATTGAGGACTATGAACTAAAAATGGGCATCTTTGAAAGAAACGTATTCCATAGTTCTTTGTTTTAATTCTCTTTGTGGCATCATACCCACTGGGCAATTTATGTTTCTTTTCATGTCCCTGAAGTAATGTTTTATTTTTAGAGAGTTCTAACCCAGAGGGCATTCCAAAGACAGTAATATTTCTAAGGTGTTTTTTTTTTTTTTTTATAAAAGAGTATAGAATTTTTTTGAAAAGCACATTTTGCAGTTTTGGACTTTGACAGGGATGGTATAATTAGGTAATTGGGAAATATAGGTATTTTTTCCACATTGATTGTGTTGCTTTCCCTCTCTTCTAACATAGTCCCAAGGCCTATATAAAAAGAGGCCTATAGCAATCAGTTCTAAAAGCTTTTGGTGCTCCCTTTGTAGGTGTAGCTGAGATGTTCCATATAAAATTTCTTAAGATACTGAAGATGAAACTTCTTGACATAGTTCTAGGGGACAAAGGAAAGCATCCAAGTTATTCTTTAACCAGGAAGCTTTTGTTCTTCTAACACAATGCACACCACAATATCATAGAGGATATTTATTTTCAACCTTCATCTATTTTTATGAATTTTTAAAAAAGTGACTAGAAAACCTTCAGCTAGATAAAAACCAAAGAGAACATTGTCATGAATCATGTGTATCCAAGTTCAGCTTTATCCATTTTTTATCAGTTGAACTACCATGCTTGCCTACCCCATGAATACTAGGTACTCTGGTCAATTGGGGTTTTTTTCAATGTTGGATTTTCTCTTTGGATAAAATCCTTGTATTCTTCTGGGGAAAAAAAGAATCTTTTAGACTGATTCCAACCACTGTTTCCTTTTCTTCCTTACTCCAGAGAAAAAATGGCATCCTGCTATGGTTTGGGATAAGGTATTTCTGTAAGAATGTCTCCTCCTGAAATGGTGTGGAGGTTCAGGAGCTATCAAAAGACACTGTGTTGTAAGAGAACACGTGAGGCAGATAGAAGAGATTTCTTTGGTATGGTGAAGGTACCAGAGCTTGTCCTTAAATAATTGTTAGCTTTTGGAGACATTGTTGGGTAGGTGATGAAATAAGAATAATTGTAATTTTTATTTTGATAATAATAGATAACAGTTTTGGCATGCTTACTCTGAGCCATACACTGTTCTAAGCACTTTAAATATATTATTTAACTCATTTTCATAGCAACCCAGTGATGTGTAAGAACTATTACTTTGCAAGTGCAAGGATCCGAGTTTGATCCCCGGTACCAAAAAAAAAAAAAAAAAAAAAGAACTGTTACTATTCCCATTTTACAGATGAGAAACTGGGGGCATAGGGAAATTCACATATTCACAGACCTTTAGGGGTGAAGGTCATTGAGATCAACTCATTTTGAAAAGGAGCTATAGTGCAAGAGGCAGAGGGGTGTCCCAGGACATACTGCTGGTGTGTGGCAGGGCTGAGATTGCCCTCCAGGAGCCTGATGTGATACTGTGCACTCTTCTTCATGGCCATATCCACTTCATGAATCTTGTCTTACTATCAGTGCCTTTTAGAAATAAAAAGCAATACTTCTTTGTTTTCTTTTTTATCTTATCTCTGCAATTTATAGAACTTGGCCATTTTCAACATGGTACAAAGATAATGTACAGTTACAAGAAGAGTCTCTTGACTCCTTATTGAAATTCCCAACATAAAATGGATTGCTTTTATTCTTTTTTCCATTTCTTCCACTTTATAGCCTCAAAAAAGTGATTTATGTCTGAAGGATAATTTTTTTCTCTGCTACTGAAGGCATTGTCCACTGTGGTGCTTATTCATGTCCTTATTTTACTTAGTGGAAAAAGCATGTACAAAGCACAACTTCAATGAGAAAGGAACACTGAAACAGATCGCTGATTCTCAATCAGAGGCTGCAAGAAGAGATGAGAATAAGATTGAGTTATAAGAAATTCCCTTTTTCCCTCTATTTATAATGCGTGTTGCTCCATTCTCAGGGGTTTTTATCTATTCAATATTTTATAATGAGTAATAGTCATTATTATTATTTGGACCAAATTTGGCCACTAGAAGTCTCTTCAGTGTGATTTCTATGTCCTTTGGACATAACCCTGTTAGTCTAATCTTTCTTACTTTCTGTGAAAATAAGATGTTCCAATAAGATATCATATTGTACCTTCGTGATAGATTTTTCTTTTTTGTAATAATTGCTTTTACAATTTTTTCTTTGTGTAACAGTAGAAGGAATAGTTTAGGTTAGATAGATATTAGTGTCCTTTGCAAAAACTTGAAAGCTTTTAGTTTGATGAATATGCCATTTGGGATTTTTTTTTTAATTCACCCTTCAAGAGCGTTATTTTTAGTGTGGAGCCTTATTTTAGAAATGGGATTTATGTTTTCTAAATCAAGAGTTTCCATTTTTTACTAATTTTATTTTTTCTCTTTTCAACTTTTCCACTAATTTCTCTGACTACTGAGCCATATTTAAAAAAAGAAACACTGATACTGATATTGCTTACTACAGAGATTTTATTTGCATAGAATCAGGAAGTATTCTCAGACATGACCTTGTCCACATAGTGGGCAGAAGGATCATATGTTCGAGGGGTGGCTGTCCTTGCCCTTCTCCAATCTTCATGTCCAGAGCCTCTCCCTATCCCTCTGCACCCCTACCCCCAATCTATCCAAGGCTGGCTAGAGGAAAAAGCACTTCACTTCAGGGCCAGGTATGCCTAGAGTCTCTGCTTCTTACTTAATCTCTGAAGCATTTAAGCCTTTTTTGTTGTTTTTGCTTATTAATGGCTTTTATCTTTTAAGTGAAGCAAAAACTTGCCCTTGTAAAATTGAGTGAGGATTAAATGAAAACTATACAATGTAAGCACAGAAACAGAGGTAATAGCACAAGTTCAATAGTTGCCTACTTTCTACCTTTTATTATATTTATTTATACATTGTCTCAGTACACTTTTTGTTTCTGTAACTGAGTGCCATAGATTGAGTAATTTATAAAGAATAGAAGTTTCTTTGGCTCATGGTTCCAGAGACTGGAAAGCATCCTGTGAGAGTCTTCCTGCTGCTTCATCATAACATGACCCTGGGTACCACATGGCGAGGTAACAGCGGGCATCAGCTCAGAGCTCTGCCTCTTCATGTAAAGGCATGAATGCCAGGCCCCACTTTCATGATCTTGTTTGACCCTACTTACCTTCCAGAGGCCCCATCTAGAAACACCATTAGGATTTGAGGAATTAAGTTTCCACAGACTTTTTTGGAGAAGATAAACCAGACCACAGCACACATGCAGGATATATGTCTATCTTATGTAATGATTTTTTAAAATTGATAAATGTAAGACAAATATGAAAACTGCATAAAATAATTGAACAGTTTAGTAAACTTATGAGATGAAAATTTTTTTCAACACCATCTCTCTGAAACAGGCTTTTCTTCCCTGTTAGATAAGCCATACCCATGGCGAGCAAGACACAGCTCTACTTTCACAGAGCTGATGATGCTACAGCATGCTGCAATGCCAGAGGTCACATGGGAAAGCAAGATGATATTTCATTTAGCTAAATTAACATTGGCCCACTAAGAGTCATTAGAGACTCAAAACCTAAAGACCAGCTATATCTGGAAGACATCTCTGAGAAATAATCATATTGTAAGGGTTCTAAATACAAGCGACAAAGATATTACAATAAGCAATATTGAAGTATCAACCCAGGAATTAAACCAAAAACAGTACTAACAGCAAAAATAGAAATCAGAAGACACCTAAGCAAGGCACAAACTCAGATTTCCAGCTCACCAAAGACAAATTCTGGGAAAAATGAGTTGGAAAATTCTGTTGATCAGCCATCTGGACACCATAAACTGATAGCACAGGAATTAACAAAACAGGTGAATGAGGCTCTGGAAAGATTCAAAACAGAAATAATTTCCCAGATAACTACAGAAATGGTAAGCAGAATGAAAGACATGATTAGAGACTCTAGAACAGAAAAAGATAAAAAAAAAAATGAGCTCAGGAAGCCATGAGTGCCCAGCATAGGAAAGAAATGGAAACCATGAATGCCTAACATAGGAAAAAAATAGAATCCATGAAACAGATTCAAACAGATATACAGGATATTAAAAAACCAGTTGAAAGCATTCGCAGCAGAATGAGCCAAAGTGAAGACAGAATATCAGATATAGAAGACAGGATTGTGGTCAGTGACCATGAAAAGAGAGATCTCTTAAAAATAGTAAGGGACCATGAGAAATTGATCCAGCAGCTCCTAGATGATACAAACAAGAATAATATAAGACCAATAGGGATCCACGATAAAGCAGGAGAAAGTACAAATGACATAAAAAAACCTGTTCACAGAATTAATGACAGAAAACTTCCCAAACAGAGTGAAAAAAATTTGACATACAGATAAGGCATATAGGACTGCAACTAGCCACAGTCAAAAAAAATCTAAACCTAGACATATAATAATTAAGATCCCAGAAACCCAACAGAAGAACAAAATAATACAAGCAGTTAGAGAAAAGAAACAAATCACATGCAAAGAAAGTCAATCAGAATCACAGCAGACTTTTCAACACAGCCCTCAAGTCAAGGAGAGCCTAAAGTGAGGTATTTCAAGGTGTAAAAGAAAACAACCTCCTCCAACCTAGACTGATGTACCCTGCAAAACTATCTTTCAAAATTGATAGGGAAATAAGATACTTCCACGACAAAGAACACCTGAGAAACTTCATGAATACCAAACCAGCACTCCAAACAATTCTAAACAATATCCTAGAAAAAGACAATGAGGGTCACAACTCCATGAAGCCCAACAGAGCAATTTCACCAGGCAAGGCAAGAAATGAAAGGGAGAGGGAGAAAATAAAAGAGTCAACAACAGGAAAATAACATGACAAGAGTAAGTCAGTAAATATCAGTTATAACCATCAATATTAATGGCCTCAATACACCAATCAAAAGAAATAGACTGGCAGAATGGATTAAGAAGCAAAATCCAACAATATGCTGTATACAGGAAACACACCTAATAATTTTCTTTTTCTCAAAAAGAAATTCATAGGCTGAAAGTAAAAGGATGGAAAACAGTTCTCTGTGCAACAGGAGCCCAGAAAAAAAGTGGAGTTAGCTATTTTATTTGCAGGAAAGTAAATTTCAAACCAAAACTAAGACAAAGAAGGTCACTATATCCTTTTAAAGGGAACAATCCAAGAGAAAGAGATGATAATCATAAATATATATGCACCAAATACTGATGCCCCCAACTATACAAAACAAGTATTAATGGACATGAAAAACCAAAAAAGCACTAACAATTATAATGGGGGACCTCAATAACCCACTATCATAAATAGATCATCTAGACAAAAAAATCAACAAAATACCAGAACTGAACCAAGTTTTTGAACAAATGGACTTAATAGATGTCTACAGAGTGCTCCACTGTGCAAAATCAGAATATACATTCTTTTTGGCTACACACAGGTCATTCTCCAAAATAGACCACATGCTAGCTCATAGAACATATTCAAGTAAATGCAAAAGAATTGAAGTTATCCCATGTATGTTATCAGACCATAGTGCAATTAAACTGAGGATCAATAGCATAAGAAACTGCAAGAACTCCACAAATGTGGAAATTGAATAACACACTCTTGAATAACCAATGGGTTAGAGAAAATTAAAGAAGAAATTAGACAGTTTCTACAATTAAATGATAATGCCAGTACAACATACAGGAATCTGTGGGACACAGTGAAAGGAGTTCTGCAAGGGAAATTCATAGCAGTGAATGCCCATAATAGGAAAACAGAGCGAGCTCAAATAACCTAATGCTGAACCTTAAGCTCCTAGAAAAAGAAGAGCAAGACAAACCCAAAGCTCATACAAGGGAGGAAATTATAAAGATCAGAGCAGAAATCAGTGCAATGGAGACTAAAAGAACAATACAAAAAATCAACAAATCAAAGAGTTGGACTGCTCCACTGCTGGTAGAAGTGTAGACTGGTCCAACCGCTGTGGAAATCAGTATGGAGATACCTCAAAAAACTAGGACTGGAAGTCCCATTTGGCCCAGCTATTCCCCTGCTGGGTATCTTCCCTAAAGAACTAAAAGAATCATATCACAGTGATCTATGTGTGCCTATGTTCATAGCAGCACAGTTTTGTAATAGCTAAAACTTGGAAACAGCCCAAATGCCCATCACCTGGAGACTGGATCAAGAAAATGTGGTTTTTTTTATAAAATGGAGTACTACTCAGCAATAAAGAATGAGAAATTAGAGACATTTATTGCTAAATGGATGCACATTGAGGTGATACTCTTAAGTGAAATAAACAGGACACATGTGTAAATACCAAATAGTTTCTCTAGTGTGAGAAAGTGAAAGTGTAAATAAGGACTAAAAGGTATAATAGATAATGTGAAATAGGAAGAAAAGGGGCAAAGGGGAGGGGGAAGTGGGAGGTGTGGGGAAAGGAAAGAAGGGAATGGAATTGATATGAGGAAATGAAAAAATGGAAACAAAGTCTTTATAAATAGAAAGGGATGGAGGGGTTGAATGGAGGGCAGGGGAAGGGGGAAAAAATAAGAACCAAGAGAGTATGTAAAGGTGCATATCTCCAATGATGAATGTGATTATATTGTACACCTAAAATGTACCAATAAAAGGATATACAAAAAAAAAACAGAGTTGGTTTTTTGAAAGAATAAATAAAATCAATAAACCCTTAGCCAACCTTACCAAAAAAAGGAAAGAAAAGGCTCAGATTCATGCAATTAGGAACAAAAAAGTTGAAGTCACAACAGATGCAGCAGAAATTCAGAGGATCATCAATACCTACTTGGAGAACCTGTACTCTAATAAAATGGAAAACACAGAAATGGACAGACTCCTAGATACATATGGATTACCAAATTTGAACAAAGAGGATATAAAAATTCCAAACAACCCAATTACCATCAGTGAAATTAAAAATGTAATTAAAACTTTACCAACAAAGAAAAGCCCAAGCCCTGATGGCTTCACTGCTGAATTCTACAAGACACTTAGAGAAGAACTATTGCCACTACTCTTTAAACTCTTCTGTGAAATTGAAAGGGAACCAATACTTCCAAATTCATTCGTGGAAGCAATTGTTACTTTGATTCCAAAACCAAGGCAAGGCCCAAACAAAAGAGAACTACAGGCCAATCTCCCTAATGAACATAGAATGCAAAAATCCCCAATAAGATACTGGCAAACAATACAGAGGATCATCAAGATCTTACACCCTGACCAAGTCAGATTTTTCCCAGGGATGCAAGGTAGTTCAACAAATGTTAGTCAATAAATGTAATACATGCCTGCCTTGCAAGTGCAAGGTCCTGAGTTCAAGCCCTGATACCAAAAAAAAAAAAAAAAAAAGTAATACACTATATTAACAGAGCCAAGAACCAAAACCATGTGATCATCTCAATAGATGCAGAAAAAGCATTCAACAAAATTCAGCATTCGTTCATAATAAAAACCCTACAGAAAATTGGAATAGATGGTCTTTATCTCAACTTGATAAAAGCTATCTATGAAAAACCAACAGCCAATATCATACTAAATGGTCAAAAACTGAAAATCTTCATGCTAAAATCAGGAACAAGACAAGGATGCCCATTATCACCACTCCCGTTCAATATAGTTCTGGAAACATTAGTCATAGCAATTAGATGAGAAAGAACTAAAAGGAATAAAGATAGGAAAGGAAGAATTTAAAATGTCATTATTTGCTGATGATATGATACTTTACACAGAAGACCCAAAACACTCTGCCAAAAGACTTGTAGACTTAATGGACAGATTTAGTACAGTAGTTGGACACAAGGTCAACACTCAAAAATCAATAGCCTTTTTGTACACCAATAACAGACTCACTGAGAGAGAAATTAGGAAAACAATTCCTTTCACAATAGGATCCAAAAAAATGAAATATCTAGGAATCAATCTAACGAAGGAAGCAAAAAATCTCTACATTGAAATCCACAGCACTCTGAAAAAAAGAGATCAAAGAGGATATAAAAAAATGGAAAGAAATACCTTTCTCCTGGGTAGGAAGAACTAACATAATGATAATGGCTATACTTCCAAAACTGCTATATAGATTGAATGCAATCCCGATTGAAATCCCAACAGTATATTTCACAGAACTAGAGAAAACAATCCAAAACTTCATTTGGAGCCAGAAGAGACCTGGAATAGCAAAAGCAATTTTAGGCAACAGAGACATGACGGGGGCGTATATCACAATCTCCAACTTGAAACTCTACTACAAAGCCACTGTGATAAAAACAGCATGATACTGGCAAAGAAACAGACCCGAGGATCAGTGGAATAGATTAGAAGATGCAGAAACAACTCCAGACATAGTCAGCCACCTCTTCTTTGACAAAGGAGCCAACCACCCTCACTGGAGGAAAGATAGCCTCTTTAATAACTGGTGTTAGAAAAACTGGATTTCAACCTGCCAAAGATTAAAACTAGACCCCTATATTTCACCATGCACTAAACTAAAATCAAAGTGGATTAATGATTTAAATATTAAAGCAGAAACACTAAACTTGGGGGAAGATAGGTAGAACTCTCGAAGACATTGGCATAAAGACTTTATGAACAAATGCTCAGTAGCACGGGAACTAGTACAAAGAATCAACAACTGGGATCTCATCTTTTTAAAAAGTTTCTTCACTGCAAGAGAAACCACCAACACAGCTAAGAGATAACCTACAATGTGGGCAAAAAATTTCATCAGCTATTCCTCAGACAAAAGTCTACTATCTAGAACGTATCAAGAACTAAAAAACAGACCCCTCCAAATTCAAAGACTCAGTTCAAAAATGGGCATCTGAAATGAACAGACATTTCTCAGACAAAGAAGTAGAAGCAGCAAATAAATGTATGAAAAAATGTTCAACATCACTGGTCATTCTAGAGATGCAGGTGAAAACAACACTGAGATTCCACCTCACCCTAGAAGAAATGGCTGCTATCAAGAAATCAACCAATAACAAATGCTGGCAGGGTTGTGGGGAGAAAGGAACCCTTCTCCATTTTTGGTGGGAGTGCAGACTAGTACAACCACTGTGGAAATCAATATGGAGAAACCGCAAAAACTAGGATTAGTGGTCCCATTTGACACAGCTATTCCTCTGCTGGGTATCTTCCCAAAAGAATTAAAAGAATCATACCACAGCAATATATGGGCACCCATGTTTATGGTGGTATAGTTTGTAAGAGCTAAAACTTGGGAAAAAGCCCAACTGTCCATCAAGTGGAGACTGGATAAAGAAGATGTGGTTTTTCTATAAGTGGAGTACTAGTCAGCCATAAAGAAAGAGAAACTGGAGACATTTATAGCTAAATGGATGAACACTGAGGCCATAGTCATAAGTGAAATACATAGGGCACATATGTGTAAATACTGAATAGTTTCTCTGGTGTGAAAAACTACAAATGTAAATAAGGTTCAAAATGTATAATTGATAATGTGAAATAGGAAGAAATGGTCTAAAGGAGTAGGCAAAGTGGGAGGGGTAGGGGAAAGAAAGAGAAAAGAAAAAATATGAGGAAATGAAAAAATGGAAACAAAGTCTTCGTTAATAGGGAAAGGTGGAGGGGGTAAAGGAGGGCAGGGGAATGGGGAACACATTATGTAAAGGTATAAGATCCCAGTGATGAATGTAACTGCATTGTATACCTAAAATGTACCAATAAACTTAATGAAATAAAAAAAATCACATTAGCCCAAACCCATGAAGAGACCCTATTAGCAGAAGGTTTGTTTTTTGTCCTTTACAGTTTGGTGGACATTGCTGTGGATTAGCCACACAGTTCCACATCCCACTTCTGTGTCTGTAGAAAACCAATTTCCTGTTGTTTTTAAATTACAAAATAATTAGGAAAAAAATGCAGGTGTTTAGAGACCCTTGTACTTGTCGTAGAAACTTTAACACCTATCTTGTAAATTTAAAATGTCATGAATCCATAGGGAGGAATGTTCAAACTTAGATTCTGCCTGTGCTTGCCTTTCTCTCCGGATGGTCACCAGCAGCCAACCACAGCCCTGATGGCAGTACATGAGACTCACCCTGGTCTTCGTCTTCCTGGGCTCCTCCCTCATTGTACTTGCTGTAGTCTCCAGCTGTGAATTAGTTGTGCCTCTTCTTGACCCGCTTCTTACTTTCCAGGCCTCTGGGCTGGGTAGAAGCTCGGTGAATTATGAATGTTGCTATAGGAGATCCTTTGTACCTTAGGGTCCCACACTCAATGACCTTTTTTGTCCTGCTCTGATCAAATGTGGCATCCTTGCAGCACAAGCCTTTGCAACAGTCTCCCAGGATCTTTGCCTTATAATCACAGGTGGTGGCAGCTTGTTCTCTTCCCCAGCCCTGGGGGGTCAGACAGAGCCTGGCTTCCCCTGTCCTGGAGTTAAACAAGGGAGTATCTTTTTTGTTCTTTCTGCTCGTTTCCTTGCTTGCTTCAAAAAAAAAACAAAACTGGTCTTTTAAAAATGTCACAAAGCTGTGGCATTATGGCAGTCTTTGTGATTGAGTTTGGGACCAGGTGATAGCTAGGCAAGAAAAACAGAACCAAGACAAAACAACCAGAAAGATAAACCCATGGCTCTTCTCTGGCTTCTGCCACTATACACAATAGAAAGATGACAATACTGACCCCTCCCTTTTCAAGGAGGGAAGATGGCCATGGTTCTTGTTCTCAAGAAATCTGGAATCCTATTAGAGAAGGCCCAGAGTAGTTAACCCACAATGCCAGGGAGCCTGACAAGCATGCCCTGGGGCAGGCATTCTGGAGTGTAAGAGTGGCAGAAGGGCAGGAAAGGCCTTGTAGAGGTGGTAGAACATGAGGTCTTCAGTTTAGCCTCTCCAAATGAGAGGATGTGTAAAGTCAGAGAGGAAGGCTTTCATAGAGGAGACGAAGGAATTATAAAGCTAATGTGCAGGATATATTTGAACTGAGTAGGAAAATTGGGCTGGAGTGGAGAGAAGGTAAGACAACATAATGGTGGATAAATTGAGAAAGATTAATTTGTTATCAGCCATAGATTACAATAAATGCAGGTGTAAGGGATTCGGAGGTAAGAGAGAATGTTGCTGTTGAAGGCGATGGGAGATTAGCAGTGTATAGGAACAGAGTGATGCTGAGAAGAGGGCCACTGTGGGAGAAAGTTGCTGTTGAGGCTGTTCTTTTCAATAGCAAAGTTTAAGCCACCTTGTGTTCCCCTCCTAAACCAATTCTAATTCATTTTTATAGGTCTGTGCTAGCAGTTAATCACAGAAAGAAAGGTTCTTGAGTGATTCATGTACAAAGCAGTACATTCACATTCAATTTGAATGTTTAACTTGGAATAAATATAGGCATTAACTTTTTAAGGTCATTTCTGATTGATAATAGACATTTGAATAGCTGCTTGCTAAGTTGACTCTCAGAGCTGTGGCATTGCTCTTGAATATTTTGACAGCTTTAGCATTGTTGTTTGGGACCAACAAGGGAAGCTTACTCTGTCATTTAAGACTGGCTGAATCATAGCCAAAATGACATATGTAGTTGTTCAATGCCTGGAGCCCTGGTTACTGCACATTGATGCATAGAAGAGCCACCACTAGAGTGATGTCAGGTGTTTGATCAATTTACCCATTTGCTTTTACAGCTTTTTAATAATTTTAACATATCATTGTATTTTACTTTTATTTTGTTCTTTTAAATAAAACACATAAAATTCTTAAAATTGTGCTATAATTAATTTTTCGAGACAAGTTCTTGTTACATTGACCATGCTGGGCTTGAACACCTAGACTCAAGTAATCCTTCTGTCTTAGCCTCCCAAGTAGCAGGGATTATAGGCATGCACCTAGCTAAGTTTTGATAGCTTCTTTGGGCCACTTTAAACTGAATGCACTTCACTTGCTGGTTTGTTTGTTTGTTATTTGTTTTTTTTATGGTACTACAAATCAAACCTACAGATACTTTACCACTGAGCTATGTTCCTACTCCCCTTTTCTTTTTCTTTTTTAATTTATGTCAAAATGAGGTCTTGCTCAGTTACATGGGTTTGACTTGAACTTGGATCCTCCTGCCTCAGCCTCCTGAAGTCCTGGGATTACCAGTATGAGCTACTGCGACCAGCACCTTATGGACTCTTTTGGTACTCTGTGGTCAGTGAGTTTGGTTATATCAGTATAGGTTGTCACTTCACATTGTGACCAAATAGGCAATGGACTGGACAAGGAAAGGAAGAGGAGAGTCTCAGAAGCAGGAAAGAGGCTAGCTTAATAAATGTCTACATTCCTTAATCCCAAACTTGTACCAGACCACATGGGTCAGAGATACAAGCTATTTTTCTCTTCCTGACTTTTAGAAAATAGTGCCCACTGTCTGCTTTAAAGTCTGATGCATTCATAATCTGACCTGCTGAGGGTAGGTCTGATTATCTTGAATAGACTGCAAATGGATTTGTCTGCTGGCTGCATACTAGCATTTGGTAAAAGTTCCAAATTCAATTCAATGTCATTTTAGCATGTGTTCAATATGTAGAATTAATTCCTAAAGTGTACAAAAATGAAAGGCTCAACTCACAGAATTTAGAGGCAAATGCTTATACAACCTTTATGGGTTGAGTATAGCAACATATGAAAATGAGTCCAGCAGTAATGAAGAGCGGCAGGAATGGCAGGTGGTGGCCAGTGGGTCTTAAGAGGCATGTTGCTGAAGCTGAAAGAACCTGTGCCAAGTGCCTAACTGCAAAACATGGCATTGCCCACAAGGGAGATCCTTGCTTTAGAATATGTAGATTTTCACCCGTTAAACAAACAAGATATAATACAACAAATACAATTTCCCTGGAGTCCCTCATACAAACCCCCTGAAGCTAGGCAGAGGATTTTGAGTGAGCATTTCTGAAAGGTCTGGCATTTCAAGGCATTGATGGAATTCTTCTTGCTTGATAAATATAACAATTCTTCTTTAATTTTAAAGGGAAACGTCCTAGAATTCCTGTTTTCTCAGAATCCAGTGTAAAGGGGTAAGGTCCCTCCATTCTTTTCTGTCTCAGCTGTGGACAGTACGCCTTTGGGACAGAGCCATCAATATGTTATTTCCCACCATATAAAAAATGATACACTCATACATTGCTAAGTAGACCTTCAGAAGTTAATGTATTACCATTCTTATATTGGTTCTGCAGGAAATGGCTAAGTTGCATTGTCAGAGTGTGAAGAGGCAATCTTCCATGAAGTCACATCCAGGGAAATCCATTTGTTAACAGTTTGGATTTTTCTTCCAGGATAATTTATATGCATATAAGGATATATCTTTTTATTTTGTAAAGTTAGGATCATACTGTATATAAGTGTTTATATCCTACATTTTCACACATCATATAATGTATAATATAATAAATATTCTTTTAAAATATAAATTTTTAGGATTTATTAATATTCCTCTTATTAAATAGTTATGTACTTTTATAAAAATATTGGTCATCCTTGCATATTAGGCTGGTGTTTGTACATTTTTTAGAATAAATTACTATAAGTAAAATTTATTAGTTTAAATATACATACTCTTAATAAATATTGCCAGAATACTTCCCAAAAGCTGATTCTAGTTTATTTTTCCTCTAGAAAAAGTATGTCAGAATATGTTTCATTATCCTCTACCAACGCTTTTACTGTTAAAATATTGCTTTTTATATTCATAGATAAAATATAACACATTTCAATTTTATTTCTTTGATTACTTAAGAAAATGAGCTTTTCTGTATAGATATAATATATTTACTGTTGTTTTGACTTATTCTTCTCATTACAAAGCAATCATTTCAACAGACAGGCTTCCCCAGTGAGCATGAGCAATGTAGTCATGGTTTAACCACAAACCTGGCAAAGAAACAGCTATTCTTATAGATTAGTTGATTAGGTCAGTGGCTTTTATGTCTACTTAATGCATGTCCATCATAACTTTCTGTACTTTATTCTTCCCTGACATTAATTATGGGGCATAATGTGGTTTAGTAAATCATTGGGGAAATTATCTGATCGATGGAATAGTTTTTCTTATGAATTTCCAAACTTGTTAGTATCATACTTTAAAACTAATTTTTGCTAAGTTAAATACTACTCATTTACTAGCTCCTTATTCAAATTATTGCCTTGAGAAAGACTGAGAAGTCATGAAGTCCATTTTCTGTCATAGGCAGTCTAACTGAATTAGATGTGGCAGCATAGAACTTTATTTACATTTTTCTACTGCCTCTTTCAGATTAGTTTAATTAGAGTTTGCTTAATGGTGGAAAATTAACTGACGATGAGATACAAATGAGAGAACCGCCCACTCACAATACTTTTATGTTTGATTTTTCAATTTTATGAGGGTGTAAAAGTGATATGCATTCACTAGAAACCAAGCTTAGCATTTTGAGCTTTAATTTTTTTCCTGGGAGAGTGATACATAGTGTGATACTCTTTTGCTGCTGGGTGGCTGCAGCAAAGTACAGCTTACAGTCAGGCCTATGACCCCATGGGAAAAACAACTGATGTCCTGCAGTAGACTGTGTTGCTGTGCTATGATGTTTGGTAGGTTAGGTATATTAAATGCATTTCCACTTCCAATATTTTAAATTTATGATGGATTTATCAGAACATAACTCCATGCTAATTGAGGAGCATTTGTACTTCTTTGGTTTGGGAGACTTCTAAAACCATCGTGGTTGCATAAGAACAGTAATGCTTCATGCTTCTTTGGAACCCCTTGGAGAATATACATTATTACTTGGTGCTTGAGTACTTGGAGCTTCGGAATTTTGAAACTTGGCCTTGGGGGGGGGCATACAGGTTTTCCTTTACCTACCAACACTGGAGCACTCTTCTCTGTTCAGGTGGTAGGGAGGTAATCAAGGAGGAAGCAGTGCATCATTTGAGTTTTGAATTTATAAATAAATAAGACATAGATATAGACACAGATACAGATATAGATATATGTCAGACTTGTCTGTTTCAGATTCAGATTGGCAATAAATCAGCTAGCAAAAGAAGCATATTCCTAGAATATTCTTCTGCATTAGTTCTTCTGATTAGTTGCAATACCCAGAGTGATGTGAAATATCTCCAGTTTTTCCCAAATTCCAGTGTTTTGTAACTGTAGCTAATGTTTTCCTCTAGCCTGTTTTATCGAACTGGTATTCAATAGTTTTCTTATGGTCAAATTTTAAATTTAAGGGATTAGAGATATAGCTCAGGGAGAGCAGTTACTTATCTTGTGAATAGGCCTTGGGTTTGATCCTCAGAACCAAGAAAAAATACTGCATTTTAGTTGGTAAATTTAAAATATATTAAAATATATCGTTCATTTCTCAGAATTTTAATTTTTTCTTCCTCTGTAATACAGTGACTATGACACAATGGCCATATTGTTACTTTAATTTTTAATTTTTTTAAAAAGATGGTTTTATAAAGTATGATCATAATTATATTATTATAACTTGGATTTTCCCACTTAACATTTAATACTAAAGGACTTTCCTAACTCAGTATAGACTTGATAATATTAACAGCAATAAACTCATTTTCTATCACATGAGTATAACTACTTAGCCATTTTCTGTTGTAAGACATGTCCATAGCTTCTAATTCATTTATTTATATTATAATGTATTCATTCACAGAAGCTACAAATGAAACTATATTTACACAATGATGCATTCATTCATAGAAGTGTCAAATACTTGAAAGTGAAAAGCAGATTTTAAAATATAGCATGAGACTGTGTGATCATCTAAAACAGTTCACTTTGTTGTAATGCAAAAAATTATGCTGTCATGTCAGTGGCTTAGGAGTAATAAGATAATCCCACTTTTAATATTGTACATTTGGGGCCCAAGATTTAGCTCAGTGGTTTCACTGCCTGCCTCGCAAACGCAAGGACCGGAGTTCGATCCCCGGTACCGAAAAAGAAAAATTGTACATTTGTAGGTAAGCATTTGAAAAGTTAGAACTGAAGCCATACCTGATGTCAGGAGCTGAAATTGTCCCTGCTTACAGCTGGAGGATTGGGCACACAGCACTCTTGGGAGGAGAGGGTTGAAGCCTCCTCTCACCTGGCTAGTTTTTTTATACCCTGCATCCTAGATGGGTCGGCAGAAGGTCCAGAGAAAGCCTGCTTCTAGCATTGGTTCTCTGTCATTATTATAAATATGATCTTGGTCATTACTTTGTTTTTCTGAGCTGCTTCCATTGTATATAAAAGCAGAGGCATCACATTAGATAATGTCTAGGATAATTCCCAACATCCTCTAATTCTCAGATTCATAGGTGTCCTGTCTGCTCAGAACTTCTTTGAGTGTCCTAGAATTTTGGGAAATTAATATGATTACTTCATTCAGATGGGGACCAAAAATTTCCCAATGTGGATGGATAGAAGGCTCAATGTTTGACATTGCTGTAAAACATATTCATGCCATTACTGGTGTTTCATGCTAGCTGTTAATGCAGCATATCTTTGTTGTTTGGAAACCTAGCTATAAGTGGAGATGCTTATTGATCATTGAAAGCTCAAGTGTTGTCTTGGTGGATGGCTATGATTCTTTTTCTGCTGGTATTATATTTTCCTGCTGAGAAGCCAATCCCTGGACATCCAGGAACCTGTCATTTGCATTTAATAACAATAGGGATGACAGTGAGGGGAGTTGATGCATGAAGCAGCCACCTGGGTAGCTAACAAGATTTCTGAAGCTTAAGTTGTTATAGTTCACTGGCCAGCTCCTGTATAAATGACTAACATTGTAGTTCAATTCTTCAGTTCCTTGTTTCGAAAGGAAATTTTGCTCATGGTAGATAAATATGCAGGTCTGTATTTCTTTACCCTCTTATAACTTGTATTGCTCCTGAAAAACCTCAGTGTCAGTCACTATCTTTCTTTACTCCACTCTTGTGTACATTAAGTACACACACACACACACACACACATGTGACACTTATGGCCAGGATTATAATTCTTAGTACAAATGGAAAGAGTGCTAGAGTCATTTATTTCAGGGCTACTCAACCTATAGTCTCAGATCAACCCCCTGCTAGTTCTGTTGTCTTGAAGAGTATGTGAAACCCTTGTTTTCTCTTCTGTAAAATGAGGGCTTTGACTATAGAGAATCTCCACGATCCATAAAATTGTTCTTTTGGAAGAGTAAAGCCTGATGCATAAATACATGCAGGCTTGCCACATGGAAGAGTAAGACATGCTGATTGCTTGTGGAGTTCCTTCTTCCCTTCTGCACTTTATCATTGGCTGCTCCGGAGTATCTGGCACCTAGGAGACTCCTGCTGCCTCCTGCTAGCCTGACTCCTTCCAACAATAGGTTAGCAGTTGGATACCCTTTTCTTAGCCACCTCTCCTGCTTGTCTTGTTCATCATCTAGCTATCATCCTTCAGTACTCAGGTTAGATGCTTTCTCCAGAAGTCCACTGATCTCCTCAGTTCTACCTATTAACTTCCCACAGCACTTATCTTGTTTCTATTTCATTATAGTATTTCTTCCTTTGTACATAAAAATATTTTCTGCTCTACTGGATTAGAGCCCTGTTGAGGGCAGAATTTGTATCCTAATGCCTGATATATCTGTTCAATGAATGAACAAGTGAATGAAAGAGATACTTAGTGGATTAATTCATTATATTCCCACTTGGTAATACACTGTTTAGTTAGAGGCCTTCAATTGTTCAATGTAGATCCCCAATACATAAATCCTGCTTTTCTGGTCATCCCCTCGGGACTTTTCTATATAGCTTTCTATTTCTGATTAGTTAATGAGGTTATTAATGGCTGATAGTCTGATATGTTTCCACTGAAAAAGAAATTTGTGTTTTAATAGCAACTTCCAAGGCAGGACTCTTTAGTGGTGTACATTTCAGATAATGGACTAGAAGAGGGTATTGGATGTTTGGATGCATGTAGTCAGGAGGATTCCCCAACCATACAGGTAACAGCTCTCAGCCTATAAAAAAGCTGATCTGATTTACATGTATTAACTTTTAAGTTATTAGGCAAAACAAAAACTCTCCATGGAGCATTTAATAATTGCAGCAAAACTGATAGCCAGCTGTCATTTCTTTATTCCCTTGGAAATATTCTTCTCATTCAACTGCAGTTTTTTAATTTTTGCCATCCGGCCTTTAATCTGCTTTTGAAGAATGAAGGTTATCTGGGAGTCTCCTAAAGGATAAAGATCGGGTCATCTTAACCTCTTTCACAGACTCTGGAGCACAGAAAACAGTGTTCACAGACTCATACATGTGCACTCTTGAGGGCAGTGGTGGTATTTTTCAGTACAATATAGAAACTGGGAGACTCTTAGGATCTATCTGCTAATGAACAACACAGACTTTCTTGTCTCTTCAGATTACATGCTGAATGGCCTTATCTCATCCAGACATTCAATCCTGATGGTTCTGCCTCATGCACCACCATGCCTTGTGCCTTTCCTGTGTGCATATACATGGTAAAAAGCAACACAAATTCTGAAGTCCTCCTTGTTTTGTGTCTATTACTCTCATTTAATTCAGTCACTATGTATTTTCTGTGGGTTATATTTATTACATTCTAGAGGACCAAGTATAGCTAACTAATTTGATACAGTGTCCAGCAGAGTATCATGAGTGCACTGAATAAATGGATTGTGTTGAGAAAATGGAGGTTTGCAAATATAGCAGCCAAGAAACCAGGACAAGACTAGACCTACCTGGAATAATTGCCCAAGAGTAAATATCTAGATGTCTTGGTGGAAGACAGCCATTTGTTTATATTCCACAAATATCTCTTCCCTTTTCAGTTTTGGAAACATTTTGTATAAGTGGGTTAAATTTGACTGAAAGTAGTTAAATTGGTCTTTCCAGTAATGTTGAAATTCTGTAGAGGCTATGACCATGAATCATTGTAGGAGTAGATAACAGTTTTTGATGTGTCTCTACAATGGTACAGTGTTTAGAAAGGCACACACACAAGGTTAATAGCTCTGCATCTGTGGTGTTTGGTATTTAAAGAATCAAACATCTTTTATTCAAAGAAAAATCTTAACAATGTTCTTTAGTGGTTAATGTATTCCAAGTACACTTGAGACTTAAGTAGACAGATTTGAAAGGAGTAGATTATCATGGTTTAGATTTCTGATGGCACAAACATGACCATTTTCTAATGTGTTAATTTTCTTACTGTGGCAATTCTAGGAGGCATTTATTGTGGTTCTGTGCTTAAGTACACTCGAAAGGGAGTTCACAGTAACCCAACCCTGGTCTTTTTACCAAGTCAGTGAGTTGATTTGCAGTTTCAGGCACTCTGCATGTTCATGACCCTCTAAGCTGCATCATTTTTTGAAGGAACTAGAAAAATAACACTGCTGGTATTTGAAAGGATCAAATTATAAAATATTTCATACTTCATAGAGTTTCTTTCTTTCACCTGTAAAATGATATGAGAATATCTCCATTGTATGAGCTAAATGAGGTAATAACATAAATGAAGTCACTTTGAAAATTTGTTTTATATATAAATATATATTCATATATTTATTATATCATATTATTCTCTGCTCTGGGTCTCCAATGCCATAATTATTTTTAACTTCCAAGTCCTAAGGGTGGCTCAGTATGGGAAGATTGTGCAATCATGTGGTTAGAACACAGACTGGAGTCATGGTCCTTGGTTTTAAATCTTGGCCCTAACTCTTGCTCTGAACTGACATAAGTGATTGTGTTTCTGAAATGAAAGAAACAGAAGTCCCTGGACTGCCAGAGAGACTCCTTCAGGCTGAACATGTTCTGCTTGGCCTGGGTATCAGTGAGCCTGTCTTGCAGGGAAAATGGAGAATATTTGTTAATCCAGGTGTTGGTCCATTGTAAGTCAGTGAAAGAAGTGTGTTACAAGTCAGGTCCTTACTTTTCTTATCTATAAAATATAATCTATGAAAACTACTTAGAAATGCTTGATGCACAGTATACCTTCAATATATGTAATGGTTGCTGTTAACTTTTTTGAAATTAAAGAATTCATAGAAGTGATCCTATGGGGCCAGGGATTTAGCTTTGTGGTTCTGCTGCCTGCCTAGCAAGCGCAAGTTCCCAAGTTCGATCCCTGGTACCAAAAACAAACAAACAAACAAACAAAAAAGTGATCCTACAAACAGAATAATCACACAAGAATTAATTAAAATGCCCCTACTAGTATACCATCTCTCCCATACCTTCTCAGCAAGGAATTCAAGGAAAAGCTACTAGTAGGTAGATACATGATTCTGCAATCTGCCATTTTGGGCTTTTTAAAAACTTCTCTTAGCTTTGATTTCTCTACATGTAAAATGTACTAATGATAAAGCAAGCTTCAAATATTATTATAAATATTAAATCATAGGATACAGGTGAAGTGTGGCTTGTTGCAAATAGTAACTGCTTAATAAATGTCATTTATGTTTGACTGTTATAATTCAGCCACAGATTTGAAAAAGCAAAACAGAACTTTATTTGTAAAAGACATACCGCCTTCAAAATACTCCCCTTCACTTCAAAAACACTTATCCCATCATTTTTGCCACTCCCTGAAGGAGTTCTGGAAGTCTTCTTTTGTGAGTGTCTTTAGATATACTCTCTTGAGGGCCTGTATGTCCTGAATTGATTTAAAACATTTACCTTATGTGGCCATTTTGACTGTGGAGAAGAGCTATACATTGCATGGTGCCTGATCTGGTGAATAAGGTGATGAAGACACAATATAATGTTTTTATCAGCCTGCCTTTTTGTTGGATGGCACCATTCTGAACTGCTTCAGAAAGTGGCAAGATTTTTCCAGCACCATTTATTAAAGAGGCTATCTTTCTTCCAGTGAAGATGTTTGGCCCCTTTGTCGGAGGTAAGTGGCTGAGTGTGTTTGGAGTTGTTTCTGCATCTTCTATTCTGTTCCATTGATTCTTGGGTCTGTTTTGTTGCCAGTACCATGCTGTTTTGTCACAGTAGCCCTGTAGTATAATTTCATTATGTATATCTAAATTGTACCAATAAACTAACTTAATGATAAAAAGGTGGCAAGAATGGTAGGATGTTTTATGTAAGAGGGAGTATTTTGAGAGGCATTAATGGCAATGTGAAGTAACTTCCACTGTGGCTCCCACAATCCCCACCTACTGGTATTCACACCTTTCTGTGGCCCCCTCCTGTGCTGTAGAGCTGGCCTGCTTAACAAATGGAATATTGCAGAAATGATAAGGTGTAGTTCTGAGGCTTGATCATAATAGACATTACACCTTGCTTTTCTGGGCCTCTTGTTCTGAGGGAAGACTGCTGTTGTTATCTTGAGGACACTCAAGCATCCTTTTGGAAAGGTCCATGTGATGAAACCATGTAAGATGTGTTTTTCCAAGCAGTAGAGGGCTTTGGTGTTTTTTATTTGTTTTGGTTTTGTTTCTTAACCTTTCTAATCGTCGGTGGTCTTCTACAGAAACTTTGTCTCCGAAATGACTTTTGAGTATTGCTTAGTCCTGCAGGTGATCACAGAGCCTGTCATGCCTGATTGGCTCTGCTTGGAGCCTAAGGCAGAATGATACAGTGGAAAGAACAGTAGATTGGAGAATCTTAAGCTGAAAGGGCTAGTTCTTACTATGCTGGTAACAGCTGTGTGATCTTGGGCAAGTCATTGATTCCCCTGGGTCACAGTTTTCTTGTCTGCAAAGTGATGGAAAGTTGGAGTAGATGCTTGCTAAGGTTCTTTCTAAATAACATTCCATGACTTGTGATTCTTTTATGGAATAGTATCTTCATCAAAATTGAGATATCTCTAGGGAGAGTTTAGAGTGATAAGCTGACTCTATTTTTAAGAGGAGTGGAACAAATATTACAACTAAAGATGTTCCTTAGGAGCTCCATGCATTGTTATTAGACACAATAAATATCCATTTGCTAACTTAGTTTTCCAAAGTTTCTGTATGAGATGTGTAGCCCTTTGTAATTGTTAAGAATTTTTTCATTTCTAAGACTCATAAAGGATATAGTGGAAAAAATTAGACAGGCTACCATCGTGGTGTGCTAATGGTACATAAACGAGTTAGTCTGTACCATAGGTATTGTTTGGTGTGCCTTATATTCTGTTTAATAATTATAATTTTAATCAATTATTATGATTTTATAGCATCTTCTTAACATACACACGAAATAGGGTACTTGGGAATTGTAGTTTGTAGCTATCATAGATTTTCTTTTCAAGCTTGTAAGTGGTGACAGGGATCCTTACAGAACCCTTGAAGGACCTGGAATCTACTAATTAACCATAAATTCTCTATTTTAGCTTCTACTGGAATTGCTTCTTTAGGTTTAACTGTTTTGCCTAGTTTTTTCCCCTTCCTGCAGAGGATCAATGAAAATATACTCAACTGAGCAAGCAGAGAAGTAAAGAAGAAGAAAATCAAGGAGCTTAGGTCGTGTGAGAGCAATATAAAGTCAAATTCTGGTGCTTCCAGAATTGATTTAAGTATGGAGTATGGGAGGAAGGGAAGGTGGTCACCAGTACAGCAGCTTGCCCTGTTTGATCATGCAACTACAACCTCAGACATGGGTGACAAAGGGAAATCAGTGGATGCTGGGTATTTGAAAGAAAGCATTTCTATATCAGTCTTTCTACTGTGGACCCTGTTTACTCTAATAGATTTTTCCCTTTTTCTCACTCCTTTTATTCTAAGAGGATAATATCTGCCATTGCTTTCTGTCCATGAATCCTGTATGTCACTTGAAAGACATGTTTGTGACATACCTGGTTGGATCGGGAGTTAGCCATGACCTCTGATAGGCTAAGGAAGTATCAGGTGTTGCTGGGTGATCAGCATCTTGCTGTCACATGGCCAGAGGGTGATGTGAACTCATCACTAATCTAAGTTGTAGAATATTACCAAGAGGATACTGGGATTCTTGAACTACATCAGACCTTTTTTAAACTCTGACATGAAATTCTGACTTGAAACAGATAGTGAAGCAAAACTGTCTCTTGAATTGTAGTTCTTAAACTTTTTTAAGTATCAGAATCGCCTGGAGGGTTTGTTAAAATCTACTGTTGTACCACCTGGTTCTGGAGGTTTTTGGTTGAGTAAGTGTGCAGGAAAACCCAAAGTTTACCTTACAAACAAGTTCTCAGGTACTACTGACATTGATACTGTTGATCTAGGGACCGAATTTTGAGAACTGCTGTCCTAAGGTCGCTCCCAACATGGTAGAGTTTGAAATGAGGCAGTAGACCTTCTGACATTTCTCAGTTTTATTGTTCTGTTGGCTCAGCTCTTCTCTGACCTGGCGTCCTTGGCTCTGGGGTCGTGGGTGTGTGCTCATATCCTGCCCATCAGATCAGTAGTGCCTCAGACAACTAAGGCTATGTCTAGACTCTTGGGTACTCATCCAGTCTGAATTTCTGAACACAGTTTGAAGCCAAAGATGTAGGGCAAAATTGCTAATCTCCTGTTACCTCTGAAAAATTGTCACTTAATCTTGAAAACAACAATCTTAGGTGGAGAATATTCTCACTTTTATCTATAAGAAACTGAAACACAAGAAGTTTAAATTACTTGTCCAGGAAGTAAATAGCATAGTTGTTGTTTGAACCCAGGACTCTGCCTTCGGCCCCTGATTTTTCTTCACTACATCTCTCTTTCTCCTTAAGTTTCTTTTGAACTGAAGATTTTCACTACTGTTTCTTCATTATGACAGCTCTCCTTAATTCAAGTTTGAATTATGACTTGAATATAATGTGTATTCACATATAAATATGTGCTCATTTGCTTCACTTAATATTTTGCATTTATTTTATCATGCTATGCAATATGCATCTTTGCAAGCTTCCCTAAAGCAGTTAGGAATAGAGGAAGGAATACTCATATACCCCACAAGTATGGTGAACACATGCATACAGACATTGTTCTTTCATGCACGAGCTGGGTTTTCCTCCATACATTGCATCAAGTCTAAGAAAATGTCTTTTTGATAGCTAAGGAGTTATACTAGGTTTTATCTATGTCCTTGACTGTCATCAGTAAGAAAAGTAGAAACTGCCTTTTCTTATTTTAACTGCCTCCACCCAGTACCTCTATATAAAGGAGGAGATATGGACATTATTTAGCTCTGGTGGGAGGCAGTTGACAGATCTCTACTGACATATTCATCTGCTGAAAGGAAGAAAAAGCCCGGAAGACTTTGAGATCATACTACAGTGAGGATTTTTGTATACTCTGTCCACATTAATAACAATGTAGGCTTTTCTTTCGCTTGGTGGGTGCTTACCCACCCACTCACACCCTGAGAGGAAAAAAACAACAAAAACTGAAAATACAAATTCTGGCATCTGTTGCTTAAGGCTGTATTGAAACAAGTGGATTTCAGGAAGAATGGTGATAAGAAAAATCATAGGAACCATCAAGAAAAAAATAACTGCAAAAAAATAAAGTCATTTGTTTTAAATGATCAAATAATGTGACAGAATGTGCCATTGACTCTTACTGCATTGCCGAATCTGCTTCCTGGTTAGATGGCATTTTGACTTTTTTCTTCACTTTGTTTTATAGGTATGTAGGACCTTTTCTATCAGAAGAACATAATAAAGATATTTGTTAAACATCTGTGACAGCTGATCAGCTTCTAAGGGGTCTCAGTTGTGCCAACCTGTCCTGTTATCATAAAGATACTTCCCAATATTTAATGGCATGTATATGAAAGGATAGTCAGAGTCCTTATGCCATCTGGAGCCAAGAATAAGGATCATTACAGAAGTGAAGCAGTACCCATCCTTCTAACCCCATACATACACAATGACTAGTCAAAGATTAATGTTTTTCAGGGGCCTCTGAAAGACAGAGCTGTCCAGCTATCATTTCTGTTTATCAGTTGAAAGTAAGTTAATATGACCATTGCAGCCTTAAGAGAAAAATCAGAGAGCTTACTTTGGAGAAGGATGCAGTTTGTTCTGCTATTAATTGCCATATAGTCCTGAAAGTCCCTATACTATGGAAAATTGTGCAACAAAAACCATAAGGCTTATGGAGTAAATGGAGCTAGTGACACAATACTTAAAACTTTTGTCAGTGATATATTAAAAATATAGAAGCAGATTAAAAATGGTAATACTGTTAACATGTGTAAATGCTTAAGGATGTATAAATAGGAGTATGGCACTTTTACTGGAGAAAAAAAACTTAAGTTTGCTTGTGGAAGTGGGCATTGAAAAGATTGCAGCTTTGATTGCCATGAAGTGGTGGAAGGAGTCTTGTGACATCAGGAGAGCTGTAACAGATGTGAATAAGGCTCATAATACTGTGAGCTGGGGGCTGGTAGGTTTCACAGGCAGGTCTTCCTTTAGCTAGATGTGGTTTTCTGCAGTTACTTGGTGTTTCTCAGGGATGAGACCACTCATTAGCACACAATTTGCAGTATACTTAAGTTGTTTTCTAATGTATTAATTGCATAGAAACAAATCTGTGGTTTCAAAATAAGCATTACAGCAGAATTAACTTTATCAGTCAATTTTCAGAAGACCAGTGGACCTTTCCCTCCACCTTTTAAAAAAAATACCTGTTGAAGAGTAATATAAGGATGGCTATCCTATATATATTTATATCCTATATCTTGTGTAATTTAAAATAACATTTGAAAACAAAAATAAAGTCTCCCAGTCCCAGAAAACAAATAATTACTGGTGTTTTTTGGCCACATAAACATCTCTCATGTATCAAAATAGCCTTGTCATGATGAGATGTTCTCACCCACCCCAACCCCTACCCTTGAGACTTGAGTGGGATCTGAGTCACTGATGATTGGATGTTCTTCATTTTCTCCCTGATTATTTTCCTTTATAGCCTGAGGAGGTAGCTGTTGAATTGGCTGTGTGTTATTTGGTGAAGTAAATATATGTATCCATTTGTTCTGGGTCTCAAATCAGTTCCCAAGATCTTGTCTGTTGACTTCAGGATATGGCCACATATACTAGACATTTCTGAGCAGATTTTGCAAGCAGAATTTTTAGTGGTTAATTTTGGGAGTGTTTGAGCATTCTACCTTTACAGGCCAACTTTGGGAAGAAGAGAGAATCCACATGGAGAAAGAAGTAGCTGTTCATTTTTCAGCCTGTATTTCAGAGGACTCATTGGGCTGGGGATTTAGCTCATTGGCACCATGCCTGCCTTGCAAGGTCCCGAGTTTGATCTCTGGTACCAGGAACAAAAAAAACACATAAGAATCATATCTAGGAAAAGCACAGTCAAAATGATATTCTCAGGATTCCATCCCTAAGTGCGGGCAGACCCCAGGGAGCAGGTGTGTGGCCCAGACCAGTGCAACTGCAGGCAGATCCCAGCAGGGGCTCTGCCCCAACACCAGAGGCTCTGGCATCCCCCCCACCCAGGCCAGGAGCCTGCCCAGAGAGGAGCTGCACGGGCACACAGGATCCCACCAGAGGCTCACCATACCATGGGCCACAGCCAAGGACCTGCCTGGAGAAGAGCTATACAGGTACACAAGCAATACCCAGAGGCTTACCCCGATACCATTGGTAAGTGCGAGGAGACCCTAGCCAAAGCCTGTGCAGACAACCGAAACTGGGGTGCACAGCCCCCAACCAAAGGCCCTCCCAGACAATAGCTACATAGGGGCCCCAGCAAAAGGCATGCCTAGATACCATCTAAATTGTGCTCAGGCCCCAGCCAGAAGCCTGCCCAGACAACAGGTCAGCTCAGGGATCTAGAAGGCCACCACTCTGAACCTAGGAATTGGTGTACTGGTGAGCAGTAGAGTAAAGGCTGCTTGGTGGCTTGCTGAGAATTCAAGACCACTGTGTGAGGAAAAAGGTCACCTCAACAAAGACACAGCAGGTGGCATCTGTTGAAATGAGAAAACACGTAAATAAGACGGAAAACCAGACTTCTGAATCACCTAACAGAACCCCAAAGGGCGACGAGATGGAACGATCTGATACTCAACTACCCGAACTCCCTGAACTAGCAATGAAAGGAGACCTGGAAAAAATGAACTCAGAAATAATTTCTCAGATAACAGCAGTGATTATGCCCACAGTACAAGACATGATTAATAAATCTACAGTGGACACAGATAAAAAAATAGAGGAGCTGAGAAATATGATGGAATCCCAACATAGGAAACAAATGGAATCCAAAAACAGATGCAAACAGATTTCTAGGAGATTAAAAACTCCATTGAAAGTTTACGCAGCAGAATGAGCCAGTTCGAGGATAGAATTTAACATATAGAAGATGGGAATGCAATTAGTGACCAGGAAAAGAAAAATTTCATAAAAGTAGTAAAGGACCGCACGAAACTAATCCAGCAGCTGCTAGATAATGCAAAAAAATAATAATAATAACATAAGAGTCAATGAAGAAACAGGAGAGAGTACAGATGACATTAAAAAATGACATAAAAATGACATTAAAAAGTGAAGACGACATAAAAAAGGAGTGATGGCAGAAAACTTCCCAAGCAGGGGAAAAGAACTTGACATACAGATAAGTGAGGCATATAGGACTCCAACTAGCCATGATAAAAAAAAAAATTCTACACATAGGGATATAATAGTTAAGATCCCAGAAAGCCAACACAAGAACAAAATTCTACAAGAAGTTACAAAAAGGAAACAAATCACATACAACAGAATGCCCATCAGAATCACAGCAGACTTCTCAACACAAACCCTCAAGGTAAGAAGAGCTTGTAGTGACATATTTCAAGCCCTAAAGGAAAACAGCCTCCAACCCAGATTGATATACCCTGCAAAACTATCTTTCAAAATTGATGGAGAAATAAGATACTTTCATGACAAAGAGCACCTTAGGAACTTCAAGAATGCAAAACCAGCACTCCAAAAAATTTTAAACAATATCCTAGGAACAAGCAACAAAGATCACAACACAGGAAGCCCTGCAGAATGAATCCATCAGGCACAACAAGAAATTAAATGCAAAGGGGAAGAATCCAACAAAAAGAAAAACTCATAAGGATAAGTCAATACATATCAATTATAACCATCAATGTTAATGGTCTCAATTCACCAATCAAAACAAATAGACTGACAGAATGGGTCAAGAAACAAAATCCAACAATATGCTGCATACAGGAAACACACTTAAATAAAAAAGAAACTCATAGACTGAAAGTTAAAGGGTGGAAAACTATACTCCATGTGACAGGAACCTGAAAAAAAAACAGGAGTAGCTATCCTCTTTGCAGATCAAGTGGATTTCAAACCAAAACTGAGTAAGAGAAACAAAGAAGAACAATACATCCTTGTAAAGGGAACAATCCAAGAGGAAGAGATGCCAAGCATTAATATATATACACCAAACACTAGTCTGCCCAACTATATAAAACAAATACTAACAGACATGAAAAATCATATAAGCACTAATACAATAGTAGTGGGGGACCTTAATACCCCACTCTCACAAACAGATAGATGTACAAGACAAAAAATGAACAACAAAATACTAGAACTCAATCAAACTCTTGAACAAATGAACTTAATAGATGTTTATAGAGTTTTTCACCTCACAAAATCAGAATACATTCTTTTCAGCTGGACATGGATTGTTCTCTAAAATAGACCACATACTCATTCATAGAGCATGTTTAAGTAAGTGCAAAGGAATTGAAGTTATCCCCTGTATATTATCAGACCATAGTGTGATGAAATTGGAGAT
>NW_004624730.1:9412847-9501427 GCF_000247695.1 Heterocephalus glaber
ACCTCTTCTCTGAAAACTGTAGCACTCTGAAAAGAGATATTGAAGATGATATCAGAAAATGGAAAGACATCCCTTGCTCCTGGGTAGGAAGGATCAACATAGTGAAAATGGCCATACAAAAGGAATATTACCATATTATTTAATAAAAATAATACATGGTTTTCCTCTCTCACAATATTTTGGATAATCTTAGAAGATGGGGGAAAGAAGAGGTGTTTAGTGACCATCTATAGCCCCCCTGGAACAGTAACAGGTGATTTTCACATACCATCATTAGTTGCTGTCCCTGGTACTGTTTTTGCACCATCCTCAAATTCACTGTTGACTTTCGAGTCACTGCAATTTTCAGAAGATGCATTCATTGCCATCTGTTCTCATGTGTGGATTTTTCTTGTTGCCTGTCTTATTCAGCTGATTTCACTGGGGGCGAGTGTTTATTTTTAAAGCAATACATTTTATTTGTAGAAAATTTGGGCAGAGGATTTCAACAGGCAGTCTACAGAGAAAGAAACTCAAAAGGCTATCAAGCATTAGAAAACATCTTCTAAATTACTAGCAATAAGAGAAATGCATTTTAAATCAATAATGATATATTATTGTATAGCATATTTAGTATTTCTCAGGCCGTGGGGCCCCTTGTGTATCACTAGTAGGAGCATAGACTGATGCCATCATTTTGGAGAGTCATTTGGCCTCATTTGCTCAAATTAGGGCCTCTAATAGTATCATATAACCTAATAGTTATACTCTTATGAAATGTATAAAAGTCTCGTGTGTGTGTGGGTGTGTGTGTGTGTGACACTATACTAGGACATAAAACATACAGACAGGTTTATTGTGATAAGAGGTGGTTGGGAGTAATCTGAATGTTCTTTACTAAGAAAATGGGTAATTCAGATTTGATGAATGAACATAAAGCATACTGTGAAGCAGGTAGAAACAGTTGATTAGATGAATGTAAATCAATATGGATGGATCTCAAGGGCATAGTCCCAAGTGAAAAAAACAATGAGATGTGAAGAACTCTTTCCTCAGGCTAAGATATATGTATAAAAAATCATGCATACAAAATGATACCCATTTTATAAGAGCACACACAAAAGAGATACTGTACTTTGTGAACACATCAGAATGGTGTGAGGGTTATATGAGGGAGGAGGGGGAGTGGGGATAAAAAAGTGAACCATAAATAGATAAAGCAAGAGAGAATTTTGCAATGAAAAGAATGTGTCATAAAATGAGGATAATGGTTAACTCTTTTCTTTCCTGGAGGAAGGAAGAGAGGGAGGGAAGGAGAAAGACAGACACAGACCCATGCACACTGCACATCCATAATTTCAGCTGCTTGGGGGGCTGAAGCAGGATGATTGCAAGTTTGAGACCAGCCTGGTCAATTTAGTGAAAATAAAAACATATGAAAAAGGGTGGGGATGTAGCTCAGTAGTAAAGCACCGTTGAGTTCAATCCCCCCAGTACTGGAAGTCAGTCAATCAATGAAAAAAAGAAAATTATCCACAGTTCTATTGATAGGGTTAAAACTGCAACATACACTGTTATTTTATATGTGTGTGTTTTTAGATGAATATGAATGAAAATAAATAGGTCATATTACATGTATTTCTTTACATCCTAGCTATGAAGATGGACAAACTTATTTTCAAGATTCCTCCCAATTTGGAGGCATTCACCTCTTTCATCATCAAATTCAGTCAAATGATAAACTGACTTGGGTTCAGTATAACTCAGAACATTCTGCCAAGTGCTCTTAGTGCATTCAAAGGAAAATATATCTGTATTTTAATTCTAGCAATACTCATTTTGGCTTCATATGCAGGAAATCATTTAAGTGTATTCAGACCATTTCATAAGCTGATAGTTTACTCCCAAGATAAAGTATTGCAGAAAACAAATGTTGGTCCCAAATGGAAGAAGTGAGATTGTAACTTAGTCTAATGTTCCAGAGAATCATGTCCCACGAGTGTGACCTAGTGCTTTCATTTTGTTTTGGTTTGGTTTGGTTCCAGGACCTTGCTTATACTAGGTTTCCTCAAATCTAAACTGATACTATAATTTATTAGATTATTTTTTCCATGTAAAAATCCCACCTCCTTCATATTAATACATTATTTATGGTTACAGAGTAGCATTAGCCTGTAAATGGAATCATTCTTTTCAGAAGGAAGGGAAATAACATCCAAAGTCTTGGAGGTAATTTAATTAAGTCCTGTGTTTACAAAATATGTTTCAGTTGCCTGCCATTTATCCTTACCAGCCTACCCAGTCCTGCCCTTAATGAATATCTCAAATTTACTAAGAAATCAAAATTCAAAACAATGAGAGGAGCAGATACAGATAAAACTGCACTTGACATCTAGAAAGTTGCTGTCCCAGAACCTAGTAAGTCCCTTGTGAAATCATAGTGAAGCCAAGGGTAGAACCATACATGCATTTTTTTTTTTATCCAGTGTTCTGTTTCATACAGACGTAAGGGGATCAGATACAAGGGGCGGGGCGGGGGGGGGGGCTCTCAGTTCATGGTAGGAGTGGGTAAAAGGCCTTGCCATTTACTTCCGAGTGTAGGAAGGTTGGACTTCATGCTGAGTTCTATCATTTTCTAGCAGCAAGGCCTGGATCCCATCATTTCCCTCTTTCCTGTAAAATAAAGACACCTGCTTACCCTGTCTCACAGGTAGTTGAATCAAATGGGGTAATGCTTGTCACTATCAACAGTCTCTAAAGTGCTTTGGAAATGGAATAGTTCCATTCACTGACAACTGAAGAGCATACATAGGCTGAAAAAAGTTTCCAATGTCCTTTTCCTGACACTAAGTGGTCAAGCCTATCTTGGTCAGTCATTTCAGTTTGAAAAAGCTTTCAGAGTCGAGTACCAGATAGGAGGGGAAAGAAAATTAACAAAGCAAAAAAGGGGCAGACACTCCCCTCCACCCACTCTCAGCTCCATTCAGCACACTGACTTCATTCAGCAGTTCTTCCCTACTTTGTATGCAAAGACAGAGCCTCTTGTGATAATGTAGATGAACAGTGGAGTATAAACACTCATTTAAAAATACACCCAGATGCAGTTGGCTGCAGCCATCTGACAGAGCCCTCTTTCTTCAGAAATGCAGTTCATTTGTACTCCATTAATTCATGGTCCTTGGTAATTTCTCTAGGGTAATTCTTCAGCTTACTTTGTTTTATCTATGAAGAGGAAGCCCACAGAGCAAATGAAGAATGTAAACATGTTTGCTAGGAAACATGTCAACCTGCTTGAGAGGAATATCTGCTTTCAAATGCCTTCTTTGCATCTATTTGCATCCTAACTATGTACTGCCTATTAGTGATTTTAGCCTTTAAAGTAGTCCTAGGAGGATTGCTACTTGGTATTATTAGCATTTAATTTCAATTCCTCCAATACCCCATTTTTTAAGAACTCATCCGTAATTCAATATTGTCACACATATCTTCCTTCTAACAATATGTATTTGTGGTAAGGTATTATTGTAATTAGTTATATGCCCCTCAAACCCTTAGATGTTGTCTGGCACAATTATATCCTTTTGAGTAAATTTTCTCTTTTCTTTCAGTTTCTTAAGATAAAAATGTCCTGGTACTTAAATAGTATCACTGAGGTTGGACGCAGAGAAGAGTTTGTCTATAAGGAACCAACTAAGGAGGAATATATTTCATTATCTCCACTATGATCAGACACTGGTACAAGATAGAGGCCAACTGCTTCTCCCTGAAAACTTGGTTAGATTTCTGTAATTACCTAAACTAAACTTTATTCACAAAACAACTTCAGTAATGGTGGTCCACCTGTAGTGAAACCCGAGTAAATACTAGATGAATTAAGGGATGTCTGCATGTGTCTCTGTTAGATTTTCCTTTTTGTTTCAGGTAGATTATCTTTTACTATCAAGCCTTCTATATTATTATAGAAACTCTGCAAGACTGTTGTATTGAGAGCTCTACCTGTGTTCATCCTGTCCATCTATCTAGCCATCTTTCAAATGATAGGTGGAGTGGGCACCTGCTGTGGACTGGCCATGTTTAGAGAGGAGAGGAAGTCCCTGCATAGCTCCCATTTAGCGTACAAGCCACTTAACCTTCAGTGGCTGAAGGGTTCACAGACAGATTAAGAAACTTAAAGAATAAGATAAAGAGGACAGTAAAGTTTACATAGCTGAGGCCAAGTGGAAACTCTTTATCCTGATGAGACAAAAAGCTTGGCTTCTTTATTTATAATGTAGATAAGGAAACAGAAAGGGGATGCCTGATTGGAACAGGGAGAATGGCTAGGGTCTTCAGGAGATAATGCTTGATATTTCTCTCCAGAATGGGTGGGAAGGAAGATTGTCCTCTTCTCCACCAGGCCTTGCTCCACCACGCCCTCTGCAGGAGGAGGTGAGGTAGGCCATAGTGATCTACAGTATATCACTCCCAGCACTTCAACAGAGAGACTGATGCAGTCTTTTGTTCCACTGTCCTTCAAATTGCTTGTGTACTTCCAAGTGGAGTCCCAGCCATTATTTTGTGGTTGTTTGTGCCTGACTCAGCCCCTGATTTAAGACAGGCACTATGGGTATACCTGATCCTTGCTTTATGTTTGTGTCTAATTTTTCATGGTATGTTAGAGTTCTGTCATATCTAGAGTCTATGCAGTACTAGGAATCCCCAGCTCTAAATGAAAGTAGCTTTGTATCCAATGTAATCACTAATATTTTTTGCATGTTTGCTCTATTGGAACCAGACACTCTTCTAAGAATATTTTATATGTTCTCTCCTTTAGGGAATTCAAAACAAGCACCAATTCTCAATTTATTTCTGCTCCTTTGTTGAATTAATGTCTGAGGTTTGTCCTTAACAGTTCTGGAGCAAGAAATCAGGTCTCCAACCATAGAATCAGTACTAATTAGGAAATAAATTAAAAGTTTGCTATATCAAAAAGGGGGAAACTCCTATAAATTTATCTGTCATTTTATTTATTCTTTCATTTTTTGTAGAACATTTTCAGAATTTCAAAGAAGCTCCTATGTCTATGAAGATTCTCATGGAACCAGCTTGTTTTACATGTGATGCAAATGGAGAGAGCTTTTCTTTTGACAGAAAGCTTCATTTCTTGTTACTGAAAGCCGTCACAACAATCATTATGTCTGGTTTTCAGAGATTTCCTGGAGTTAGGAGAACAATAGGCAGTTTAAATGGCAAAGTCAAGCGCATAATGAGCAACAAGGGAAATTTTTTCTCTTGATTTTTAAAGAAAAAGGTAGGAGGAGTATTTGGGAGCTTGGGAGTAATGTGGAAATGAACCTTAATATTCCATTTTTAAAGTAGAGTGTTCTTTCTAACCTTTGGAAGTTGAAAAGATTATTTTATGCTATGGTTCCCATTATTTTGTTATTGAATTATTGATTTGATAATGACTCAGGACAATTTCTCTTGAGATCTCTCTGCATGTTAAGTAACACCCTCCAAAGACACATTTATACTTTTTAAAGGAATATGTATACAGTGCGTGTACAGAGCTTTGGGGGCTTAGGGCATCTTAATTTAGCAACAGGGTATGTTTCTCTGCTTCCTCCTCTTAAAAAAATGACTCAAGAATTTGGAAGAAATGTTAATTTTTAGCTTACTTGTTGTATATGTGTTTGTGTGTCTCCAGAACTTTTATCTTAATTTATATAGACCTAATATGACTCTTAAATTTCTAATAAAGTTCTGATATAGTCACTGTGTCCAACACATTAAAAGCACACAGTTCGTGTGAGCTGCTCTTTCACTTCTGTAGCTTCTCACTTCCTGTGGGAGCTGCACATGATTTTAGAAGCCACTGTACAGGTTATATAGGGCCACCTGAAATGATAGAAATGACCTACTGTCTTCATTTTTAAAAACTATTGAGACAAAAGCAAGTAGGAATTAACATGTTTTTAAAGAATGACTAAAACATTTTTGTTTTGATAATGTTTTTAAAAACTACAAAGTGAAAATAAGAATATTTCTTTCTATTCCTATTCCTCAGTATCATTCCTGATAGATGTCCACTGTTAAATTTCTACGTATCTACCAGAAATGAACTCATGTTCTATTCATGTGCAAGAACACACATGTATACATAAATATATACACATATAAGATGCATCTATCCTTATGTAAATGTACATATGGATACCTATGTAGATTCTATTGTGCAGTATATTTTCTTAGCAATGTATCTTGGACATCTGCCCTTATCAGTATGTATAAATCCACCTCATTTTGTATGGGCTATATAGTATTCCATTTTGTTTGCATGCCATAATTTAATACATCTTCTGATTATCAACATTTACATTTTTTCCAGTTTTATTCTGTTGCAAACAATGTTGCAATAAGTATCCCTGGACATATCTTTTTGCAGTTTTGTAAACTTATTTGTAGGAAACAAATGACTGGGAAAAAAGTAAGGGACTTGGATTACTGGTGAAAAACTATGTGCATCTGTAGCATCCCTAAAATTGATACCAAGCTGGCCTACAAAATAACTGCACTAATATATACTTCTGTCTATGGTATATAAGGTCATGTTTCTCCATACCCTTGTCAACACTGAGTATGACAAAAATTTTAGTTTGTAAATATGATAGGTAAAATAGTATCAAAAATGTTAATTTGCATTTTTAGTTGTTTTATCTAAGGTTTTGTTTTAGTAAATGCTTACTGACCACTTGCTGTATATCATCATTAGAACAGGATCTAGGACTAAAAATTGTCTTTGTCCTTCAAAAGCCATGGAAATGACCAAGAAGCCTTTTTTAAGGAAATTAAAGCTTGAAAGTATAGAACAGTGGGTCTTTTGTTCCCTAGCAGTGGAAGTGATTGTCTAACAAAGGATGGATGGTGTACAGTAACATTCACTCTAGATTCTCTTCTGGGCCTACATTGGCAGTTCTCTCTTTCTGCAGCAGTGACCTTGTTTTCCTTGTGGAAGGCAGTTGGCTGCAGCTAGCAGTAGAAATGCTTGTCCAGTAGCTTCTGTTTTTCTCTAGTACCTGGTTCTATTATTTCATCAGTTGTTTTCAGAGCAAGCACCCACCATAGGCTTTTGTTCTAAAAGGCACCAGGCATGCATGGAATCCTTCAGCAGAGCACCCCAGTGGCTTGATAAACTATTCATTGTTTTAAATATCTCCACCTGTATAGATTTTCAGCAGAGGCACTTCATTTTAGAGCACCCAAATTAGATTAGAGACACTTTGAATATTTCTTTAGAATTCACCGTGGGGGTAAAAATATGGACAGCAGCATCAGTCATTTGGTCTATGTTGGTTCTTGTTACCAAAGTAAACTCCATGAATAAAGTACAATCTATAAATTGAAATATCTCTTTGCAAACTGTTAAGTAAAAATAGGAAGGTCTGAAATACACAGCATAATGGATAGATAAAACTGGCATCCAGAATAAATCCAACTATTGATAATTTGACTCCTTTTTATAGCTGAGTAGACTGAGGTTCTCTAAACACTGAAATTCCCCTGGAGTCAGCCCAGGTTGAGCACCTTAAAACTGTCTGCTCTCAAGATGTTGTCTTTCTTTCTTTTTTCGGTACCAGGGATCAAACTCTGGACCTTGCGCTTGCTAGGCAGGCACTGGAACCACTGAGCTAAATCACCGGCCCAAGCTGTTGTCTTGAGCATGTGGACATTCTTTCACCTGGGAGCCAGAGAAGGCTTCAGTTTCCCCAGTAGTTGTATGTGCTCCATGCTAGTGCCCAGTGAGGCTGATTTGGCAGCTGTCCTTTCTACAGCTAGCCAGCCAGCCCCTGAAAGTGTTTTAAAAGAAAAGAAAAAAGCCAACCTCTTTCAAAGGAACTGGAACAGGCCGCTAGTTGCTAGGCAAGTTAAAGTAATTCAGTGTCCTTGCCAAACGTCTGCCACACAAACAGGGAACTTTCAGGGAAGAGGAGTGAGATGGTGTTGCATGTTAGTTGCCATAGGATTGTTTCTCTGATTGGAACAAGACAAGTGGGGAGAGCAAGACAGCAGCATCCATGGCTCTTTCTGGTCGGGAATGGGACTCCAGAGTGAGTGGTGGAGCAGAGGTAAGCCACAGGGAGGAGCAAACAAAGCCCAAGGTTCTTTGGGGGAAAGGGTGGGAAAAGGACAGTGCATTCTATGAAGAGGTAAACAACCTGAGCAGATGAGATCCTAAATGCCATGTGAATTTAAAATCAGGAAGAGAAGAATGAGTAGATTAACTCAAGAAAATTACACGAGGAGCTTTTCTGCTATTCTGAAGACCTGAGACTTGGAGAATTTACAATCCAGAATTAAGTCAAGGAAAATTCTAATTAGACTCTGTGATAAACCCAGATTTAAAATAGAGACTTAAAATAATGCAATTTAGTGGAAGAAGATACTTAACTTATTATATGTATGTAAATATTATGTCAGCTTATATCTTTAGTTCATAAAGCAAAGATAAAAGTTAAAAATTTGTTCATGAATTATACTGTTCCATTTATCAAATTCTGATTTATAAGGGGGAAAAGCACAGTTGACTAGAATACTACTGGTCTGAAGTTTTGTAGGTATTCTGAGATGGGCTTACTGTCCCATTAACAAACACTTGTGCATTTGATGGCAGTTTCCAAAATGATCATTTAAGGTCTGAATGGAAATAGTGGCTTTTAGCAAATGTTGAACCTTAAATGTGTTGTTTACCTTCTCTGTAATTAATCCATCACCCAGCTCTGAAAATGGAGGGGATAGATGTCCCTGCCTCTCTGGAATGTGTAAGCATGGATGCTGTGTTTACTTTACACTTTCTGGGGGAGGGAGTGATGTAAGATCCCACGGTGCAGGTGCTGGTGCTGGTGGTAACTGGCTTCATTGTCTGTCAGTATGGTTTAGATCAAAGATTTGAATTTTTTGTGTGTGTGGTACTGGGGAGCAAACTTAGGACCTTGCGCTTGCAGGGCAGGTGCAGTGCCACTGAGCATCCCTGGCCCAAAGGTTTGAAATTTTTAGGTCACGTTCATTAGGGGAACTAATTCAAATTCTATTTTTGACCCACATCTTGTTTGGACCTGACACATTTGGCACAGAAGATAATAGTGACTCTGTCATCAATAGATTATAAAGCACAGAAGTCTGTCATTTCCTGTAGGGTACATGTCACTTCCAAGGGATAGCACCAACGATAGTTAGAATTCATCCACCAGATCCTGGAATGTATCAAGTGAAAAACATTTAAAGAGTTCTTCCAAGTCCAGAGAATGAAGATCTCAACCTAGGCATGGGTTCTTGTCCAAGACACTGTTGTCAGGAGAGCTTGGAAATTGGGAAATAAATATGAGACCTGTGGAATTGTTTTTAACTAACCTTAATAGAAATGCATATCATACCCCTTTCTCAGTACCATCAGAATCAATTCATTTTAGAGCCAGCTAAGCATTGTGGAATGAGTATCAGTGATAGCCTGAACACCTTAGATAGCAATCACAAGTCTGTCCACCACAAAAGCTGTGACATCAGGAGAGACAGCTGCTCTCACCTGTCAAGACCAGATGATCTTGAGGCATATCAGTTATCACAAATGAAGGCCTGCAAAAGTCACCCGCTAAGATCTCATTACAAGAGGGAGGCAAGATTCTAGTCTCACAGGGTCCTACTTTGCCATCCAAGAATCTTCACTGTGCACTTGGAGGTTGAGCTTCAACAAAACAAAAATATCCAGAAAAATGGCTGGTTCTGTGTTCTTCCCACATCATCATTTGTTTTGGTCATATTTTGAGGTTGGTAGCTAAATCTCTAAAATCTGTTTAATATAACTGGTCAAAATTGAGCTCTGATATCTTTATGTTATAAAGTTTTCCAGTGACCTCTAAATGAAAACAAACCAAAACTGGTACTTTGCTGATTAAGATGCATGGTAACAAAGGAGAAGGCAGTAGCTAGAATGCAGTGTTAAATTTGCTCAAATATTTTTCATGAAAACAACTGCAATAAACAGAGCAAAACAAATCAGCGGGTCCTGGTAGCTGATTTTGTTGAAATTCCAAGTGTAGATTGTAGGCCCACTTTCCCCTCCTGGAACATCACAGATAGAAACCCAGGCCTGAATTCCTTAGGAAGTCTTCTTCAGCTGGGCAAACCCTGTGGCCTTGAAGTCCTTTAGCTTGTCATTCTGCTAAAAGGCCAAAATGCCAAGGAGTGGCATCTTACTGATTGCCTAAGTACCAGATATACTAAATATTTTAGATATAGTGACTCATTTAATTCTGTAACCACTCTGCAAGGCAGATGGGCATTATTTCCATTTTGTAGATCAATGAAAGTGTTCACTAAAGTTATGTAACTTGATTAGTGTCACACAGTAAGTAAGGAAGAATTTTACTTAGCTCTAAAGTCTGGTTACTTTACACTAAAATTTGATAGCAGATGACAGTATGTAGAACCTGGTGTTATTCTTTTGGTTTAACTGACTTGGAAGACATCTGATCTTATACTATAGGTACCAACATAACTTCCACAGACTAAAATGGAAGGTAGATACAGTAATTGAGTAAATTTCATTTATAAGCAGAGGTTGTTAACCTATACCTCAGAATCCTTCAAAGATGTAAAATGAAAATATTGGAGAATTTTTTTTGCAAATAATATATTTATAAACTTAACTACTAATTGGGATTGTTGGTCAATTGCAAAAGGTGTATGAATCCTAAATGGAATTTAACTTTCAAGGATAATGCTTAGTCTTTTGGGGTCAAATACAGTGCCATTATTTTGCTTTTTAAGAAACCATGCTGTATGAACTGATGGTTTTAAATCTTTTGTCTTTGGGCACATGAGGGCATGACATTGGCATTCAGTGTCTTTTCCATAGATACAGCAGCTGTGCTAGTTATTTAGTACAGCATAACAAACCACTCCAACACTTAATGTCTTAAAGCCACAGCTATGTTTATTTGACTCTTGTGTATGCATTTGGCTGGGGATCAGCAGGGCCAGCTCATCTCTGCTCCCCTAGACCTTTGTTGTGTTGGCTGAGAGGTTAGAGGATGCATCATTTGAAGCTAGTCACTGTGTGTCTGGAGCCTGAGCTGGGGAGTCTAGAGCAGCTGGCTCCTCAGATGTCTCTTTCTTTGTCATCTTTCCAGCGTGCTGGCTTCAGGATCACCAAACTTCCATACCAATCCAGTGTACAACCAAGAGAAACAAAAGCAGGAAGAAATGTTATCATTTGTGGCCCATCCTAGGAAATCAGATGGCATCACTCCACTGTATTCTATTCATTAAAGCATTTATACAGGCTGTTCAAGTTCAGTGAGAGAGGAAGTAGATTCTACCTCTTGACAGGAAAGTGGAAAGTTTCTGGTAGAGCCTTGAAATGTTCATTTTTGAGAAACACACACTGCCACCAAGATAAGCCAGGCTGTAGGGTAAATGCTAGAAACCAGATGCATCTCTGAGCCTTTTTTCTCACACCCATTGGCATGCAAATGGAATATAATTTATTCCACTATAATTTAATCCACTGTCATTTGTACTTTTCAGATTAGTAAATCATCTGCGAATATTTGGCATTCTATTTACCGTTAAAAACAAATGACATGAGACACCAGTACATTAGGCTTATGAGATGGATAGTTAAGATTTACTCTAAATTTTTCATCATTTTGAGCTGATTCCTGTTTAAATGTTCCTGACTTGTGATTGGATTTCTGATTTTCTATCTTGTATGCAGAGGTAAATAACTGAATATTTGGGTAAACTGCTTTGATAGAAACCTTTTCATTTAAAAGTAAAAAGTGAAGACAGTTGCATTTAAGATTGAATGTTTTTTGTGGAGGATTGGTTCCAGGACACCCCAGGATAACAGCATCCATAAATGATCAAATCCCTCATGTAGAATGGTGTAGTATTTACACTCTATATGCATATAATCCTTGTGCCTTAAATCATCCCTAGATTACTTACCACACCTAATAAAATGTAAATGCTAAAAAAAAAATTGAATGGTTTTTGAAAGGGTTGTTCCAGCATTTTATAGTCACTGTTGTCTTCTCTTCTAGAAATGAAATGATTATTCAAGACATGTTTCTCAAAGTTTGGAAAGTTAATATCTTCTTTCATACTCTATTTTTAGAACTTGGGAATTCTGTTATGACACAATAGATTAAGGTACTTTGGGCATTGATTTGGTTACATTTGTCCAAGACCTTTTCTGAAACTGTAAAATATTTCATGTGTATAAGATAAAATATAAAAATTACAAGTTTACTTTGAAAAGTTAAAAACCGGAATATTTATATACATATCCAAGTTAAAAAATAAACTGTCATCTTCCCTAATGCTCCACCCTAGAGGTCAAACTTTCCTGGCTTTTGTGTTGTCTTCTTTTTTTCCTTTATAGTGATAAAATACTTTTTTTAAAGCTTCATACAATGCTTTACAGTTCATTTAAATCTTTTCAGGGCTGGGGTTGTAGCTCAGTGATAGAGCACATGAGGTCCTGGGTTTAATCCCCAACACCAACTGCTTCAAAAATTTTTTTCACATAAAACGTTTGCACATCTTTTGCAAAATGTATTCATAGGTACTTTGTATTTTTGCTGCTGTTGATAATGGTGTCTTTTAATTACTTTTCTAAGTGATTATTGCTAACCATATACATGCAATTGATTTCTCCAAATTGGTTTCATAACAGTTAAATTTGCTAATTTGAACATTCCTAATAAAAAATCCAGAATCTGAAATGCTCCAAAATTTGAAACTTTTTGAGTGATGTCATGATACCACAAGTGGAAAATTCCACATCTGAGCTCATGTGACAGCTTGTGGTCAAAATGCAGCTGTGCTAAAAATTTTGTGTAAAATTAACTTCAGGTTCTGTGTATAAGGTATTGTGTTCATCAGCTTTCAATTATTTTAACCAATACCTGAGCTAATCAACTTTTTAAGCAGAAAGGTTTATTCTGGCTCGCAGTTCAGAAGTTTTAGCCTTTGACCAATTAGTCCCATTTCTTGGGGCCAGCACTGGCACAGTACATCATGGCAGGAGCATAGGGCAGAGAAAGCCCATTTGCCTCTTGGCCAGGTGCAAGAAGAGAGAGGGAGAGACCAAGGTCCCACAGTCTTCTTCCAGGGCACTCTCCCAATCACTTAAAGCCTCTCTCTAAGCCCCACCTCTTAAAGGTTCTACCTCCTCCCAGTAGAGCTACAGAGCTACAGGATGGAGCCCTAATCTTTAACACATGGGACTTGGGGAGACATTCCAGATCCAAACTATAGGAAGCATAGATAAGACAAATTAATTACCTGCCTAAACTTGGGTCCCATTCCCATAATTCTCATTTTGAGTATGCAGATATTTGAAAATCTGAAAAATAATCTGAAATTTAAAATACTTCTGGACCAAAGCATTTTGGATAACTGATAAAATAAATTATCTTTAGATTATTTTGGAATTTCTACAGAAACATGGCTATAAATAACAGTTTTATATCTTCTTTTCTAATTTTTATATCTTTTGTTTCTTTTTATTATATTTATATCCTGCTCCAGGACAATGTTAAACAGATGCAGTGAAAATTGACATTTTTGTGTTCTTATGATTTTAAAAGAAAACTTGTAAAAGAAAACTTTTCTTACGATTTTAAAAGAAAACTTTTAATTTTAATAATTAAGTATATGATGTTTACTGTGGGTTTTGATTTTATTTTTATTCTGGTATGTTCCCTTTATCAGATCAAGGGATTATTAGTTTGTTGAGTTTTTGAAATTGTGAATGAATGTTGAGTTTTATCAAGTATTTTTCTAGAGCTAATGATTTGGTCTTACGATTTTTCTTCTAATTTGTCATTGGGTGAATGACATTTACCAGTTTAATGGTACACCTACTTTCCCTTCCTATGATAAGCCTACTTTGGTCATCATTCAATTTTGTTTGTTAGTAATCTGTGTGAGATTGGAGCTGTGTAAGATTGACCTATAATATTCCCTTCTCATTCTGTCATTCTGTTAGTTTGTATTCAGGTTAAGAGTTGGGGAATATTCTCTTTTCTCTATCTTCTGTAAGACTGGATTTTTAAATTGTTTTTTATTTATTTTTTTTTACTTAAATTCTTTTATTGGTACATTGTAGGTATACAACACATTTACATTCCTCATTGGGAACTTGTACCTTTACGTGATGCATCTTGGTTCTTATTTTTTCCCCATTCCTAGCCCTCCCTTCATCCCCTCCACCCTTCCCTATTTACAAAGACTTTATTTCCATTTTTTCCATTTCTCATCATTTTTCCTTTCCCTTCTTTCCTTTCCCCTGCCCCTCGCAATACCCCTACCCCTTTTTAGCTTTTCTTCCTCTTTTGCATTATCGATTATTCATTCTAATCATTGGTACATTTTAGGTATACAATATAATGACTGTCATCATTGGAAATTTACGCCTTTACATAATCTCTCTTGGTTCTTATTTTTCACCCTTGCCCAGACCTCCCTTCAACGCCCCCATCCCTCCCTATTTACAAAGATTTTGTTCCTATATTTCCATTTTCTCATATTAATCCCATTCCCTTCTATCCTTTCCCCTAGCCCTCCCACTTCCTTCCCCTTTGCCCCTTTTCTTCCTATTTCACATTACCTATTATACATTTTAGTCCTTATTTACTTACACTCAGTTTCTCACACCAGAGAAACTATTTGGTATTTATACATGTGTATCCTATTTATTTCACTTAAGAGTATTGCCTCAATGTGCATCCATTTAGCAATAAATGGTTCTAATTTCTCATTTTTTATGGCTGAGTAGTACTCCATTTTACAAGAAAAACACATTTTCTTTATCCAAAGACTGGATTTTAAATTGGAGGCCTACCTCATTAATTATGAACTTTCCTTTTTAAATATAAACATCTAAGGTTATTAATTTCCTTTTAATTATTGATTTGACTCTGTTCCTCAAGTTTCAATGTGGAAATTTATTGTTCAGTTGTAAGAATTTTCTAGTTTCTATTTTTGCTTCTTTGGCTGTAGTTGTTTTGAGATGTGTGTTTCTTTAAATACCTGTGGGAAATTATTAATTCTATTTATTTTTGTTTTAATTGACAAAAATGAATATACATATAATGTGCAATATGATTCTTTAAAATATGTATTATGCAATATTTAAACTCAGCTAATTAACATATTACTTCACATATTTTCTGTGATCAGGATCCTTAAAATCTACTCATAGTGATAATTAAGAATACAGTACATTGTTATTAACTGTAGTCATTATGCTATACAAAAGATCTCTTGAACTCCTGTGTAGCTGAAATTTTGTATCCTATGATTAACATCTCCCTAACACCTTTGGACTTGCTTCTGCCCCTGGTAGCCACTGTTCTATTTTCTGCTCCTATGAGTTCAAATGAGATTCGACGTGTGAGTGAAATAATAGAGTACTTGTCTTTCTATGCTAGACATTTTACTTAACATCTTTCGGGTTCATCCATGTTGTCACAAATGACAGGATTTCCTTTTTAAGGCTGAATAGTATTCCACTATGAATATATCACATTTTCTTTATACATTGTAGTTATCTTTAAAAACATTTTTAATATTTAATTGCATTATAAGAAAATGTTATCTCGGGCCGGGGATTTAGCTCAGTGGTTCCGCTGCCTGCCTGGCAAGCTCAAGGGCCCAAGTTCAATCCCCGGTATCAAAAAAAAAAGAAAGAAAATGTTATCTGTATACTAGCCCTTTGAAATTTATTGAGGCTATCTTTATAGCTTCTGCAGTTTTCAGAATTGTTCAACATTTCACTAATTTTTGGTGCTGGGGATTTAGCTCAGTGGTTCCAGCACCTGTCTTGCAAGCCCAAGGTTCCAAGTTCGATCCCCTGTACTGAAAAAAACCCAAAAAAATGAAACAAAACAAAACAAAAATGTTTCACTAATTTTAACATCAATAAATACTGCATAAATTAAAAATATTTCACTAACTGTTATCTTCAACGTTCTGTATATATTGTCCATATTTAAAAATATATTAATTATGTGTTTTAAGTCTTTATCCTTAATGGGCTTTTTTTGCGGGGGGGGTACTGGGGATCGAACTCGGGACCTTGCGCTTGTGTGGCAGATGCCAGAACCACTGAACTAAATCCCCAGCCCCAATGGGCTTTTTTTAATGATTGAAGCTGTCAGTTACTAGGAAAGTTGTACTGTATTTTCTCCCTGTTGATGAATTTGTCCATTTTTTCAAATTTCCATGTGTGATGCAGTTAAGAAATTATGTATACACGTACATATGTATGTGTATATATACATGCATATGTATGTATATATATGTATGTGTATATGTATGTATGTGTGTGTGTGTGTATATATATATATATATATATATATATATATATATATATATATTTGGCCTATCCCCCAGCTCCTGGCATGGAACCCTTAGAATTCTTGTAGTTTCCCAAGTAATAGGGTGCCAGGCGCATCTTTTGTTCTAATATTTGGACTTTGGCCTTGGTTTCTGACATAAAACTCCTAAAACATTTGTGATTTCCTGAGTAATAGGGATGATAGAAGAATTTGACAGAAAGCTTCTAAATCCCTTGATTTCCTGGGTGATAGAAGCATTCTTTTATTTAATGAGGCAGCCCTTTGTGGGTTTCTGAGTAGCTTCAGGATGCAAAGACTAAAATGTTATTAGAAGCTTGAAACTGTCAGCCCCACCTCCCATTCTCTGGGGAGGAGAGAGAGTCTGGAGATTGAGTTAATAAGTGATTATATGCATATGTGATGAAGCCTATGTAAATTTCCCTACAGCATGGAAGTTCCACAAGCTTCACACATCCAGATGCTACGGGGGTGGCACACTGAAAGAGAGCCTCACAAGAACACACTCCCTTTCCTTGCCCTATGCATGTCCTCAGTTTGGCTCTTCCTTAGTTGTATTCTTTATTAATAAACTGGTTACTCTAAGATTCCTTCCCAAGTTCTGTGAGGTGTTCTAGCAAAGTACAAAACCTGAGGAAGGGGTTGAGGGAACCCCCAAGTTTATAACTGTTTGGTCAGAAGTATAGGTGGAGCTTGTGTTTGACATTTGAAATAGAGACAGTCTATTAGGATGAGCCTGTGGAATCTGACACTAACTCCAGGTTGACAGTGTTGGAATGGAATAGAATTGTTAGGACACTCAATTGATTTTTCCAAGTAATTGCAGAATCATTTGGTAAGAAAATAAAAACCCCACTCATTGGTTGTCAGAATTATTGTAAGAGTACAGGAAAAAGTTTTTGTTTTACTATGTTAATTTTTGTTTTGTATGTTTTGAGAATAGTATTAATGGGTGCATGCAGATTTACAATTGATTTCTCCTGTGTTTAAGGTGTGTCTTACCACTAACATATAGCTAGGTCTTCATTTATTCAACCTAAAAATTTTTGCCTGTATTTGGACTTATTGTAATTAGTAATATATTTTGATTTATCATGTCACAATTTTAATATTTTTATTGCTTTCTTTTTGTCCTCTCTTCTTGCTGTCTTTTGAATTGGTATTTTTTTTTCCTTATTGCATTTTCTTTCCCTACTTGTTTGGAGGACCTTAGACTTTGTGACTGCTCCCATAGAAGTTGCTCTTGCTATTTTAATACACATACCATTCTTGAGCAACCCAATCCCAATGTATGAGAACCAGCTCTAAGGTGCTGTGAGATTGGCAAACACAAAGAGAGGCAGACAGATCTTGGATTGCCAGATTTATTGAGACCAAGTGGATTCTTCCTCAAAAGTTGGGTCAGAAGGTGGGGTGTACATATTGGTTAGGACAAAAGTGACTTCATCCAAGCCAGAATGTACCTAGAATGTCTTAAGCTAATATCAAAGAGTCAGACACATTCCCGGCTCCCTGGTCTGGGTAAGGCCCCACATACCATGCTAATTTTTTTTATACTTATAGGTCACTGGAAAACTGCAGGACAAACTGACTAGGATTACTCTGAGGCAGTTCTGGTGGTTAAAACTCAAGATAGCTGCAGGCATGTCAAGAAGAATCTACATACATATTTTTTTAAATCTCTGTTGAATGAATATGTTACTTCTCATGCTCCAAAATTCAGACTTCTATCTCTCTGGCTTCCCTCTTTTTTCCTCCAAAAATTGCACATTTAAAAATAATGTCTATTTACTAGTATCTTCTTTCATTGTTACTTTTGTCCATCTCAGGGTTTACATCTGTAATCATTTTCCTTCTTCCTGAAGTGTGTATTTTAGAATTTCCTTTAGTGACTCTTTATTTTTAAATAGCAAACCCTATATTACACATCAGTGGGGCTGGGGATTTAGCTCAGTGGTTCCGGTGCCTCGCAAGTGCAAGGTCCCAAGTTCGATCCCCGGTACCAAAACAAAAACAAAAACAAAATCTCTTACACATCAGTGATACAGAGGTAAGATAGACTCCCATGATATACACAGTTGCAGTGTAATTTACCTACACTATTGGAGGTTAGGATGAAGCATTGAGAATACGGAGAGGGGAGGCTCAGTGTGAAGAGTACAGAGGGGCATCTCAGGGACTACTGCAAATGTGTATAACATTATGGAAGGCTGCAAGTATGTTCAGGGAAGATTGTTCAGCTCTCTGGGCCAGAGCTTAGGCACAGGTTGGTGTCAGATGGAGCTGGAGAGATAAGTTAGCTGATAGGTTGTGAAGAGTCTTAAATAACAAATTGGTTGGGAGAGGTTTAAGCACAGGAGTGGTGTGATTAGATAGGAGGAAAATGTTGACTGCATTGAGAGTCTGCATGGAGAACCTAGTAGTCAGCTGGGAGGAGGCTGAGTAACTACATGAAGGCAAAGCAAGGTTAATGAGAAGAGATGAAATGTTAAGACATTCATAAGACAAAAGCTATTAAGCAGATTTAAAGCAGAGAATTTTGGAGAAGGTAGTCCAGAAACTCTGGGGTTTTTGTTGTTGTTGTTGTTGTTGTTTGTTTTTCAGTTTTTGGGGGTGTTTTTTGGTACGAGGGATCAAACTCGGGACCTTGTGCTTGTGAGGCAGGTGGATGAACCACTGAGCTAAATCCCTGGACCAAGAAACTAATCTAGAGGACTGGCAAGATCATAAGCACTGAAGAGGGTGTTCATGTTTGGGGGTGAAGGAAAGGTACTAGTACAGGGAGGAAAGAGAATTAATCTAGTTTGTGAAAAACTTTGTATGCTTTCAGGACAAATGATGTGTTTATTTTAGAAGAATCAATATTTAAGGTATTAGAGATACCTGCTGAGAACTCAGTAGTATTTTCTGATTATAGTTGGTTGTTGTGGTCATGAGTCTTTACTTTCTGAATTAGAATGTAAGTCCCTGCTTCAGGATGTAAAAGGTCTATTTTAACCAATAAATAAATGTAATTAATAGTTGGATTGTAATTGAAGTTCTAGGTTAGGAATTTGAAATGTAGTACTTTGTCATTTTTCCTTGCAAAATTATGGCTGTGGAGCAGTGATTGCTTTTAGCTGGAGAGGGGGGATACTTTTTTTGGTCTGTTTTTGCTTTAGCACTCAGGCTGGTAGACCTGACCCAGAGTGGTATCTCAGAGCATCTGGTAAGGCAGGAGAGAAGGAAAGCAGAGGGAGAGCAAGAAAAGAGGGGAGGGAAAAAATCTTCCATTTAATTAAAAATGTATCTGCAGGACTTATGCTTCCTACCTGCTGTTTTTAGCTAGCAAGATCAGATTCTCCCCTGGAGATTGCCTCCTGGCCTATGAGCCCAGAGGAGGGCTTTCTTTAAGATGCATGAGTCATTGCTGTGACTGGATGACTTATTGCTCACTCACATGTAATAACTGCAATGGGCATTGGTGAGAGTAGAAAGGAGAGTCTGCTACTGCGGTGAGAAGCAGCTTTGCCAGGTAGTATAGTCTATTGTCTGAGCTGGAACAGTGGCTCCTCACTTTTTTCCTGGTATCATCATGGAGTATTCTAGCAGGAAGAGGATCTTATTACATCCAGGCATCTCTTAACAAGGAAAAGGAGCTAGCCAGGGAGTTTTGGAAAAAATTTTAAGTATCTTGTATCATAAAGTGTTTAATTTGAAGAGTTGTACTCTGTCCAGCAGCATCATGATCTGAAACAATCAATCCCACTCTGTGTGTGTGTGTGTGTGTGAATGTGTGTGACAGAGAGCACCCGCACGGGGGGCAGGGGAGGCTATTAGCTGTTGCTAAAATATTTGATCAAAGAAATAACAGGGAAAAAAATAAACCCCATCATCTTGGCTGAGAAGTAGAATTTGAATTGTTAAATTGCAGAATAGGACCTAAAATTTCTGTAGTTGTGTTTAGAAATTAGTTACAGCAAGGAGATATATTCCTGCATAGAATCAGTTTATTAGAACCTACTTCTGGTTGGCAGTGGTAAGGCAAAGGGTGAGAGGGAGTCAGATGTATGAACAAATATAAACAATGCTGGACATTTTACTTAGTCTGTTGTGCCAGTTAAGGAAATTGAAGATGCTCAGAGAGGCTAAGGAAGCTGCTTGGGGTCATTGAGCAGGTACATTTTTGCCACAGTTCAAACCTGGGTATAATTGGTGGCGAAATCCACAACATACAACCTCCAGGCACGTTTCTGTGTTTATCTTTTTCTCACTTGAGAGAGCAGATGTGGCTTCCATGATGATTTAGTCTCAGCCAGGTGTTCTCCTTTGAGAGCACTCCCATCCTTCCATGCCTGCCCTAGGCACCCAGCCTCTCACCCAGGTGCTGTCTTTGAGGAGCAAAAGAAGGAAAACACTTGAAGAAGGGATCCATTTCCCAGTGCAGCAGTCATCCTTGTTGCATTTTCCTCTGAACCCTTTCTTGAATTTGTCAGTGATTTCTGGCTGTCCTTATCACATGGGCAGATTACACAAGGTTTCTGAGTAGCAAAGATGTCAGCTGTATAAATACAGGGATTTGTTCTTTATTTTTCCTAATGATTTAAAATTGAATAATTGCCAAGGATGAAGCAAATGTCAAGCCATCAGGAATGGCAGAAACATATAAAGGTTGTCTTGGTGTAGGTTTCCTTGTTCCCAACCTGAAGTGGCTTCCTACATTCTACAAAGCTTGGAAAAAGAATGCCTTTAAAGCACATGGAGTGTTCTGTTGTTTCCAGGAGATCTTACAATCACTTACTTGAACAAGCAGAATTTACAGTAAGATGGTTGGAAAATATGAATAGGTAGCACCTTTTATTATGGAGAGGAGCTGTGTCTCACACATGAAAATGTTATTACTTAAAAATTTGGAATGGCAATTAAAACTAGAGCTTAATCTATGCCACAGTCATTTTCCCTGGAAATTACAGATGTCCAGTGAAAATAATATTTGGGGTACAAGTTATCACCTACACAGCAAATAATGTGAAGAGCTAGAACCAGGAGTCAGAAATCATGAAAAAGAAAATAAAAAAAGAAAGTAAATTAGGGAAGAGCACTGATGATACCATGGGTGAGTATTCATGGGACAGGAATTAAGGGTCTGAGAACCCACAAAGAATGACTTCCTGGAGAGACCATATTATTTTCAGTACCTTTAAAAGACTTCTCAGGAGTAAGAGAAAGGAGCCTACATATAAGACCAGGATTGAGGAAGAGCATGCCCACTTGTAGATAGTTCAAACTTACTTGACCAGTTTCTGTTTATTAATTTTATGCCACCTTTTTGCAAGTAAATAGATTTTGGCAAAACTCCAGGAGCTATTATTACCAATTTCTATTGACTTTTTGGTAACATTTTAGAAGACTTTTATTCTTACAGTGCTCCGGGGCTTTGGTTTTCCCAGTTGTGTAATAAAAGAGGGAATATAAATGACTTGTACTGTTGTATGACATGTAGGTAGGTATAAATGAGTTCAGTTATAATTTGATGTACTAGATATACAATGATTAGGAAAATTAGTTGAGGACAAGCAGCTGTCTGGAGCCCTGTCTCATCTCTTCTGAGTATGCACACGCTTGCCCACGTGCACAGCCTTGAGACCTTTAGAGATGAGGGAGATTTTACCAAGGCTCCCTTTGGCTGTTTCCTTTCTTGGATCTCCCTATGAAATTTCCGCCATCTGTGCTTGTCCCAAGCATGATCACGACCTAGGCTAGCCTTGATATTAGCCCCTCCTGATTATTTGCCACTGAGATATGTTATTCCTGACAGTGCTCTGAGTATGCAGGTTCCCATGTCCTACTCCAAATAAAATCATCCCCCTCCTGAGAGCAGCCTGCCTACCCATCCTCACAGTCTTCCTCATCATCTGCTAAGGTTAGGGTAGAACTTCTAGGTGATGGAACTGAGGTGAGGAGGTGACTAGGGGCAGTCCCAGTCTAAGATGTCGCAGACTCCCTCTATTTTTCCTGAGATTCAGCAGGTTTTCTTCAGTAAATCCTTCTCAATTTGTGGTATGCCTTTGGTCAATTTTCAGAATCTTTAAATGGGTGTTTTTGTTTTGTTTTGTTTTTTGGTACCGGGGATCAAACTCAGGACCTTGCGCTTTCGAGGCAGGCAGCGGCACCACTGAGCTAAATCCCCAGCCCTAAATGGTTGTTTTTGACATCTTTGTCTAGTATTATCACTGCATCTTGGACAGATTTTCTGAGCACCTCATACAGCCATTCTAGAAATTTCTCCCATTCTTCATTTATTATAAAGTTTTTTCCCAAAACCTTTTATACAATTATATATGACTTCAAATACTACATAGACATTATAGTTGTTGCAAACTCAGTTCTCTTCAGTTACTACCTTTGAGCCCTGCAGGTGCATTTTACTGTGACTTGGCCTTAAGCCATATTGGCTTAATAACACAATCAGTTGTGTGTGTTTTCTCCCAATCTATTGGTAATTTGAAAGATCATATCAATAGTATTATCCTGTGAATGGTAGAATTTACATTGATTTTGTAATTGAGAAGATAGATTGATTGGGAAGAATATTATCTGCTGGGCAGCTTTGTGCTATAATCTCCCTGATAGCTTAAAAGGTTTTGTTTTAAGAAAAAAATCTAGGCAGGATACAGCTAAGGAGTGGTAGAGCATCTTTTAAAAGCATCCTCACAAAACAGGAATTAAGTATAAAATTGACTACCACGATCTCATGCTATTCCTTTCATTTATCCATTTCTAGTCTCTGCACTACTAAAGAAGTCTTGAGCTTTAATTATGCGTGAGTGGTAGAAATATATCACAGTTCCAGGAGGTACAGAATTAAAATGAAATCTAGTTATGAGACTGGGATAGCAACTTGTCATAATTCTAGACAAAAGTTATTTTTAAAAAATCTTTCTGTAATTATATATGTGATATCAAATTTTTTAAAGTATTTGCATATGCCCCTCCCTCTCAGTTTTGCATGTACCAATCATAAGCTCCATCTCAGCAGTGAAATGGGCTGTGCATGCCAGAATTGAGTGGCCAAGAGGTACTGAGTGTAAGGGTTTTTTTCTAAAGGATCCAGCTCCCCAAATCAAAGTGGCACTGCTTGAATATTTTGTAAATCTGAAGCATTTAAAACAAGTTGATGTAATAACACCAGAGAGCACATAGTTGATAGTGAGGAGGGCCTTGAGTGCAGGTAGTCTAACCTGCTGAAGGAGACAGGCAGAGACCTCTCTGATGGTCAGGTTGTTTAGGAACTGTAGTGCTGTAGCACCACTGTGGTTGAATCTGGTGCATAGACAGTGACTAGGATCCTGAGTGCAAGACCTATCCTCTAGACAGTGGAGTTTGCTGAGAACCAGAGGTAGGGGAAAAGATCTGAACTGTAGGGCACCCTAAAGCCCACCTGTGAGCCTAGATGTAAAGCTCCTTTAATGGGAACTTTTCAGGTCTGGTAAGGTTGCCAAAAGAGCTGCAACTTAATAGGCAAGTGAGTACCCAGAGGTCTGCTCTGATCACCATAGATAAACCTGGGCAAGAGCAGGAAAATCAACCTTACACATTACCTGTCCATGGGATGGGCCTTTAATAGTCAGGTAAATAACTCAGGATAATCCTACTGGTCAAAGGCCTTCAGAGTACACAGCTGGGTGAGGAAGAAGCCAGGGACTGACCTGAGTGGTCTTCATGGTACCAAGATGTTATTGTCTTTTTTTCTTAAAGAGATTTGAGCAATCACTGCTGCTGGTGTTGCCAAGAGCAGCACCAATAACACAAGGCCCAAATAAATACAAAAACAAAACATTCCTTTTTATTTATATGGTTATTCCTGTTAATGATATAGCTGATAATAAAAAGATAACCAAGGGTTAGTGGATATGACTTTAAATGAAAGTTGAGACTCAGTGATTGGTCTATTGAGATACTATAGGAGGAAATCATACAATTAGAATAAATCTAAATTTTCCATGGTCCTGGATATTGTTAGGCAGGATTTTTCAACCTTGATGCAATGAACACTTTCCACCAGATAATTCTTTGTTACGGGAGTGGGGGAACAGGCTGTCCTATATATTGCATAGTGTTTAGCATCATCTCTGGTTTCTGTGGACCAGAGGCCAGTAGCATGCATGCTTGGGATGGTTAATCTTGATTATCAGCTTGATTGGCTTGATAGGTGCCTACAAGATTAGTAAAGCACACAACTGGGTGTATCTGGGTGGATCATGGGGGAATGGCTTTGCAGACTGTATCTGGTCCCTAGGTCTTTCCTTTCCAGCTATCTTCCTGCTGTCTCTGCTCCCCGGCTGACACGAGTTGAACAACTTTCCTCCACCATGCCCTTCCGTCATTCACTATATTACCTCATATATAGAGAAAGAATTAAAATCAGAGGTCAGAGTTGGCTGATAACCAGGAAAGGTGCTGAAAAGGAGCCAGGAATAGAACAGATCTCAAGGATAGACAACAGTCAACATGTGGAGGAGAGATGGGAGGGCAGCTCAGCCAGGGAGCAAGTGCAAGTGTGTCTGACAGCAAAAGCCTCTGGCTTAGAGCCTTGCCCTTACAGGTACAGTGTGATTCTACTCTCCCCTGTCCTTGTATGATTGATTGTGATAATGAAATATCTGCCAGTACTTGAAACTTACAGCCCCAATCCTCTCATTAGTAACTGTCAGCTAAGATTATTAGTGTAGTGTGATTATATCTATCATTTACTAAATTCTCAGCATATTCTGGGAACTATTCTTAAATGCTTTTCAGGTGTCAGTTCATTTATTTTCATAACAACCCTAACTGTAGGGATTTTTCATATTTCTTGATTGTACAGAGGAGAAAATTGAGGCATAGAGAGGTCACACATTGATTCAGTGCCCAAGATTATGTAATTTATAAGTGGCCTAAACAAAATCTCAGTCCACATGGTCTAGCTCCAGAGTCTGTGCTTTTAATATATGCTTTACTCCATTTCTACTTATGCAAATGAAATGGTCATATGTAACTCAGCTAACAAAAAGCTACAGAGAAAAGAAAATGTGTGTGGTGCTAAAGTGAATACTGATTTATACGCATAATTTCTGGGGAATCCGGAAAGCTGCCTAAAGCATGGGCCTCTCTTCAAGGAGTTTGCAACACAGGGCTGAATTGAAAAAAAACTCTGTGTTTGGAACTAGTACTGCCCAAATTGCTTAGATGTGTTTAGTGTTAGGAATATGTCTTGTTTTTCTCTAAATAATTTTAAGTAAGACTTGATTTGTCTTATTTCCAGATTTATATGCTAATGTATTCAATTCATGCTCTCAATGATATGAAAGTATAGTACATTCATCTGGAGCTGGTAAAAAAAAAAGCGCCTTGTGTGTGTATACTTCATTTTCAATTGCATCTTTGAACTTCATCCTGATAACAGCTTCAGGAGCAAAATTGCTTATGAAGCAGAGGAGCATGCATTAATGTTTTCACTCATTTACTTTTTATTATTGCTTTGTGTGGTAAAGATATAGTAATCCTGTTTTACAGATGAAAAACCAGGGATGAAGCCAATTATACAACAAGGCAGAAACAGCATTTAGGTGTAAGCCCCCTAACCCCCCTGGGTAGACCCCAAGTCTGCTGCATTGAATTGGAGAGGGAGGCCAAATGGCCAGCATGGTTGGTTACCTCCCAGAGACTCCATGATTTTCCTCAGCCTGGCTGTTGTGTGCCAGCTCCCAGCTCACCCTTCTCTGCCTTCACTCACCACATCTCCCTGGTCTGCAGTGCTTCCTGTTCTTTGATACTTGAAGTTCTGAATATACTACATGGGAGAGGAAGCCTTACCTCTTATCAAGATGTTAGTTACTGGCAACTTCTAGAAAGACCTGTCTGGAACATCCACTTTCTCACCTGTATAGCCCACTACCTACTGCTGAGAACAGTTTATTTGAAGAAACTTGATTATTGACCATTTTAGTATTTTCCTCTCTCAGTCTGACCTAAGACACACCTGTTTTAAGAAATACTTTCTTTGATTAAAATGTGTCTCTAATTAAAAAACTGTCCTGCCCTGAATGCTTGAAAGACTCCTGTGATACTGAATTACAGTTAGAGATGCTGGTAAGACTTACTTTAATGCATATGGAGATAGAGACAGAAATAAATATAGATATATATGTTTACCTAAATTAATATACATAAGTATTTTTTCTAGCTGTTTTCCCTGAAAGCCATGAGAATACTTTTAGCCATGAGAAGTACCCAAATCTTGGTTTCTAAATGTTTTCCAATAAAGTGAACCAGGGCTCTTATAGAAATGGCTGATTCTAGGGCTGAGAGAGGAAAACACATAATGAACCCTGAGTAGTTTGTAGTGCCAGGTAGTAAGGAAATGCTCAAAGTGGGAGGGAGGGAGGTAGTGTTTGTGTGTGGGGGTGGGGGAGAGACCATGTCAGAAGGACACCGCAAAAGCACATCTGAAAAACTTCCAGTTGTCAAAGCTACTGAAACTTTAGCAACAAAAAAAATTAATGTAGTGTTGGCTTACAGCTCAAGGATAAAATAAATATCCATGAGGCCACATCAATGTAAATAAATGTAGAGGAGGCATAGATATTCCTTAAGAATTCCAGTTATTAAATGTAAAAGGAAAGAGGGAAATATAAAATCATCTTTAGAACATCACAGTAAATTACCACAGGAAAGATCAATTGATAAATGCTGAAATTAGAGCAAAACTTTGAGAAAGGTTTATTTCTGTAGATTCAAAGTATCTCCCCTAAAATAGTTACTATTATGACACTTTTAACGTATGGTGACATTTCTTCAGTATTTCCCCATGCATGAGTGAAGCTTCATCCTCTTCCTGTGAACATGGTTTGGAATTAGTAACTCACTTCTAGTGAATATAGAGTGGAAAGGGAAAATGAATTCACTTTACAGTAGAGACACCCAGCAAATGCCACCTTAATCATATGATTAAGTGAACACCACCAGTAAATCATGACAGTATGATGTAATTCTGCCAAATATTCATAACCATAAATCAAGAATACTCTGCAAAATGCCTGCCTAGCTCCTCAAAAGTACCATGCTCATGAAAAAATGAAGACATGGAAAGACCAAGAAACTGTTATGGAGTGAAAGAGACTAAGGAGATATGATGACTAAATGTAAGATCCTGGATTAGATTAGGAATGGGAAAAGGACAGTAGAAAAAATGGGGAAATTTGAATAAAGCTTTGTATTGGTTATAGGGTTCTCTAAAGGAACAGAAGCAATTTTACATACAGACACACGTGCACATACACGCACACAATTATACAAGGGAATTTACCAGATTGGCTTATCAAATCAGAGGTGGGAGAGTCCACAGTGGCCATCTGTGCACTGGAGAGCCAGAAGATCCAGTAGCTGCTTAGTCTAAGAAGCTGAAGGCTACAGAACAAGAAAAATCAAGGATGCAGCATCAGGTCAAGGCCGTAGGACAGGAAGCTTCCTGGAGAGTCACTGGTGTGTGTCTGTGTTGAAAGAGTAAAGTCTGACATTCATAGGTGGGGGAGCAGTAAAGAATACTCAAGCAGAATGGAAATTTCAAACACAGGATGACTTCTTCCTTCTTCCATTTCATTCCATCTGGGCTGCAAGCTGTTGGATGGTGCCACCCACATCAGGGTGAATCTTCCCTATTAGTACGCTGATGACTGTAATCTCTGTAATTTCCAGTAATCTCCGGAATCTCACCCATGCATGTGCCTTACCAATCTGCTAGGTGTTCCTTAATCCGATGAAGCTGGGAATCATTAACCATCACAAGTCTGTAATTTAGTTAGTAATACTGTCCCTGGGATGTAGCTTGGTGATAGAGCACTTGCCTGGCATGTACAAGGCCCTGGGTTCAATCCCCAGAACAAAGTAAAAACAAAAATAACTACTATTAATAGTAACATCCCAATATTAATTTCTTAGCTTATTAATGTGTGATGGTTATGTAAGACCTTAACAATTGGAAGAAGCTGGGTATAGGATATACTTGGCAAATATACTGTACTATCTTTACAACCCTCGGATTAGTTTAAATTATTTCAAAATAGAATTAAAATTCCTTCCTGCATTTTTCTTGTTTTCCACTTCTCTACCACTTGCATTTACAAATTCCAGAGAACCACAGTCTACTTACTTACATTTTAACTAGCAAGCATGCTCTTTCAAGTATGTATATTATCCTATTATTGTATAAACATTACAGAAAAAAATCTATTTGTAACCTTGGTTGCAAATGTAACTCTCTTAAAACATATTCTTTAATGAATAGATTAGCAGATGTGCATAAAATAATGGAGAAAATTGAGATGTTATTAAAATAAGCTGAGTAAATATCCATTGCTTGCAAATTTGGACATTTTTGTTTATTCTTAAAACAATTTCTCAAATAATCATACCTTACTGTGAAGGTGAGTTAAGCTCTTTGGTAGGTGGTTTGTAAATAAACAGGGCACCATTTTCTCAACTATGCTCATAAAGGAAACTGTAGAACATTTTGTGAGTCATAGAACAGATGTGAGTCATAGTTTATTATTTCACTACAGATAAAATAGAATGTAGTATCTGCCCATGTTTCCCTAACTTCAAGGCCTTGTAAGTCCCAAGTGAAGATTTGAAGAATGATTACATTGCATGTTGGAATTCGTAGTCAAATATTTTCTAAGGTTATGAAGCAGCAGTTGTCCTGTCGGGTGTATGTTACCTGAAAGTTTGTGGCTATTATTAGGTTTTTTATAAAACATTTGAAAGTACCAATTAAATTGTATTTAGTAGCTGTTTTTCTTGGGGTAGTGGGGAAATGCACAGGATAACTTAGGAGCCAGAGTCTGATAGTGTTGTGTTCATTTTGTTTCTAGGCACATTGATTTTTAAAGAAATTATCTTCTATGAGGATACTGCTTGCATCATATCATTATGTTTTAATTAAGATCATGCTAACACTGGAAACAATTCCAGGTTTCTTTTAAAGGTCTTCTATGCATTTAAAATATAAATCCATATTATTAACAGAACTCCATCATAGGTTTTTCTCAAATAATATTCCAGATAGAAGTCATTCAGGAGGGCTTCTCAGCTTTCCAATAGTTAGGTAAGGTTTTTAAAAAGTCATTTAGCCCAGTGTATATCATAAGAGAAAAAAAATGTCTAAATCAAATTAAACTTTATTCTTCCAACTGCTGACACAGAGAGGAGTGCCCTCAGGAGGTGGGTTTAGGCTTTGCTCAACCCTCAGCACCCTGAAGGACTTGAAGTGAAACTATTCACCTTTGTCCACACTTCCCCTCAGACTTAAAGGTATCATTGACAAGTAAAAAGTAAACACTTAAAGTCTATAATGCCATGGTTTGACATATAAATATATTCTGAAGTTATTACCACATATAAGCTAATTAATATATGCATCATCTCACCTACTTATCATTTTTGTGGGTATGATAACAGGATATATCTAAGTAAATTTCAAATATTCAATAACTTATTATTAACCATGATCACTATGTTGTACATTTGATCTCTAGAACTCGTTCACCTTGCAACTGAGAGTTTGTACCATTTGACCTAAATTTCCCATTTTCTCCAACCCTAGCCCTTGACAGCCATCATTCTACTCTCTTCCTGTGTGTTCAACTTCTTTAGACTCTCTATATAAGATTTATAGTATTAATCTTTCTGCATTTGTCTTCACTTAACATAATGTCCTCAGATTTATCCACTTTGCCACAAATGGCAGGATTTCCTTCTTTTTAAAGTCTGAATAATATCCCATTACATATATACTTGTATTCCATGTTTTCATTATCCTCCTGTTCCTTGATGGGTACATGGGTTGTTTCCATATCTTGGCTATTATGAATAATACTGCAATGAACACAAGACTGCAGATATCACTTTGAGATACTGATTTCATTTCTTTTGGGTATATACCTAGAAATGAGATGCCTAGGTCAAGTAGTAATTTTATTTTTAGGGTTTTTTTTTAAGGAAATCCACATTCTTTTCCATAATGTCTGTACCAGTTTACATTTCCACTAACTGTGTACAAGGGTTCACTTTTCCCCATACCCTCACCATCCCTTGACTTTTTAGTAATAGATTTCCTAACAAGTATAAGATGTTATCTTACTCTGGTTTTGATTTGTATTTCTCTGGTGATTAGAGATGTTGAACATCTTTTAACATGTCTATTGGCTATTTGTGTATCTTCTTTGGAAGAAATGTGTATTCAAGTTCTTTGACCATTTTTTAAATCAGGGTCTTTTTGCTAGTGAATTGTAGGAATCCCTCATATATTTTGAATATTAGCTTCCTGTCTGATAGATGGTTTGCAGATATTTTCTCCCATTCTGTAGGTTGCTTTTTCATTCTGTTGGTTGTTTCATTGGTGTGAGAAGCTCTTCCATTTCTTTATTTTTGCTTTCATTGCCTGTGATTTTGGAGTCATATTCATAACGGCACAGCTTACCTTTCTTAACCTCTACTTACCTAAAAAGTTAGAGGAGTTAAAGGGACATGATTTTTAAAGTCCTTTTTAAATAAAAAACCTAGAGAGCTTAGCTTCGTTACGTAAGTGTTATTTTATACAAAAAAAATGAGCTGTTGAGTGGTTGTGATGTGTACAGAATATTTCCTAAGTAGGTGGGATTAGCAGTATCATCTGTGAGGAGAGATGGTCCAGGAATATAGTGACTGTGTTAGTCACTTTCCCATTGCTGGGACAAAATACCACATACAATTTAAAGGAAGAAAGATTTATTTTGGCTCATGATTTTAGTGGGTTCAATTCATGGCTGGCTGGCTCAAAGACAGAAACAGCATGGAAGAAGGGCATGGTATAAGAAAGATGCTCAACTCATGGCCACTGGGAAACAGAAAGGAAGAAAGGAGTATCTGGGGACAAGAATACACCTTTCCCATTGATGACCCCCCAGAGACCCACCCCCAACCAAGCTCCACCTCCTAACAGCATGTGAAATCATAAATGAATTAATCTTCTGATGAATATAGCACCCCCATGATCCAATCACCTTCTAAAATCCCCATCTGTAAACACAAGACTTTTGGTGACCAACACTCCAGCAGGTACCAAATGGCAAGAGGACCAGGTTGTACTCTGAAGGACACCCTCACTTTTCTCTTGAGAACTCTTTAATGCTTCCCCTTCTACTTAGCATATAAAGTCAAGCACCTTTGCTTGGTTTACACAAGTTTTCTGATTTGGCCCCGGTTTTCACCCTTTACCTCATTATCTCATCCCAACTCTATGGGGTGTGAGTTTGTCTCAATTTCTTGTACTTGCCATGCCCTGTTCTGTGTACCTGCTACTGCTTCTTTCCAGAACCCTTTGTTACTCCTCCCTTCCTTCTATCACTATTTCCTTAAGTCCTGTGGGTCTTGGTGAGGAGACCTTGCCAGGTACTCCCTTTAGCATTTATCCTCCCCATTATTAGCATTGCTGTGTTATACTGTACTTTGTTTTAATTGTCTGTGGTCCTCTTGTGACTATAAACTTGAGGCTGGGGGGCATGTTTGTCTTGTTGCCTCCCTAGCCTGTATCCCAATTCAGTGTACCAAGATGCCCAATAAATATTTGCTGAATAAATGAGTAATATTGAATACATAAATGAGTAATATTGAATCTGAACCAGGATACTAAGGAAACTCCAAATTCCACTCCAGAGATTTTTTTCAGTGGGAAAATCACCATGGAAATCAAATTACAATCCACATACACTATAAGCATAAATTTCCTTTGCAGGATCATTTTGTTACACATACCAAGAAACCCTCTGACAGTAAGAAGGTCTCATAGAAACTGGGGGGAACAGGAATCACTGGCATTAAACCCAGAATTTAAATTCTGGAAATAAAAGCCAGTAACAAAGAGCCTATTGTATTGTAACTAAACCAGATTTATAGTTTATGGCCAAAGTTAATGGTTTGAGTGACACATCTTTCTTTTGTATTTGTTTGAATAGCAATAGAACAACTATGAACAGTTCCTAAATATTTTTAATTACAGGATGTTAGTATATATGTGGTATATTGTCACATTAAATTAAGTACAGTAGAGATTTATAGTATTTGATTAAACAGTCCACAGCATAATGATATTCTGGTTACCTCATACTTCTTTCTTTCAGTAGCAGAAAAGGGGGCTGGGTAAGGCCATGAAGAGTTAAATGTCAGGGTAAATGCCAACCAGAATAGAGCAGATACTATTTTAGCACAGTGGAGTAATGATGTAATTATTTGGTTGCTTTAAATTTTCCATTGACCAAAATAGTATCTGGCTTCTCAACTCCATGGACAGGATTTGTCAGCTGAATCCTTCCAAGATGGCAGCAGAAGATTCATTTTCATCAAAATCTCAGGATAGAGTTTAGATCAAAGGGGTAGAAGAAGCTACTTAGCTCTTCACCCACAATGTCTCTGAAGAACAGCATTGGTTGCTAAGGAACAGCAATAGCATATTCTTGTGCAAACAGTTGGTCTCCTGGGAATTCACATCACTGTTTCAAGCCAGGCTCTCTCTTCAGAAAGAGGCAGCATTTCTTTTTTCCCCTTCAGTGTAATGGCAACATACTGACTTTAGGTCACCTCCCATTTTTTGGTCAAGAGCTATCTCCAGTGAATCTTCATAAAGGCAGAGGAGAAGCTAGAATGGCACATCTGCCTCTCCATTGAATAATGACTTGATTCTGGAAAGAAAAACTAAAAAAATTCTATCTTGTTTCAGAAATTGCTGTCATCTATTTGTGTAATGCCTTTGTCCGTGGGTCCTCCACATCTTTCCCCTTGGTTACACTGGTAACCATTTCTGTTTTACAGGAAAATTCAGTGGCATCCTTTGGAAGAATAAAAACTTAACTCTCAGAGCCTAGAAAGCATAGAAGCTTGCTGGGATTTCCAGGCCCTTATTCCCTGGAAAAACACTTCCAAGGTGTTTTCTGAAATGCCCTATCTAAGCCCTTTAAAGAAGAACCAATTCAAATTTTTTTCACTTTAAAATACATTGGAACACAGCGAGCATTTTCCCTAGCCCTTAAAATTCATTCAATGTAGCAGTTTAGACCAACTTAATTGAAAAACAACTGACAATATCGTTAACCTGGTGAGCAAAATAGAACTAATTTCAGACTGGAGTCCTACCTCTAGGCTGCAGAATGCTTTGATTCAGTATTTAGCCTTGTTTCCTTTTGTGCTCAGACCAGATTTTTAACAGTATTGGGAATTGACTGTTTTTCTCTGTGCCTTAAGTAAATTTTTCAGAAGAAATTAGAACTAACCAAAGGAAATTAACCTTGATTTGCACAGAATTAAGTAGATTATTTCATCAAACACCATTCTAAACAAGATGTTCCTACTAGCCATTAAATTACAGGAGACTAGCAGTCAGGAGACCCAGGTCCATCCTGACTTCATCATAAACTGTGTGATCCCAGACAAAGACCTGGAATTTCTCTGGAGTAGGTGGATTCCAAAGTCCCTTCCAGCCCTAAAATTTAATTATATGTTAATATTTGAGTTCAATTTGACTCAAGTGGAAGCATTTGGCAAAATTCAAAACAAAGTAATAACTATAACATTTAGTGAGTGTTTGCCATGTGTTTTTATTGCATTATTTAATATCCAAAGCAACCATATGAAACAAGCACTGTTATTTATGACCTCACTTTTGTAAAGAGGGAAGTGAAGCAGCATACCATAAACACTATAACCTGCAGTTAGATTAAGACAGATTGGCGGGCCAGGGATTTAGCTCAGTGGTTCTGTCACCTCCCTTGCAAACGCAAGGACCTGAGTTCGATCCCTGGTACCAAAAAAAAAACCAGATTGGAGAAACTGTCAGGGAACCAAGTTTAACATAGCACCTCTGCTTTTTGTTCTGAGTCTGGTGCTGATCACGCTGTTAGCTTTTGAGCCTCCCAGTGTTGCTCTGGCAGGAGTTCTGCATTCATTCCATTGTTTTCAGAAGGAATTCTCCTTGGGGGAATCTATCCAAATGACTTTATGATGGTAAAATACCTTTTAGTGGATTCACAAAGAGGGGCTTTCCCTGTCAAAACAAAGGCAAATGGATGGAAGGGATGAGGATAGGGAGAATGATGCATTATGAGTAGCATTCAGCATGGTTAAATGTGGTGAAAAAGGGAAGCATGTGCAGTCAGTCACATGTATCTGTGGAACCTTGTTCCTGTAAAGGCAGGTGGCATCTAGAGGACATCTCCAAATGGAGCATCCCTATGTTCTCCCTAGCAATAAAGTAGCAGACTTGCACTTATCTGGCCAAGTCACCCACTCTGGCCAATGAAACATGGACCCAAGTGGACATTTGTCACTTCGAGTTAAAAGCTTTTAAGACCCTATGAGTGAGACACCACTTTTCCTTCTGTCTCTTCCACTGTGATTATGAAAGCAGTATCCAGCCTTCATCATCCTGGGCTCCTTGAGTGGACATAATGAGTAAAACCCACAGTTCACTGATGTTGAGTATGGAGCTTGACAAGAACTGAATTTGTCATGTTGAAGTGGTGACATGTGGTTGATGGTTACTGCAATGTAATCTCCTAGCACTCTCTGGCTGTGCATCATTCATCCCTAATACTACTTGAGTGTTGGTATATTCAGGTTCTAGATATGTTATATTGGTTCTATCTGGTGCATACTGGAATTCATGTGTTTGGCTTTTTTCCCCCCATTCCCTGTCCTCCCTTCACCCCCTCCACCCTTCCTGTTTGGTATATTTTTAAGCTCCACTTTTCCAAAAAAAAAAAGATGTTTGCCTCAAACCAGTCATGCCTTTCTCTCTTTCTTATCAAGTATTTTACTGTATTTACATACCAGCAGATACAGCCTAATTCTCCCTGGCTGAGAAAGGTGGGCAGAATTTCTATAGCCTGGTGAATATATCTGGGGCTGAGCTGTAACTCTGCTGTATTAGCCAACTTTTCTCAAGCCTTGATTAGCAGCTGGCTGACATTAGCCAGCTCTGGGAAAGGTCAACAGGAGACAGTAATCAGGGGCGCCAGCCTTGTGATGACTCTCTCAAGATTGCTCACTTACTGAAATAATGTCCAGCCCTTCTTCATCAAGAAACTTCAGGCACTGGGCCAGGGATTTAACTCAGTGGTGCCACCGCCTGTCTCGCAAGTACAAGGTCCCAGGTTCAATGCCCCTACCACCACCACCACCAAAAAAACCCCAAAAAAACTTCAGGGACTACTGGAAGGGGAATAGTTCTCAAATAAGAGTGCAGGTTGAGAGGAGGGAAGTGGGAATAGGGTGGGGTGAGGTATGTGAGGGAGTGGGAGGAGCAGACAGCAAACAGATCATTTTCTTTGTTGGTTACCATTGGGGATGGCAGCAGTCTCCTGTGGCATGCTTGTGAGGGGACTGGCTGTTTTCTGGCCTCCTGAGGCAGAAAGTATCATCTGGGTTAGAGGCCACTGTTCCTCAGATCAAGCAAAGTCTGACTCTATGAAGGCCTGCCATGCAGGGCTCTTAATGTTTTTTGCTGCCAGGGTCAGGAGTCTCAGCACTCATGATGAAAGAGAAGCTGGTTCTAGAAAGCTGCACTGGTTGGAGTAAAGGAACTGACTGCATGCAGGGGAATCACATTTGGAAGCAGCCACTGTGCTGCCTTGCTTAGAGTCTGTGAGCATGCACCTGAGAGAGCAGAAATGTGTTCCCAGTTCTCACACCATAGCCACACCTGAAGAGTTGCCTTGAGTCCTCATAATGCTCTCATTCTGCCATCAGGAACCAAGCAAGGCCTAGTTTCCATATTGCATTCCTAGAAGGCACCAAGCTCTAGAAGGTATTCCTAAGAGTTTGAATGCTGCTTCTCCAGGTTTAGGTTAAAAATAGTTTAGCCCTGGACCCTGGGGGCAGGTTCCCAGAATCAGGATGTGGCTGGGCTTCCCACCCTCAAGTGCTTCCCATTTATAGAAGAGTAAATACAGCAGTTATAGTAAACCTTTTAGAGCTTTCATTGATAACAGACACTGTGGCCCTTGCCATAGTTTTACCACTACTGGAATAGAGCGTCTCACAGGGTGGATCTCATCATCTGACCACAGATTGTTGTCCCTGATAACCTGATCATGCCTTCAGACCTCTGCTGCTTGAGGACCTATTTGCCTGTCTTTGCAAGTCCAACAGTTCCACCCACTTCTTATGCATCTGGATCAGTCCAGCACTGTTCTTATTCCAAGCCCTTGTCCTTGTGCAGTTTCATACACCTCCTCACGGTACCACCTGAGGATGTGATGCTGAGCATGGGATCTGACATTCCTGACACTGTCACCCTGTAGTGGTTTCCTAAATGGCCCTCCTGTTTTTATCCTCCCCTATCCATTACAACACAATTTTCTATGATCTTTTAAAAATGAAAGTTCAATCATGTCACTTCTTTGCTTAAAATCCTCTAGTGACTTCTCAATTTTCAGAATATTGGTTAAAACCAAGATTCTCATCCAAGCCTGTCTGGCCCTGCTTGATCAGGTCCCTGCCTTTGCCTTGGGTATCATTTTATACCAATCTTGCCCTTTTGATTCAACCACACTGCCCTTCTTGCTTTAACATGCCAAGTACCTGCATCAGCATTTCTGTACAAGTGTTTCTGTTTTCTTGAAGGTTTGTCCACTGATCATCACGAGGCTGTCTACCCCACCGTCAGATCTAAGCTAACATCCTCCAGAGGCATTCTGTAATCTCCCAGACCTCTAGTTTGTCTCTTACCACTCTGCTTCCATTAGAACATCAGCTTCATGAGGCAGGGGTTTTTTTATGACCTGTGGTCTGTTGTGCCTACAGTGCCTAGAGTAGTGCCTGGAATGACAAAGGTGTTCAGTTGAAATTTATTGAACGAATGAGTAACACATACTAAGTGCTCAACAAATGTTAGCTATTATTATTAATTGTATTAGATAAAAACAGAAAGATGAGCACTTAATGTAATTAAGGTTCCATTTCATCCTGATTCTTTCCTGATTCCTAGGTGAGACTAGTAATACTCAATTTTCATAACTGCTCCACATGGTACCAAAAATAAAAAAGGAAACTAAAGATTTTAGTTCTAAACTGAATGGTATTTAAGATTATATTTAACTGTAGCAAATACCATACTTGAGGAGCAGTGAATCTTAGGTGTGTTTTTTTTAATATAGGGAAGATAGATCTAATTTCTGTGTCCTGCCACAAAGCTTTGAACCCAAAGTAGATTTCTGCAGTCACAAAGCCAATACATTAAAGCCTTGTGTTCCCTCCATAGCTCTTTACTTAGAACCTTATTGCCTATAATTAGATGTAATTATTAATTTGCATTATTATTTTTTTAACTATTGCTGATCAGAAAGCTATCTCTGCTAGAGATAAAGAATGTGATACCCTTGGCATAATACAAGCAGACTAAGGTGAAGTAATCTCTATGTCATCAAAACAGGGACCTTGTTTCCTAAAGTGAGGGGCAGGTTATGTCATCTCCCTGAACTGTTTCTCCAGAATTGGGTTCTGACTCCCAGAGCCACCAGTGCAGCTCCCTTATGCCCAGGATGCATTTGCAGGGCACATGCTTAAGATTACAGGATGTAGTTTGGGGAAGCAGAGCTTTACTCCACAGCATCTCCAGGCCTACCAGAGCATCTTTCCTGAGCCCTTGGATTCATCAGCACACTGCTCCAAGCTGACTTCAACTGACTCATCAGGTTATGAGTGGAGTTGAGAATAGAAATTATTTCCCTAGGGGATCCCGGCTGTATAATAGCTATCATTTGTATGCAGTTAAATGATTTGCCGAGTAGCACAGCTCAGAGCTCCCAGTGGCATTCTGTCTATTTATGGCAGCATATAAAGTAGTTCACTGGGAGAGTGGTTTCTAAAAGGCAAGGTGTACATGAAAGTAACATCTGGGGCTGTATTTTTCTCCCATCCCATGGAGATTTTGATAGAACTCTGCAACTGAGGAACCTGTGTTTATTATCTGTTGCCAGCTTTTCAATCCTGTACATTCCTGTCAGTTCTCCCTTTTTCCACTGCCACAGTCTTGAGCCTCCAGATCATGCCAAGGGAAAGGGATAATATAAATATTCATGAGGGACAGAGATTCAGAAGGGTGAGGTTGGGGAACCCTTTTTTCAAGATGAGCTTTTGGCTTCTTGTCTGGCTTTCCTCTTCCTGTATCCTTTTCCCTTAGAGGAAATTAACAGATAAAGTAGCTATTATCTTCTCCCTCCAGTGGAGAAGAGGCTGAACAGTGTGGAAGGCAGTAGCTAAGAGAGATGCAGAAGCCACACATGTTTCTCTGGCATAGTGTGGGTTTCCCAACCCCACTTACATCACGATGGGTATGCTGCCCAAATATACCTCAGCCCTAGGCACAAAGGAGGGTGGGACAAAGAGATCAGAATTATAAGTGATACTGGCTGTTGTGGTTGATGGTAGAGAGGTGAGAGAGAGATGTTCCTACTTTCCGTGGCCCAGCATTGGGACTCTGCCCTAGATTCAGTCATTCAGGGTTTCACATTGTCTCCTCCCATTCTTTGAGCCTTTCTGTACTAGAAATCAGGTTTAAGTGGACTGTAGCTGCAGTCTTGAAGGCAATATTGAGAGAGAATATTTCAACCATTGCTTCATGGCAGAGTGAAAGGGTAGATGTGTTTGGTGTCCTGGATCTGTGAGCCTACAGAAAATTTTGCCAGGTGGTGGAGCATCCCCTGTACTCTAATCTTTCTGTTCTGCAGTGAAGTGGGCCATGGGACTACTCAGACTACTGACAGTGGCCTGAGTTGGTCCCACAATAGGAATTTGCTCTCTGACAGGTATGTGGTTCTGTCTAAAGTTCTTAATTTTCAGTTTTTCACTATTCCAAGCTAGGATCTTAGAGACAGTCTAACTCCCTTTACTTAGGTTTTACTTTGTAACTTCCTGTCAGAGGCAAAGTTTGATTACCTCTTCCTAACCCTCTTTTTATTCCTTAGGAATAGAGTTGGCTCTTAAATCAGATTAATTACAGAGTAGGAACTGCAGCCTTCCTTATGTGCCTGCTTTTGCAGGGGATCTGCTGAATGCCCTTTTCTATTCAGAAAGAATTACTTTATCCATCTCAGCATTAAGACCAAGTGTCAGATCACACCAGGGATGACAGGGGCCAGGATTTCTCTTTGACTTCACCAATCACCTTCAACAAAGGCTAATTCTTCAGGCAATGAAACATACACCAATTTTAATGCAGTTCTTGGCTCAGCATGTCTCTCAAGTTATGAATGGAAGCCTGACACCTTGGACAAGGAGAGGGTCTTTGAGTTGGACGTGGAACACCCAGTACCTGTAACGGGTGGGGAATGAAGAAAATGTTCTGGTATTGGCACTTGAGTGGCCAGCAGGAGGCAGTGTGGCACAGTAGAAGGGACACTGAATTTAGGCTTCTGGGTTTGGGAGCATCTTTGCCAATTACTGGTCCCAGGATGTAGTCAAGACACTTAACTTGGTATTGTTCAACTGTTATTGACTCCTCCGTAATAGGCACTGTTCTTGGCATTGCTGATACAATTGTCAGTGTGTCAAAGCCTTACACTTGTCTATATTAGGGGATGCTTGTGAGTTTTGAAAGAGATAATGAAAGTCACTTGTTTTGTGAACTTTAAATTTTTGCAATATAGGCATCAGTTTTACTGAAAATAACATTCGTAACATATATAAAGTCCACATGGGACAACATTAAGTTATCCAACTAGGGTACCATATTGAAAAACTACATAGCTTTGTTGATGAGGAATGCACATCATGAGACAGAAAAACATTTACACATTTATATACATAATAGCAAAGTATAAAAACATTACTATGTGCAAGAGACCAGCCTGCTAGGAATGACTAACCGGAGGGGCAAATGGAGATTAAAGACACAGACAGAGAGATGATTGAATGAGGGAGGGGGCTCTTGCCTCTAGTGGACAGAGAGCCCTGAGCATTTGGCTCACCTCACTTTTATTCACTTAGACAAGGGATCAAGCTGTTAGGTTAATGAAAGATTCATCTGCCTCTTGTTACCTGTAGCATGTACCCAGGTAAACATGCAGATCTCAGCTGTATTGACTCTTCTCTGGAACTTGCAACGTGCCAGCTTGCCTACATGTTGCCAAAGAAGGAACAGCTTAGTGGTTTTCTCATTTGTGCTTACAGAGAAGGTCAGTTAAGCCTTGATCCTTATTATCTGGTCTCCTACAACTATGGTTAATACAAGGGATATACTTATTAAAACAAACTGTATGACACTATTTTATTCATTTAGAAGCCATTTTTTTGTTCTCATTGAAGATGGCAGGTTTTTAAAGAAACATTTCTATGTACACAGCATATTTCTGTATCTCTCCAGAAAGAATCAAAAGAGCAGGATAGCAGAGTGGCTAGAAGGATGGATTGAGGACAGTTTTAAGATCACCCTTTCACAGAGAAGGAGGGGCTTATGGAGGATTACTGTATTTGCTCCTTTAGAGCCCAAAAGGCAGCCTTTGGGTCCTCCTGAGGGACTAATACCAAAGGGAGATAAGGGCATAGATTAGATGCATTAAATGTTAGAGGATCCAAAGTGACTGAGAGAAGCACTTTACAGTCATGTACTATAAGGTAGTTTACAGGTCCATAAAAAGACAGTGTTTCATTAAAAACTCCTTGTGACATATTGGTAAGTGAAGGGGAAAAAGACTCTGGACTCTCCTGCACAGATCTCACTTTTTGGAAGAAGAAGTATGTGTGAGTTTGCAAACAATACTGACTGATTATTGTTGGAGATGTGTTTCTGCACTCACCTTTGGACATTTTTGTACTTTCTAATCTTTCTAGAGATTTTTTTGGTACTTAAAAAATTATTATAAACAAAATCTTAAAATATTTTTTCAGCAGGAAAGAAACTGTGTGTTCCTTATTTTATCCCCAGTACCTGGACTGTGCTTCATAGTCATCTGAGAGAGCTGTAGATTTTCTTTGGAGATGCCAGCTCAGCTGCTGTGGTAGTAGATGAGGCTCTCAGGGAAAGTGGAAGCAGATTCTAGAGGAAGTCATCCTGAAGGGCATTCTCAGACTATTGTACATAAATTCCAGGTTCATGAGATATGAGACAGAGTCTGTGCTCCAGTTGAACATTGTCCCTTTAACTCTCTTTCATGTTAGCTCCAGTTGTTGGTCTACCTGGTAAGAGTGTCTAGTTCACTTTCTCCTGAGATGCCTTTCAGGCTCCTGGGAGTGGGAAAAGGCAATTATCTATCAAATACCAGATGGCTGTGGAAATTAGCCCCAGCCATGAGTAAAAACACAGTGATTTGAACAAAAGATGATGATTAGCTGGTTGAAAAACAACAGGCCCTCTCAGCAGATGTACTGGAAACAAGGGTGGGATCAGATAACTAACAGTTTTATTTTCTTGGGTTCATTAACAATGCATTCATTATTTCAATACTGCCCTGATGTTAACAGTAGAAAGATAAGAAGAGAGGACTAACTTTTATACCACTGCATTCTTATTTTTATTAAAATGACACCCTTCTTAAAATTTTTATGGTAAGAGATGACTTAATGTTATTTTCCTTTCAGTTGTAAAGAAAAGAATTCCAAACTAAGCATTTTAAAGCTCAGTTTATGACTATTATAAGAAAACATATTCACTCTATTCAGATATGCATACATAGGAGTATTTTGTATTTAAAAAATGAAAGATAGTCCAGGCTACCCAAATATTTTGGGCTACCCGTTTTGTTCAGAGAGGCAGAGAGAGAGAGAAAGCAGAAAAAACTTTCTAAGATGCTACCTTATTTAAAAAAACAAACAAACAAACCCTGCTACAAACTGTAGAATCTTCTAACTCTCTCTTTACTAAGGTCAGAATGGACCGAAGAATGACCATAAAAATCATGGTTAAACCAAAACTAATAATATATAGTATAAAAAATTTAATTGTAGGGCTGGGGATTTAGCTCAGTGGCACCATGCCTGCCTTGCAAGCGCAAGGTCTTGAGTTTGATCCCCAGTATCAAAACAAACAATTTAATTGTAAATAATTTGGTTTAAAATGTATCTAGTATTTAGAAACACATTATCATTCTAAAACATCATCCAGAAGCATTTAAGTATGGATATAATACAAGCACCAAACACTATTTTACTTCTTCAGCAAAGAAATGCTCAAAATATTACAAGTAAAGTTTTTAAAAGATCAAATTCAGTTAAAATATGCTGCTTTTTATACATATTTCTATACATGTTTGTAATACATAATATCTATATTCCTTGTGTGGAGTTGGTACGTGTACATAGCACATCTTAATTCCCCTTTTCATCCCATATCCCTCCCCTCCCTGCCCTTCCCATATCTTTTCTTTTTTTTTTAATCCATTAAGTTTATTGGTACATTTTAGATATTCATTATGATCACATTCATCATTGAGAATTTGTACCTGTACATGATATATCTTGATTCTTGATTTTTTTCCCATTCCCCTTCTCTCCCACCCCTCCACACCTCCCTGTTTACAAAAGCTTTGTTTCTGTTTTTTCCTTCTTTTCTCATATTTTTTTCTTTCCCTACATTCCTTTCCCCCACCCCCTCCCTACTTTCCTTTCCCCTTTGGCCCTTTTCTTCCTATTTCACATTATCTATTTTACATTTTGGTCCTCATTTACACCCCTCCCATTTCTTGATTGCCTTTCCCTTTAAGAAAGATCTATCTCTCTACTTCCTATTATCCATTATTTTGCTCTTTGTTTATACTTTGTTTCTCATAACAAAACCATGCAATATTTAAGCTTGTGTGTCTGATTTATTTCACTTAACATTATGGTCTCAAAATGCATCCATTTTCCAAAAATGGCTGAAGGAAGAGAATCCAGAGGTGGGTGGAGTAGAGAGTGAGGGGAGGGAAAGGGGATGAGAAAAGGAAATAAGGTGTATTATATACGTGTACCAACTCCACACAAGGAATGTAAACATTATATACTGCAAACATGTACTAATAAATATACAGATACAGATATAGAGTCTCCCTCAAAAAATGTATTCACACTTCAGCAGTTCACTGTATTAATAAATCTCTGGAAGCTAATGACCACCACTTTGTAATTGTAGAGGCCAAATGTAACTTGTATTAATCTCATAGTTTCAATAAATTTAGTATTAAAATATTTACACAAGTTTTTTTCTTGATGTATTCATTTTGTCTCTATACACACACACACACACACACACACACACATACACACACACTGCCCTTTTTTTTCCAAGTATCAGGGATCAAACTCAGGACCTTGCACTTGCGAGGCAAGCATGGTGCCATTGAGCTAAATCCCTGGCCCTCACACACACTACTTTTTTATGGAGGAAAAGAGGTATCTTTAAGGCATGATAAATGATTATATCAGTTAATATATATGTATTTTTAATAATGGACATCTTCACAGATGTAGATATTGTTGCTGAATTTTATTTTTTTCTTTGTGATAAATGCACTATCTAAGCATACCTTTTAGACATAATTATTCTGATCTGACCCCCCAGCTAATCAACAGTTAAACCTCATATTGCCCTGGCCCATATTCCTAACATTTAGGCAAGTGATGAGGATTGGGCAACTAAAAACAGTAAGTGTTATTAGCACAACTCAGTAAGATAGCTTGTTCATGAGTTAATTTTTCATATTATTATTTTATCTATTCATTTTTGAGCCTGAGATCTTTGGCTCTAGATAACTCCTCTCTCTTGACACTTAGATGATCTCCACCAGATAGTTGGTGTCTTAGTTAATTCCCTAACTGCTAGGACAAATTATTTGACATTCACAATTTTTTTCCATTAGGTTTATTGATGCATTTTAGGTATAAAATACAGTTACATTCATCATGGGATCTTGTACCTTTACATGATGTATCTTGGTTCTTGTTTTTTCCCCTTCCCCTGCTCTCCCTTCACTCCCTCCACCCTTCCCTATTTTCAAAGACTTTGTTTCCATTTTTTCCTTTTCTCATATTTTTTCTTTTCCCTTCCTTCCTTTCCCCTACCTCTCCCACTTCCCATACTCCTTTACATCTTTACTTCCTATTACACAATATCAATTATACTTTGTTTTAATTACAATATCAAAATTTAGAGGACATTACCACAGATTTCACAGAATCTTAAAGGATATAGAAAGCATATAACAAAAATGTTTTTTGAAATAAATGCAACAACTTCTAAGAAGTACCTTGGAAGACAAATTAATGAAACTAACTCTGGAGGAAATACAAAATTTGAATAGCACCTATTAAAGAAAGTATATTCCTAGCTTGAAAACCTACCTATATGACAATAGCAGGCTCATATACATTTTAACTGATAAATTATATCAAACAGTTAAAGCAGAAAAAAGAAGGAACAATTCTTCCCTCATTTTAGGAAATGAACATTGTACTAATCCTAAAACTGAATAAAGATAATAGAAGAAAAAAGTATGAACACAGATAAAAATTTGTTTAATAAAACAATTAGAAGTCAGATCTGGTAGTGTGTAGAAAGAAGTTTTATTACAGGGATGACAGTGTTGGTTTAGCATTGGAAGATCCACCCCCAAAGTCATCATTTTAACAGAGGAAAGGAAAAAGCCATATGATCCTGTCACTAGTTGGACAAAAAATATTGAACTAAATTCGACAGCTGTTCATGGTAAAAGTTATCAGGAGACCAGAAGTAGCACAGAACCTTCTCAACAGATAAGACATGTACTCCATACTTCCAGCACAAATGCCTTATATGAATGGAGAAGATACAATGGTTTCTCCCTAAGGTGGGGAACAAGAGCAGATATGCCTGCTCTTCATCTGTCTATTAATCTTTGAATCCTAGGCCCAACCCAAAATAGTCTGGCAATAAAATGACACAATTAGGATAGGATTGGCAAGGTAGAAGTAAAATCTTTATATGTAGATAAAATGATCATCTACAGAGAAAATACTAAGAAATCTCTAGGAGCCCCTAGAACTTGTATCTGAATTTAGCAGAATTAGAAAACACAAGGTATATATAAAAATTCAGGTCTATGTATACTTGCTATAAATGACGAATTGGATATTGAAATTCAAAAGTTATGCAGGAGTACAAAGGACCTAGAAAGGTGAAAAGAAAACAAAACAGTGTTGGAAGACATTTAGTACCTAATTTTAAGACTTATAAAGCTACAGTAATCAAGGCAGTGTTGTTGTAAGGAAAGACATATAGAATATTGGAATAAAACAGAGAATCTAGAAATAGAACCACACATACATGGTCCACTGAGTTTTGAAAGATTATTTAACATTAACATTTTATAGAACATAAACTCAATTCAAGAGCCGAGGAAAAGATAGTATTTGCTGTAAATTGTACTAGAACACCTGTTATCCATATGTAAAAAATTAAACTTAACCCTTTATTTCCATACATAAAAATAACTTGAAAGGATCTATGAACCTAAATATGAAAGACTAAAACTATAAGACTTTAGGATGAAATTACAAAGGAAAATGTTCATGAATTTAAGGCAGGCAAGAATTTCCTATGATAAAAAAATGTATAAAAGAAAAAAATTGATAAATGAGATTCCATGAAAATTTACAACTTTAAATGACATCATTAAGAAAATAAAAAGTAGTCCTTAAACAGACCATGTTCATAATACATATAACCTATGACCAGTATATATAAAGAACTCTTACAGGTCATTAATAGACAACCCAATTAAAAAGTAGACACCAGAAGATGATAAATAGCCAGTACACCACAAGGAAATGTGTACAACACCAGAATCAGAAAAATAGTAATCAGTGCAATAACAAGATTGTATTATACATTCATTAGGGAGATGAAGTTAAAAGTTTAAAAAAAAATGTCAGCTTAGGTGTGAACCAGTTAGAATTTTCTAATACTGCTTATGTGAATGTAAAATGATAAAACCATTTTGGAAAACAGTGTAGAAATTTCTTGTATTACTGTTAAGAACCAACAGTTCTGTTCTTAAGTTTTTACTTAAGAGGAATGAAAACACATGTTCACAATAGATTTGTACATACAAGTTGACTATCCCTTATCTGAAATTATTGGGACCAGGAGTGTTTCAGATTTTGGTTTGAAATCCACTTGATCTGCAAAGAGGATAGCTACTCCTGCTTTTTTTTGTCATGACATTTTATTTTTGTTGGATTCTCTCCATTTGCATTTAATTTCTTGTCACGCCCAATGGATTCATTCTGCTGGGCTTCCTGGGGTTGTGATCCTGGTTGTCTTTTCCTAGCATATTGTCTAAAATTTTTTGGAGTGCTGGTTTTGTATTCATGAAGTTCCTAAGGTGCTTTGTCATGAAAGTATCTTATTTCTCCATCAGTTTTGAAAGATAGTTTTCCAGGGTACATCAGTCTGGGTTGGAGGTTGTTCTCCTTTTGGACTTGAAATACATCACTCCAAGCTCTTCTTGCCTTGAGGGTTTGCGTTGAGAAGTGTACTGTGATTCTGATGGGCTTTCCTTTGTATGTGATTTGTTTCTTTTCTCTAACTGCTTCTAGAATTTTGTTCTTCTGTTGGATTTCTGGAATCCTAACTATTATATGCCTATGTATAGATTTTTTTTGATCAAGGCTATTTGGAGTCCTACATGCCTCACTTATCTGTGTGTCGAGTTCTTTTCCCCTCCTTGGGAAGTTTTCTGCCATCACTTCTGTGAACAGTTTTTTTATGTCATCTGCACTCTCTGCTGTTTCTTTATTGACTCTGATCAGTCTTATGTTATTCTTTGCATCTTCTAGCAGCTTCTGGATTGATTTTTTGTGATCCCTAACTACTTGAAAGCAATTTTTCTTTTCCTGGTCACTAATTGCAATCTTATCTTCTATGTCTGAAATTCTGTCCTCACATTGGCCCATTCTGCTGCATAAGCTTTCAATGGAGTTTTTAATCTCCTGGAAATCTGTTTGCATCTGTTTTTTATGGATTCCATTTGTTTCCTATGTTGGGATTCCATCATGTTCCTCAGCTCCTCTATTTTTTTATCTGTGTCCTCTCTAGATTTATTAATCATGTCTTGCACTACGGGCACAATCTCTGCTGTTGTCTGAGAAATTATTTCTGATTTCATTTTTTCCAGATCCTCTCTTGTTGCCAGTTCAGGGAATCCAGGTGGTTGAGTATCAGAGTGTTCTATCTTGTTTCTCTTTGGGATTGCTTTAGGTGATCTGGAAGTCTGGGTTTGAGACTTGTTTACATGTCTTCTCACTTTTACCAGGGTGGGGGTGGGGGGTGGGGGTTGTTGCTGGCACCTGTGCAGCTCACCTCCTCTACTCTGAGTAGGGTAGTACAGCAGCCTGGAAGCCTCCTCCTGGGCGCTGGGGGTGGCTCACCTCCTCTGCCTATATTGAGTAACCATGGTGTGCTCAACACATCAACACAGTATTAGCTCCTAAGTCAGAACACTGAACAGGTAGAAGAAGGCCCTTCTCTCTTAGAATTCACATCAGGGAAGGGGTGACATTCACAATTTAAGGAAGGAGAGGTTTGTTTTGGCTAACATTTCAGTCCATAATCTGCTGGCAGGAGAGCATTCCTGAGCGACATGGCAGAGCAGAGATGCTCACAGCTTAATGATAAGGGAGCACAAAAAATCAAGAGAGGATCCAGAAAGGAGTTGTAATCTTCCAGTCACACTCACAGTGACCAACCTCTTCCAACCAGGCCCCACCTCCTAATAGCAAATCAGCTATAATGCCCCTGGAATTCAGTTGCCTTCCAGAGGTCCCACCATTGAGCGCAGAAAGCTTTGGGGGGACATCATATATAAACCTTAACAGGTGGTGGTGGTGGTGGTAGCTGACTTTCCATGGACCTGCATGTCCACATTGCAGTGCCTACAGATCTCAGATATAGGAAAGAAGTTAGCAAAGTTGTAGGCTAGATGGATAAGGCTATGTGCTTTCAGAGGTACTGTATCAATTTTACTTGAGGATATTGGAGACAAAAAGAATGCAAACAAGTTTTATTGGTGATAAACAATTTTTCAATTATTTTTATATTAAAATGATATTATATGTCATAAACTCTAAAGCAGAGTATGCCTGGTTTTTAAAAATGAAATAAGAGACAGTAAGGAAATTTCCTGCTGAAAGAAGCCAGTTCCCATTGAACTCAAGACTCCAAAATGTAGGTCTGGGGTGGAAGTGGGGTGATTTGCCTTAGTTATCTCATCTTCTATGAGAGGTTCTTCTGTGGAAAGCTTTGTGAGCCACTGCATATGGGGCTGCCACAAAAATAGCATAAAATTAGTTAAATAGGTGTCCATTCAGTTACAGTTATGAAGGGATTCTATAACTTTCTAAAAAAACCTTAAATGAGCCAAGCATAAATCACTAATTATTCTATTTATGAAGAGTCAACATTTAGAAAATACTTTAAACAGATGCAGACAGCTAGATTCTCATTTTCTGATAGAGAACCATGAGCTTCCCCATTTACCTCCTTTAGTGTCATGTTCACTTCTGGTGTGAAAAATTCTGGTGATTTATACATACGTGTACTCTTGCTACTAAAGATTCAACTTTGATGCTGCTGCTGCTGCTGCTGATGATGATGATGGTGGTGGTGGTGGTGGTGGTGGTGGTGGTGGTCAGTACCTACATACTCTTTTCATGTGTCAGACACTGTTCTGAGTTCTTTGCATTTAACCCTCATGACACCTGTATGAGATACACTTTTCTCCATTTTCCCATTTTACAGGTAAGAAAACAAACTCACAGTAAGGTAAATAATTTTCACAATGGCATTTAGCTTGCAGATCACAGAACCAAGACTGAACCTGGGTAATCTTGCGCCGGAGTCCTGCTCTCAACAAAATCTTTTCTTATTGGTCATCACAGAAATTGTGAAACATTTACTGTTTACAAGGACAGCATTCACAAAATCATTGGAAGGGATGTTGGAGAACTGCTGGATTCATACAATCAACAATTAACAAAGGAGGATCTGATAGAAGTAGACAGTAATGACATGGTAGGTGCTATTTGGTAATAAAGGAAATAAAGCCCTGAGGTAGATTTTTAAAAATGATTTTTATTATGATTTGTGCTGTGAACATCTTATGTAAAATAACGGATATTGTATAGCAGCTTTATCCAAAAAGCTGTACTCAAAAAAGCACTTAATTTATTACTCATTTTTTTCTTTGGAGTTAATGAGCTTTTTTCCAATTGTCTTCAGATAAAGACAAAATAGATAACTTCTGTGCTGGAAAGCTGTTATCAGTCTAGTTATTGGCACAGGATGTTGGCAACCAGACAAAGTTGATGATATTGGGTGTCAAGAAGGATTTAATAGAGTCTCCCTAACCCAAGAATCCTTACCTGTGCCCATCATTCCAAATTTCTTTTTCTTCATCATAAGAAAAGAGAGAACCTCTTGCCAGCCATCATTCAGGGGCTGCAGGCCTCTTGTGACTGCTCTGAACTTTGCTTTTATAACAGGAAATTGTATTTAATTCCCCTCTGGTTGACAGTGTCCTTCTTCAGTTCTGTGCCTTGTGAGGACAAAATCTATATGGATTCTAAAATCTTACACAATATTTGGGGCCACTTCATCTCTGAAGTCACCTTCAGCCTGGGCCCACATGCTGATTGCCCTCTTAGGAAGAGACCACATTACAAAGAAACATTTTCAGGCGCATTTAAATGGAACATAAAGAAGCTTTTTAAAAATAGGAAAAACTTATTGTGATCCAAGAATATTAAGTTCAACAGACTGAATCCAGAAGCATAAATCTGCGTTATACAGAGGGAAGGAGGTTATTCATTATCATTCTATTAAGCTTAGACTCTGTAATTGGAGAAGAGATTAGCCAGTTAGTCAACTTAATGCTGAGTCTGATCTGCACATGATAACTAAGTAGCTTGACAGTGTTCAAAATTAAATTTCAGCTTTTACGTGTCAGGCTCTGAAAAGTAGAAGATGTTTTCAATTGAAACAGAATCTAAATGCAGTGATACTTCAGTTCATGAACACTTCGGTTAGCAAACAGAAGCATTTGGCAAAATTTTGCTTCTGTTCGCAAACTCAGCGTTGGGTGACAGCTATTCATCCTCCCCACACAAACACAAATACAGCCATCTTTCCCAAAAATTATAAAATAAATTAAGTTCATAAACTGAGACCACTATATTCAAAGTTAGTTATTTGCCCAGAGTATTGAGTCACAGATATTTTAAGCCACAGTGGACCTTTATCAACAGACTGCCTTTAAATTCCAAATCTCCCATCCAGAAATCTACCTTATAGTTTTACCCTGTCTGGGCCATCCCACCTAGCTTGATCTGTCACCTAGTTGCCGTTTATCTGTCACATACATCAAGGTCTAATCATTTCTGCATGCTGGCTTTTTGTTTCAGTCAGTAGAAGCAGAGTCCTTTCTTCCCAGTGGTAGATCCATTAACTGCACTGCATTGAGGGCAGGGAAGGTTAACTTTTTCCCTTCAGGACTGACAGTCCCAAACAGAATAGAAAGAATGAAATTTTGCCTTTATCTAGGAAAATACATAAGTTTGATTTCTCTCAAAAGAGCCTGAGTGTAAATGTGGGAAGGCTTTTTTAAAAGACCTGCTGGGGATTATCAACCTTTGGAGAGAACAGCCTGAGATTCCAGTATGGATTTATCATTGAGCACATCTAAGCATTAGAACATCCTGGTCATTCTAGGGTCATTAGGTAGTAGTATAGTGTTGCCATGGGATTTTTATCTCCACTCACTTGATAGTTCATGACAAGGCATTTTCCTTTTGTGTCTTAGTGGTCTTATAGCCTTCAACACATTTCTATATGTGTTTGCCTAGCATGTGCCAGAGAAATTGCTGCAGCCAGCAAACCTTGTTCTCCCCTTCCTCCCAGGAACATAAGGCCAAGGTAGAGGTGTGGTAGAATCACCTGTCCTGTAGTGAACCCTCTAGAAGCAAGGAAAATACCTCTTGTGTAATAGCACCAAGACCAAAATATGTCTTGAGAAGATAATGCTTCTGGCAGAGATGTGCTTGACTTCGTTTTGTCCTCTCTGGCACCAGCATCACTGTACAGTCCAGCCCAGACACTGATGTACTGTATAGTTAGTAGCAAGTATTAATCTTGACCTGGAGGTAGAGAAGACTTTATAATAATGACAAAAGCATTCACTGGGAATGTGTGAATCCTCACTCTGGAATGGTGAGTAGATTTGTAAATGAAAATAGGGATATTCAATACTGCACACCCCTCCACTTCCCTTAAAATCTTGTTATTCATGAGGCACATCATTTCTAAGGCACAATGGACTTCTTGCCCTTAAATTCCTTTGTTTGCTCTTTAGGTGTAGAGAACACAGGAGAATACAGCCTGGAGGTGTCTCCTACAATTAGGAAAAGATTCATGTCAGGAAAAAAGACAATATACTCTAAGAGAAATAAAAGAAAGAAAGGTCTCCCTATGTCTTGGTCAGGGAAAAGGTAGCAAGAAGAAAAATGAAAAAAGTGTGAGAAACAAAAGTGGACACAAGGAGCATCTCTGCTGTTTTCTGTGAGGTTTGGTGTTTGAGACTGAGGAACTATGGAAGCCCTACAGGTGAAAGATTTCACCTCGCAATTCTGCTGGGACTGAGGAGTAGGCAGGGGCACTGGGCAGAGGCCCCCCAAGCCAGTGTGAAGCAGCTCAGTTAACACATAGCAGGGATGCCCAGTGAGCAGCAGCAGTGACACACATGTGGCATGGACCATTGGTCCCAGGTTGCATGATACATGTCACAGACTTCAGGATCTGCAGCCAGCCGGAGCTGAAGCAAAATTGAACCAGCAAAGAGGAAATGGCCAGTGTATCTGGGGACATTGTTGCAAATGAAAGGGGTAGCCTGGTATTTTTACAGTCAGTGACCAGAAAGGCACTGGGTGACAAGAAAAAGGATCTTGCTGCAGACCAGTGGGTCCCAGGCTGCACAAATGAAAAGCATAGGCACAGTACCTGATTCCTCCATGCACCACCAGACACTGGGGGGACCTGGACACCGTTATAGGGAAGGGGGAAGCTATCATGGAGTCTGAGTATTTTCTAAAGTGACTTTTTAAATTATTGCATTGGATTAAATTTTAAGCTAGATTAGACAGTTACAGTAAAAGCTGTTTCATCAGATATGATCAGAACCCATTCTTAAGTAGTTAAAAACAGAATCAAATAATTGCTATGCACAAATATATCTTAAACATTGTATTTCAATTTAATGTAAATGTACATTAGCAATCTTTTAGTTCAGGGCCAAGACCTTTTCTTTGTATATTGGTCTTCCAATTAGAGTTCTGCTTATTTCTTGCATAAATCACCCCTCCAATACATTAGCTGCAATTTCTAGTTCTATTTTCTTTTCTGGATCAAGAACTCTTTGAGATGCTTCCAAAGAAATTTGCATGTAGAATCTTAAATTTCTACATTTAAAAAATTTTATAGTTGCTTTGACATCTAATTGAAGTGTTGTTAAAAGAAACTTATCTTAATTAAGTTTGCACAGACAGTTCTTTCCTGTCAGTCTTTTGTCTCATTTTGCAGTATGTATACTTAATTATATTATGTAATTAAAGTGACATCAACTTATGAATAGAAAATGAATGTAAACATATTTGGAGACAAAACTGACTCCTGAAAGCAGACAATGTAGAGACATCCCAGAGAGAAACCTTTGCAGAATACAAGGGCAATCAGAATGATATACAGAAGGAATGGGAGGTACTGGTTTGTTCAGCAAGTTGATTAAATACAGGTTGGTTAAGAGTGTGAATAATTAGTGTAACATTTTCTAACAGCAGATGAGAGATTCAAAGGAATATCATGTTACAAATAACATTTTTTAAATTGCGTTTAGTTGCTTAACTTTGCAAATCCTTTACATTTATTCTGTAATAAATTAACCAAACCATGAGTATACAGGGCTAACCATGAATTAGCCATATGGAGTTTATCCTAGTTTCTACTTTTGCACCCTCTCAAAAATCATTAAAATACAATCTTCATTGCTATATGTGTAAGGAAATTTGCTTCCTGCCACAAATTCTACAGAATCACAACAGTTTTCTCTGCCACTTAACCCAGGTTTGACTTGTCTGTGTTGCTCTGGCTCTGTCTGTATTCCTCTAATCTGTGTCCTCTTTTAGTACAGTTCCTCCTCTGTACTGACTATACACTAAATAGGAAAGGTTGAAGCTACTTTGAGTGGAAAACTAACTTCCTGACCAGAATCCAAGCTAGAGACTGTGTTTTCTCCACTGAATGAACACATGGGTGTTTTTAGTTTATTACATTTCTTCCTGACTTACCCTACCTCCACTTCTGCCTATCTCTGAAAGTGTTCCTGTTTAAACATTGCATATCTAGTGCCATGCAGCTTCTCTTGCTCCATGCTAGGGCACTATTCACCTATGGAGAAACTAACCTCAACTCTGTGGCCACCTGAGTCTGCAGTGAAGCAGACTGAAGGGAGAGTTGGTAAGCTATCCCTTGGCATTCTGTCTGTATATGTCTACCTATTGGTTTGCTGAACCAAAATCCCTACAGACAGTGAACTTCTGGCATAAGGGGTACAGAGGGAGTAGAACTTCACTGATGCTCTTTGAATTATCCAGCTGTAGTGAGGAACTGCCTCCCCTCCCTTTGGCCAAAGAATTGAGGCTCCTGCATTTTCAATCAGTCAGAGGATGCAGTCCCTAGGACAAAGTTGATATCCTCTCCAGGCTGGGTGACCAAGGGAAATAACCCCTTTTTCATTTGTTTGTTTATTAATTTGCTTGTTTTCTTCATTTTGACATTGTTTTCTGTAAAGCCAACATAGTTCACTTCATTGGGACCTGTTAAGGGTGATTTCAGAGTATCAGTGCCATCTGTGGCACATTCTTGAATTTTACTTTCCAGGTATTGGAGAACAGAGGTTGGTAAACCTTTAAACTATTTGAACTGATATTAGTGTTTCTATTCCTATTATAAACAAACAGTGGTTTACTCCTTATTGTCCTAGTAGCTCTGAACTCTGCCTATAAAGCTGTGTAATGCAAAATGATTGTAAAAGGGCATAACATCAGCTACTGTGTTAGTCTATTTTTAATATCCTGAAAGGCTTACATATTAAAACCCAGTTTAAAATGTAACCCGTTCTGTAGAGACAGAAATGTCAGTTGAGACCATATTTTGACAAATCTCCGAGAAATGTATTCTCCTTTGATTTGTGCAGTTATCCCTTGAAAGAGCATATAAGGAAATAAGTCTTCCCAATTTAAACTCCCTTTTGATAAAACCTTGGCAAAAGCTTTTCTAATCCTAAATTTCCAATCTTTAAGAATAATTTCACTGCATGATGCATGCTTTAAGGATATATTTTAAATATCATCATACTGCCTCCAGGCATCTGAGGTTTTAGCATGCAAATTACTATATATCATTTCTCTTCTCCCTCCCTGTATATGTGAATATGTATGTGAGTGTGTACATTCTGTCACATCAAATCTGTCAGTCATATCAGAGAACCAGACCTTCGGCAAGTCACTCATCCTTTCTGTTCCTATTTTCTCAAATTTTAATGTGAAGAACTTGTGCTATATTTTATTTTAAGCCCTTCACAGTTGTAACATACTTTTATCCCACTGGGAAAGAATTTTGAGTCCATATTCATATTTTTTGCCCTGGATATGCAGTTAACATAGACTACAGTTTTATCACTAAGAGCTGGGAATAATGATCATACATGCACAAGGACTAGTCTTTCAACTTTTTGTTATGTTTTAATATATATGAATGGAGAGTTAAACATTGCATCTACCTAAACTTGATCCTCACAATCACCTACCCACCACTACCAACTCCAATATTTAGACATCTTGGGGAGGAATTTATAGTAGAATGGGATTACACAGAGTTCCTACAGAGTTGAAAGATAGGGAGGAGAAATTATGGGCCCCAGTCTCCAAGGCTGTCACTGCCTCATTAGCATAAGGAGTGGTCTTGGATGTGATCTAGCTGGACCACTTGACTGGCTTCCCAGTTCCCATCTACTTTCAGGAGAACATCCAGCCTTACTTTAGGCTTTACATATATCAGTTGTTGGAAAAGGAAAAAAGAGAAATTAACATTCAATAGGGGATATATATATATATTCTTGATACCTCATGTGCCACTTCTTTTCCAGACTGTCATTAAACTTAATTCTCTATTTCTGCCCTGCTAGGATAAGAACCACAGCTACTCCTCACTTCTTTTCTCAATTCTCACACCCCATTAAGATTGAAGCTAATTTGTGACATTGACACTAAGGAATGTTATTATTCAAAGCCAAATTTAAAAGGGAATTTATAGAGAACAAAACCAATAAGCCAAGCAGCCTTGACATCTAATTTTCTTGGAAACCTTACCCATCAAACCAAGCAAGTCTGCACACTATGTATTTGCAAAATCAAAAGGGGTGTTGTAGTAGGATAATCTTGTAAAAATGATGAGTGAATACTTTGAAAAAGATTGGATATTTTAGCTCTTCCTTTCTCCTTCCCTTGTCCTTCCCAACCCTACCCTAAAATAATTTGTGGATTCCAGCTTTCAGATATGGTACATCAGGTCTCATTTATTTTGTTCCTTTCTTAATAGGAATGAAACATTTGAGGAAGTAAGTGGGAAAGATTTTTATTTGTGTTTTTGACCACAGAACTCCACATTTGTACTGTCAAGAATATTGTTTCCTGGTCCTTGAACCAAAGCATTGATAAACACTGTTCATCTGGCAAGTGTTGCTTCAAATTCCTAAAATGAAATAGGATTAGTTCAGGACACTTTGACTTTGTAAAGTAAACTGAGCCCACAGAAGGAATAATATTTCCAGATCTAGTTAGCTTATTTTCATCAGGGTAGGAAATGCTAGTGCCCCTAAAAAAAAAGACAAAATCTTAGTGGTTTGACATAATAATGAATTTACCATTCACATCCTGGCCCAATGCATGTTGGCAGGATGCAAGATGGAGAAGGGTCCTGTATCATAGTCATTTAGGAACCCAGAATTCACGTATAAGGTAGGTCCACTATCTTCTAAAACTCCACATCCCTTTGCTGAATCCTCTGTACCTACCTAGGAGGGAAAGGTTGTAGAAAACCATGTAGAATAGGGAAAGATAATCTTCCAGGCCAGTAACTAGAGTTCAGTCACATGAGGGCTTTGGAAATGTACTTTAGCTCTATGATCAAAGGAAGGAGGAAATGAGTTTGATGAGCCTGTGTATTCACTATAGCTTGGTTCGCTTTTCTTTTGTGATCAGTAACAGTATATGTTGTCCCTAGTCCTTGGATAAACTACCTGTGGTTTCACCATGGCATTCAATTTGATGAATCTAGAAACATCTTTCTTTTTCTTTTCATTCCAGTAGCTTTTTTCTGGAGGGACATAACATTTATACATAGAAGAGTACTTTCCTACTGTCAAGGGTAAACATGTGGAAATACAAATCTTACTTCAGTCACCATAGCTTTAAGTAGAGTTCTTCAGGAAGCAGATGATGATTGTTCACCATTTATGCATGGGTAGCAAGAAGGGATGTCATCCATTCATCCATCGTACTGCAAAAAGTTTTGATGGATTTGCACTCTAGCAAGTTGTTCCTATATTGGAAAGGAAAGAAATGTGTTCCTGTGACAATCTAAGCTAGGGCTTTCAGGTGGCCAGAAAATGACTAAATAATCAAAAGAAAAAGGAAGAGAGTTTCATCTTAATGATAATGAAATTATTATCAGGATGTCTAATAACACAACTTTACTTGACACAAATTTGAGTCTCAGTGTTCTAAAGAGATTTACTTGCCTCCTGGACCTTATCCCAAAGTTCATGGTGTAAGGAAATCTCAGCTCAAGCTGGTTCTTGATTATGAAGCTATTTAGAAGGTTGGGAATATAGCCCAGTGGTAGAATGCTTGTCTTCCACCAACCCCTGTGTTCAATCTCTAGTACCTTCTAAAAAAACAAAAAGAGAAATACTGATCTGGAACCAGCAGGACAAGGGTTTTACATGTACATGGGTTTTAGTTTGTATACTTAAATGTTTAGTAGATACTTCAACTAAAATAGTGAGGGCATAGATTGGCATTTTTATTGAATATGCAAATCTTTCACAGGGAAAATTTCCATACGTGGACATTTTGGGCCCATTAAAACTGGTTCTAGCCATCCTGAACTATATAGTGAGACCCTGTCTCAAAAAAACAAAACAAAACAAAAAGGTTCTATAAAATTTTGGTTGGAATCCTATACCCTAAGAAGGATGTAGAAAATAAAGTATTGCTTTCTTATTGATTATAGTACTGACTTCATCTGCCAGGAAAAGGCTAGTACTGTCAAAGGAATCTCATCTCCATGGCAACAGATCTCAACTTTTAACTTGATATCACATAAAAAGGAAATTATTTTCCTCCATGCTTAAGGATCTCAATTTTGTGAATGTGGGAATGACCTCTGATAACACGGTTTTGTTAGAGCATCTGTGCCAAAGAGCTAATGTCCATGGTGAAGGCCTTTAGGACTTTAATATGTCAACCCTAATTTTCTTTACATGAAGGCAAGAAGAGACAGATCATGCAAGATATCATTTTCCTGCCAAGAACATGACCTTATTTTTTTATGCCAGAGGTGCCTTAAGGGTAGAAGGCTAAGAAATTTCATTTGTTGAGCTTACTGAATATTGCCAGACCCCTAGAAGTGGACTGGAAAGCTAAATTAACCTCTGTTTGATGTCTTCTTTCTTGCTAAGTCAGTGACTTCCTTCTTGTCATTAACCCTCCTCAGATGGTAGGCTCAGTTCTATAAGGCAGTAGTCCTCATCCTTTTGGTGATGACAGATGTGTTTCATGGAGGACAATTTTTCCACTGATAAGGGTAGGTTGGGGAAGATGGTTTGGGGATGATTCAAAGAAGTGTGCAACCTAGATGCCTAGCATGAACAGTTTACAGTATGGTTTGCACTCCTATGACAATCTAATGTCACAGCTGATCTGACAGAAGGTGAAGTTCAGGTGTTGATGCAAGGGATGGGGACCAGCTGTAAACACAGATGAAGCTGTTTTTACTTGCCCACAACTCACCTTTTTGCAGCCTGGTTCCTAACAGACCATGGACTAGGGTGTGGAGACCCTTACTGTAAGGGATACTTGATGGCCTTGGTGTAGCCAGCAGAGCTTCTTGTCTGAGCAATGATGTGGAGAAATCACTTTCCAGCTCTCCTTTAACACTAAGACAGTAAGTTTGACCAAATCTCTTCCATATAGGAGCAGGGCAGAGGCTGACACAAGAGAAGACCTAATGCTTGCTAGTCATACTCTCTGTGCTGGGCACCATGCTAGCTGCTTGAGGGTTTTCTTCATGGATCTCATGAATACAGAAGCATGTTGGCTCATGCTGAGTGTTATTAGAGTAGTCACTTCTGCTTCTACGCAAGGATTTAAACTAAAAGTTTACACACTGTGTGAATACTGACGACAGATAGGTTATGTTTCTGTCAGGGCTGTTGAAGGAGCTGGTGTTTCAATTAAACAGTAGATCTTTGCAAAGAACAATGAGTCCTAAAAGTACCAGTCTGGTTCATTTTTATTCTAAGAGGTTAACATTAAGTCGCTTTGCATTTAAAATTAATTGGAGGAAGTGACAGCATACATTTTTGAGAAGTACCGTTGTGAATGGGACTTGAGGATTGGGTTAGGGAGTTCTATAAGCAAGACTGCCATGTCAAGATAGTTCTTTAAAAGAAAATGTGAGGGGAGGTAAATGAGAGAAGGAATTTAGTTTTAACAAAGCACAAACATCTACAGAGCTTTAATTTTCTGGATATCAAATTTGCCAAAGTTCTTGCTACCACTATTCACTGTCTTTGTTTAGTAAGCAAACAGATTTTTTATGAAATAGAAATGTTTTTAGACCTCACTGATCTGCTGGTAGGCTGATGGATGTAGGAGTAACAGCCACCCACAAAGCAGCAGTAGGTGACAAATATACTAGTGTCTCTCTCATTCATGCTGCATGCTAACAAGGAGGGGTTGCAGCAATGCTGGATGTCACCTTTACTCTGAGACTTAGGCTGACATTATCATTCTGGAACTCTGCCAGGTTTGTGGTACAGGGGGAAAAAATTCCCTTATTAGTGATGCACTGGCATTAAAGTTTCCTTCCCATCTTTCTGCTTCTACCTGGCCAAGAGTGGTACCCTTGTCATTGCCAATGGGGAGCCACAGAAGAATGTCAGGTGTGATAGTATAGAGACCAGATTTGACTTTTTAAATGAAGAGATAGCAGGAAACCAGTTGGGGACTATTACAACTGCCTTACTGCTGGACTCAGACCCTGCCATGAATAAACTGATGGATGAAATCATGCTGCAGCTCTTTTGTTTAAAATCTGATTACTGATGTCCCCAGCCTACTTGAATATGTCCATGTGGTGACACACCACAATGGCCTAACCACTTTCCAATCAGATTCATTTTCCAACCCCACCCCATTCCACTCTGCCCCAGTTTCTTCCTCTCTCCACATGGCTATTTTGCTAAGATCCATGCATATCCCACAGCCAAGACTGACAAGCTCTACAAGATTGAAGAACTAGTGCTTAGTCAAAGAAGCATGAGGAGACTGCTACAGCAGCAAAAGAAGGACACATTAAAAGTTGTTACCTGATAATGTACAGAACAGGAGGGTTTTAGCTTGGATTATTAAGAGCAAAAGTCCACTACCAAGGTGGAGAACTCAGGGAGGTGGTTGAAATATTAAAACTAGCATATTAATCTTATGTTGATTGTGTTTGAAGTTTGAGCAGGAGTTCTCTGAGGAGTTGTCCAGCAGGCAAGTGGGATGCTTGGGAAGATATCCACAGCTACAGACATAACTGGGATAGAGGTAACTACAATGTGAAAGTTTGAAGGAATCGCCAAGAGAGAAAATTTATAGAATAAAAAGAAGAGAGCTGCCCCCAGTGCCAAGGAGGAGGTGAGTCTTCTGGGCCGCCATACCACTGCCTGAAGTATTGAGAAGGTGAGCCACATGGGCACCAGTAGCACACCTACCCACCCACACACACCCTCACTGAAATGAGAAGACATGTAAACAAATCTCAAAACCACACTTGCAGATGACCTAAACCAACCCCAAAGGGAAACTAAATAGAACAAACTGGGACTCAACCACCTGGACTCCCTGAACTGGCAACAAAAGAGGATCTGAAAAAAATGAAATCAGAAATAATTTCTCAGATAACAGCAGAGATTGTGCCCATAGTGCAAGACATGATTAATAAATCTAGAGAGGACACAAGGAACATGATGGAATCCCAACATAGGAAACAAATGGAATCCATAAAACAGATACAAACAGATTTCCAGGAGATTAAAAATTCTATTGAAAGTTTACACAGCAGAATGAACCAATGGGAAGACGGAACTTCAGATATAGAAGATAAGATTGCAGTTAGTGACCAGGAAAAGAAAAATTGCTTTAAAATAGTAAGGGACCATGAGAAATCAATCCAGCAGCTGCTAGATGATTCAAAGAAGAATAACATAAAACTGATCGGGGTCAATGAAGAAACAGCAGAGAGTGCAGACAACATTAAAAAACTGTTCACAGAAGTGATGGCAGAAAACTTCCCAAGCAAGGGGAAAGAACTTGACATACAGGTAAGTGGGGCATGTAGGACTCCAACTACCCGTGATCAAAATAAAAACTACACATAGGCATATATTAGTTAAGATTCCAGAAACCCAACAGAACAAAATTCTACAAGGAGTTTGAGAAAAGAAACAAAGGAAAGCCCATCAGAATCACACCAAACTTCTCAACACAAGCCCTCAAGGCAAGAAGAGCATGAAGTGATGTATTGCAAGCCCGAAAGGAAAACAGCCTCCAACCCACACTGATGTACCCTGCAAAAATATCTTTCAAAATTGATGGAGAAATAAGATACTTTCTTGACAAAAGCACCTTAAGAACTTCATGAATACCAAACCAGCACTCCAAAAAATTTTAGACACTATCCTAGGAAAAGGCAACAAGGATCACAACCTCAGGAAGCCAAGCAGAATGAATCCATCAGGCAAGACAAGAAATTAAATGCAAAGGGGGAGAATCCAACAAAAAGAAAAAGTCATGACAAGGATAAGTCGATATGTATCAGATATAACCATCAATGTTAATGGTCTCAGTTCACCAATCAAAAGACATAGACTGGCAGAATCTGTCAAGAAGCACGATCCAACAATATGCTGCATACAAGAAACATGCTTAGTTCAAAAAGAAACTCATAAACTCAATGTGAAAGGGTTGAAAACAGTACATTATGTGACAGTAACCAAAAAAAAAAAAGCAAGAGCAGCTATCCACTTTGCAGATCAAGTGGATGTCAAACAAATCCTGATTAAGACAGGCAAAGAAGAGGCCGGGGATTTAGCTCAGTGGTTCTGGTGCCTGCCTCACAAGCTCAAGGTCCTGAGTACGATCCCCGGTACCAAAAAGAAAAAAAAGGACACTACACCCTTGTAAAGTGAACAATCCAAGAGGAAGAGATGACAGTCATTAATATATATGCAACAAACACTAGTGTGCCCAACCATATAAAACAAATAGAGACATGAAAAATCAAATAAGCACTAACACAGTAGTACTGGGCGACCTCAATACCCCACTGTCGCAAATAAACAACAAATAAGCAACGAAATGCTATAACTCAGTCAAACTCTTGAACAAATGAACTTAACAGGTGTTTACAGAGTGTTCCCCCTGACAAAATCAAAATACACATCCTTTTCAGCTGCATATGAGTCATTCTCCAAAGTAGACCATATACTTGCTGGTAGAACATGTTTAAGTAAGTGCAAAGGAACTGAAGTTATCCCCAGTATATTATCAGACCATACTGTGATGAAATTGAAGATCAATACCAAAAGAAACTGCAAGAATTTCATAAACATTTGGAAATTGAACAACACACTTCAGAATAACCAATGGGTCAAAGAAGAAAGTAAAGAAAAAATGAGACAGTTCTTACAATTAAATGACAATGACAGTACAACATATTGGAATCTATGGGACACAATGAAAACAGTCTTACAAGGGAAATTCAGAGCACTGAATACTCATATTAGGAAAATAGAGTGAACCCAACTAAACAACCTGATGCTGAACCTCAAGCGTCTAGAAAAAGAAGAGCAGGATAAACCCAAAGCTCATACGAGGGAGGAAATTATAAACATCAGAGCAGAAATCAATGTAATGGAGACTAAGAGAATGATACAAAAAAATCAATGAAGGTAAGAGTTGGTTCTTCAAAAGAATAAACAAAACTGATAAACCCTTAGCCATCCTTATCAGAAAAAGGAAAGAAAAGGCCCAAATCCATACAATCATGAATGAAAAGGGTGAAATTACAACAGACCCAGAGGATCATCAATACCTACTTTTAGAACCTATATGCAAATAAGATAGAAAATAAAGAAGAAATGCACAGATTCCTAGATATGTATGAATTACCAAAGTTGAATGAAGAAGACCTTAAAATTCTAAACAACCCAATATCTACCAATGAAATTGAAAATGTAATTAAAAACTTGCCAACTCCAGGCTGGGGATTTAGCTCAGTGGTTCCAGTGCCTGCCTTGCAAGAGCAAGGTCCCAAGTTCGATCCACAGTACCAAAAAAAAAAAAAAAAAAAAAACTTGCCAACTAAAAAAAGCCCAGGTCCTGATGTCTTCACTGCTGAATTCTACAAGACATTTAGAGAGGAACTTCTGCCACTACTGTTTAAACTCTTCAATGAAATTCAAAAGGAAGCAATACTCCCAAATTCATTCATGGAAGCAAGTATCACCTTGATCCCCAAAGCAGAGAAAGACCCAACCAAAAAAGAGAACTGTAGGCCAGTCACACTAATGAATATAGATGCAAAAATCCTTAATAAGATACTAGCAAATAGAATGCAGAAGATCATCAAGAAGATCATACACACTTACCAAGTGAGATTCATCCCAGGGATGTAGGGATGGTTCAACTTATGCAAATCAATCAATGTAATACACTGTATCAGTTGCGCCAAGGACAGAAACCATATGATCATCTCTATAGATGCAGAAAAACCATTTGACAAAATCCAGCACTCATTTATGATAAAAATCCTGCAAAAAGTTGGAATAGATGGTCTCTACCTCAATCTGATAAAAGCCATCTATGAAAAACCAACAGCCAATAGTATACTAAATGGTCAAAAACTGAAATCCTTCACACTAAAATCAGGAAAAAGACAAGGAAGTCCACTGTCACCACTCCTGGTCAATATAGTTTTGGAACCATTAGCCACAGCAATTAGACAAGAGAAAGAAATAAAAGGAATAAAGATAGTAAATGAGGAAGTCAAACAGTCATTATTTGCAGATGACATGATACTGTATATAGAAGACCCAAAGAACTGCACCAAAAGTCTTCTAGACTTAATAACCAAATTCAGTAAAGTAGCTGGATACAAGGTCAACACCCAAAACTCAATAGCTTTCCTCTACATGAATAAAAGACTCACTGAGAGAGAAATAGGGCAAACAGTTCATGTCACAATAGCATCCAAAAAAATTGAAATACCTAGGAATCAGCCTAACGAAAGAAATCAGAGGCCTCTTCTCTGAAAACTATAGCACTCTGAAAAGAGAGATTAAAGATGATACCAGAAAATGGAAAGACATCCCTTGTTCCTGGGTAGGAAGAATCAATATAGTGAAAATGGCCATACTTCCAAAACTGCTATATAGAGTCAGGCAATCCCAATTGAAATCCCAGCAGCATACTTCACAGACCTAGAGAAAACAATCCAAAAATTCATTTGGAACCAGAAGAGACCTAGAATCGCAAAAGCAATTCTAGGCAACAGAGACATGGCTGAGGGTATCACAACCCCCAACTTGAAACTATACTACAAAGCCACTGTGATAAAAACAGCATGGTACTGGTAAAGAAACAGACCTAAGGATCAGTGGAACAGACTAGAAGATGCAGAAACAACTCCAGACACACTCAGCCCCCTCATCTTCAACGAAGGAGCCAAACACTCTTACTGGAGGAAAGGTAGCCTCTTTAAAAAATGGCGCTGGAAAAATTGAGTTTCACCCTACAGAAAAATGGAATGGAAGGTCGTTATCTCAACCTGATTAAGTTTATCTATGAAAAACCAACAGACAGCATCATACTAAATGATCAAAAACTGAAAACTTTCATGCTGAAAGCAGGAACAATACAAGGATTCCCACTATCACCACTCCTGTTCAATATAATTCTGGAAACATTAGCCACAGCAATTAGAAAAGAGAAAGAACTTTAGTTAAGAAATAAAGATAGGAAAGGAAGAAGTGAAACTGTCATTATTTGCTGATGATATGATACTTTACATAGAAGACCCAAAAAACTCAGCCAAAAGACTTCTAAACTTAATTGACAGATTCAGTAGAGTAGCTGGATATAAGGCCAACACTCAGAAAACAATAGCCTCCTTATACACAAATAGCAGACTCACTGAGAGAGAAATTAGGGAAACAATTCCTTTTATAACAGTATCCAAAAAAATGAAATATCTAGGAATCAGTCTAACAAAGGAAGCAAAAGACCTCTACACTGAAAACTATAGCACTCTAAAGAAGGAGATTGAGGAGGGTATAAGAAAATGGAAAGACATCCCTTGTTCCTGGGTAGGAAGAATCAATATAGTGAAAATGGCCATACTTCCAAAACTACTGTGTAGATTTAATGCAATGCTGATTGAAATCCCAACAATATACTTCACAGAACTAGAGAAAACAATCCAAACATTCATTTGGAACCAGAAGAGACCTAGAATCGCAAAAGCAATTCTAGGCAACAGAGACATGGCTGGGGGTATCACAATACCCAACTTGAAACCATACTACAAAGCTACTGTGATAAAAACAGCATGGTACTGGCAAAGAAACACACCCAAGGATCAATGGAATAGATTAGAAAATGTAGAAACAACTTCAGACATACTCAGCAGCCTCATCTTTGATAAAGGAGCCAACCATCCTCATTGGAGGAAAGTTAACCTATTTAAGAAATGGTGTTGGAAAAACTGGATTTCAACCTGCCAAAGATTAAAACTAGACCCATAGCTATCACCATGCACTACACTAAGATCTAAGTGGATTAAAGATCTAAATATTAAGAGAGAAAGACTAAACTTGCTGGAAGATAAGTTAAGTAGAACTGTTGAAGACATTGGCATAGGAAAAGACTTTATGAACAAAACGTCAGTAGCACGAGAACTAGCACAAATAATCAACAACTGGGATCTCATCTTATTAAAAAGCTTCTGCACTGCAAGAGAAACCACAAACAGAGGTAAGAGACAATCTACAATATGAGGAAAAAATTTTAGCAGCTGTACCTCAGACAGAGGACTATTACCTAGAATATATAAAGAATTGAAAAAAATTAGACCCCTCAAATTCAAAGACCCAATTCAAAAATGGGCATCTGAAATGAACAGACTTTTCTCAGACAAAGAAGTAAAAGCAGGAAATAAATACATGATAAAATGTTCAACATCTCATTGGAGAGATGCAGAAGAAAACAATGCTGAGATTCCACCTCACCCCAGAAAGAATGACTGCTATCACGAAATCCACCAATAACAAATGCTGGCGGGGGTAGGGTGGAAAGGAACCCTTCTCCATTGTTTGTGGGAGTGCAAACTGGTGCAACCACTGTGAAAATCAGTATGGAGATACCTCAAAGAACTAGGGCTAGAGGTCCCATTTGAACAGCTATTCCCCTGCTGGGTATCTTCCCAAAAGAATTAAAAGAATCATACCATAGAGATACATGTGCACCCTTGTTTATAGCGGCACAGTTTGTAATAGCTAAAGCTTGGAAACAGCCCAAGTGGCCATCAGCTGGAAACTGGATAAAGAAGATGTGTTTTTTTAATAAAATGGGGTACTACTCAGCTATAAAGAACAAGAAACTAGAGACATGTATAGCTAAATGGATGCATATTGAGGCCATACTCTTAAGTGAAATAAATAGGACACGTGTGTAAATACCGTATAGTTTCTCTAGTGTGAGAAACTGAAAGTGTAAATAAGGATTAAAATGATTAAAATGAATAATTGATCATTTGAAATAGGAAGAAAAGGTCTAAAGGTGTAGGGGTGGTGGGATGGGAAGGGGAAAGGAAAAATTATAAGAAAAGAAAAAAATGGAAACGAAGTCTATGTGAAGGGCGCACAGATAATAGGGAAAAAAATAAGAACCAAGATACATCATGTACAGGTACAAGCACACAATGATAAATGTAAATGTATTGTATACCTAAAATGTACCAATAAAAGAATTTATGGAAGAAAAAAAAAAGACCCAGGAAACTAGACACAGTGGATAGTTAGGAAGGGAGGACCCAATGTAGTTTAATTTCATCTGAAAAGGCACAAAGATTAAATACACCCTCTTGAAATTTATTTTCCTTATCATGAAATAAAAAGGGTCAAGCTATTGTGCTTGTGGTTAGAATGATGGTAGAGTGACTCAGACTTTAAAACAAAAGTGCAATATAGGCAAGAATGACTAAGAGGTAGTAAAGGGGAAAAAATGACAAAATAATACACTAAAAAGTATGGTGCTTTGGGAAATTTGTTTGGAAAGTGAAATGCTACAGAAGCTGTGGCATTTTATTAGATCCACAGGTAAGATTGCTCCTTCAGTGCACAGTGACACTGTCCCTTGTGACAGAGTTCACGGTCTTTAAAACATTCCATATATTTGCTTCTCCTCTGTGTCATTATGGCAAGGCACTGATATCATCTTTGTTATATACTGTGTACATTACTCTCAATAGAGTGGTTTTAGCCCAAAAGACATGAAAATTGGTTTGGGTGGTGGGAGTGGAGGGATTAAAGTACACACACACACACACACACACACACACACACATTGTAATAATTTGTTTTTATGTCTGTCTTTGCTAATATGATGAACTTTTCCCCAACCTATCTTTTTTTGGGGGAGGGGGAGGGTCCAGTTTTAAGTGCTATGCAGAGGACTCCTGCATCATCCTGGTCAGAGTTAAGTTAGGTGCTCTAAAGCCCCATGCAACTCTAGGGTTTTCAAATCTATAAAGAATATACATATGATTGTTGAGGGGTGTAGGCTTAGAAGGAATAAAACAGGCTTTGGAGGAAGTAAGTCTAGAAGGACATACAATTGGCCGTCTGTGTCCACTGATTCCATATCTGGAAATTCAGTCAATTGTGGATGGAAAATATCCAGAAAAATGCTGAACGTGTGCAGGCCCTTTTCCTTGTCATTATTATCTAAAAAATACAGTATATCAACTATTTATCTTGTATTTAATAGTATAAGTACTTTAGAGATTACTTGAAACATTCAGAAGGAAGTGTGTAGGTTATATGTAAATACTCTGCCACTTTACATAAGGGAGTTGAGCATCCATGGATTTTGGCACCTGAAGTGGATCCTGATCCAGTGGGTATCAGAGGAGACTGTATATTGGAATGGCTAGAAGAAAGGAAAAAGGACATTCCCTGAAGGGCATTAATACTGAAGTAGAAGTGAGCAGTGAGTGGGAAAAAAGTAGTGAAGGATGCCAGCTTGATGAGGAAGAAGAATGTAATATGTTGGAAAGCAATAGAAGATGAAATGGGACCATGCTAAGGAAGTTTGATATAGTAGGTAAAAAGAAGCTTGTCTAGATTATTGAAAAGGAATTTTATGCTCCGTGTGTGTGTATGTGTGTGTGTATATGTGTGTTGTCATCAGAAAAAAGTCAGTAGCCTCAGCAGAAAGGTAAAAAATCAGTGAGAAATTTTTCTCAGGAATCCATACCTGAAGGGTTACTTGGTCTCAGAGTAGAATGCGTGCCTGAACTAAGAGCCCTTTCTAGAAAGGGTTTGAACTTTGCTATGCAAAGTAATATTTCCTTTTGTATGATAAAGGAAATAAACCTGCGGATTTGATCTCTAGAGTGGGAAGCTAAAGAAGAGGTAAAATTTTGTCAAATCAAATATTAAAATGTTTTTGAATATATGTTCTTGCCCCTAAAGTTAAAAAAAATCAATTAAATCAAAGAAAGATGTTCTTTTCAGCCGCTATATAGAGACCCAGAAGAAACAAATCTTCATAGACCATTCAGTGAATGAAAGGCATTCACCAGGAGCCTGTATGATTATCAATTATATGAACATTTGGTAGGTTTGAGTTTTCAAAACTAATTTTTAGGAAATTCTGAATCTCTTTTTATCTAGAGGGAAGCAGCATGGTTTCATAGAAGGGCCATGAATTTAGCGGTCAAAGTCCTGAAGTCAGAATGAAGGCTTTGCCACCAGCTAGCTTTATGATCTTAAAGTAACCCAAACTTTCTTAGCCCTTCACAAACATTACCACTCCTAGATGGTAAGGTCTTTGATTCTTCCAGGGGGTACATCATACCACTTTTGGGGAGATGGCATGCAGAAAAAGTGTAATTGAGTGAATGAATCAACTAATAACAGTGAATGATTGGTGGAACAGTGAGGAGTCCCTGACATGAAGAGAGGATGGCTCAGATGATGACTCAGCCAAGGACTTTTCTTCCTTTGAGTTGGCCGTTGAGGGATGAAAGGAGCTCAGATATAAGCTGGTACTGAGCTTAGAACACAGAAGCATAGGTTCTACCATGTTTTGCTGGGGTTTCTCCTTACCACTGTTTCTTTAGTTTCTCTTCTCAGGCTACAGTGGCTTTGGAGCTATCAGAACTGTTTCCTTGTCTTTTGCTACCTAATAGTTCTCCTTTAATTGGAGTGATGAGGTACTCTTCACCCAGCCAATCCTTTTGCTGTTGGTAGGCCATTGGTCACAGTAGTGGTCTTGTCATCTTTTCACTGTTTTGCATCCTTGTGTCCCTGTGTCTTCCTGACCACTGTAGTCTGGTTGGAGCAACAAAATTATTTCTGAAGGAGACTATCTTAGTCATCAGCCTGTGACGCAGTCACTGTAGGGATATCATCCTATGTACTGCTTTTCTGAGTGGACAAAATACTTGAGTTATTTTGAGCAGGGCCCCCACAAAGCTTCTTACCACTGTGTAGCCTATGAGCTTGGAACCTACCGGCAGTATATTAGATGACTAATCAAAGTGGAAACCAGTTAGCAAGATAATTAGAAAGGCCCCTTTCCATAATATACAGTTAGTTTCAAAGGATAATGTGGCCACATAGATTAATGAATTCCTTTTGGAAAGTAATTTTGCAACATGTGTTATAAATTTATGTATGTTTGCACCTCTTTTGATGGTGATTTCCTTTTGAGAGTCTAGTCAGAGGAAATAATTCTAAAGTTAAAATAAAAATGCTGTATATGAGGTAGGGAGTTAGACTCAGCATGTTATAGAAATCATTACAACAGTGACAAAATACATAGTCATTTATCCTTATGTAACAGGATGCGTGTATACCAACACTCAGGACTACTAAGACAGTTCTGTGGTGCCACTGATGTCCCAGGCTTTTTCAGTGACTTTGGTCCTCACTGTCTCCTTGTGGTTGTAGGATAGCAAATGTATCACCTATCATTGTTCTAGAAAAACAGAAAGAGCCAAGGAAGAGAGACAAAACTTATCCAGACATCCCATATGAACTTCTACTTTTTGCTCTTTAGCCAAAACAATGTCTACCCTAACTTCAGGGGAGACTGGGAAATTAAGATTTGGATTACATACATTTGCCCAGTTAACCAAAGTTGGATTTTGTTACTAAGGGAAATTGAGAAAATAGTTATTGGTGAGACAACTAGTACTGTCTTCCATAGTAATCATTATACTGATCATAGCAAAGTAAAATGATGGAGGCCTGGGTATCCATCCACAGAGCCATAGATAATATAAAAATGATACAGAATGTCATAGAACTGTATTATAATTTTGTCAGGAAAAGAGAAACCACTCTAGGTATGAGGAATAGGAAATATTTTAGTATAAGACGCAAAGGTTCATGCAACTTTTGGAAGCTGGATGAATGATAGCCTGGAAGGCCACTATCTTAGCTTGAATCCTCCCAAAGCTGAGCCTGAGGCAGAGACAGCAGGGAGTTTATTGGAAAATGATAGTAGGGATCAGCAATAAGAGAATGAGGAAAGGAGGAGTGGCCAATGGAAGGGTATATTGCATTAGGAAAGTAGAAGCTTGATCCTATAAGAATCTGCTGAGAAGCAGATTCTAAAATTGTCTTTCCAAAATGTAAAAGATAAGGAAGATCTACCTATTGGGCTCCAAGAGCTGCTCCTAAGAATATTAACTCCCTGCATTTGAGTGCACACATGTGTGAACCCACCTGATTCCCACTGTGTCTGCAATGTTAGAGGAACCCTAGAACAGGAGTGGAAATGTGTAGCTTGCACCTGAGCTGGGATGCTACCTGCATGATGTTGAGTTGAGGCTGATGAACCTATGTAGTACGGCTTGAAATCAGAAGTGGCACCGGGACACACGCCAGGGCATAGGAATATCTGCTGCGGGAAATTTCACTGTTTTCAACATAGAAGATTCATAGAGGAGTGGTTGCTAAAAGCCTCACCTGCCAGTAGCACTGATGTGGGTGGTTCGTTAGTGGTCCTAGGAACCTCTGGCAAAACCTTCCATCTCTTGTCTACCACTGTCCCTCAGCTTCTATATAAGAATGATGGCTTACTTTTTCTCTTTCATCTTTCAGACATCCTGCAAGTGGTTCCCATTGGTAAGATCTAATAACAATCTTGATGGACAGGGCCTCTGAGCAATGTAGTGCCCTTGAAGTGCAGGTGAGAGCTCAGAAGGGTGGGATAGTCCTACATATACCTAAAGAATGGCCCATCAGCTACTGATGAACTGTTTATACAGAGTCTATAAAACCATGTAAGCTAAGTGTGGTGGGACATACCTGTAATCCTAGCACTGCAGAAGGCTGAGGCAGGAGGATCTCACATTTGAGCCCAGGCTGGGTAATTTAGTGGCTTACTGAGACTCTGTCTCAAGATAAAAAATAAAAAAAGGTTGGGGTTGTATGTAGTTTGATGTGAAAGCTCTAATTTCAATCCCCAGTACTGCCAGGAAAAAAAAGAAAGAAAAGTATAACTTGTTTAAGTTACTTCCAGTTTGCCCCATTGGTGAGGGAGGGGTTATGAAGCTCATGGGGGTGGGGATGACCAAACATGACACACTTGACACTGGAAGGCAGCTATGCTTACCACTATACCACCAACGCAGACTGGACACTGGATAGATAAGGCCACTGCCATTGGTTAGTGACACATACCCACAGCTCAAGGAGAATGGCTCTGTGCATTACGCAGGCCCCATGGGAGTTACCCTTGGGAACAGCAAGAATGACCAGGAGCTGTGGGTAGCAAGTTCTGCAGTATCAAGAAGACCAGGTGCCCCTGGCTCCCTCAGGAGGATGCAGTTGGCTTTTGTGAATAATCCCAGTGGCTAGCAGGAACTGTGCCTGTTCCCTTTGATAAACAGTTTGGCTAGAGGATCTTATCCGTGGAGAAGCGTAAGAAAGAGAACTTGTTGTTAGACCATTTGAGACTCTCCTGATTTTACCAGATGTCGGCACTCCAGGCCTTAAGACAAATAGTCTTCACTAGTTTGGCTAAAGAAGAAAAGGCAGATTTTAAAATTAAAATTAAGTGGCCCTCATTTAATCATTGCATTTTTCAAGGCATGTCCTTTCCCCTAAGATTTCATCTGTTTGGGGAAACCCCTGGAACCTTAAAGCCTAACTTAATCCCAGTAATCAATCTTTGATATAAAGTTCTCTAAAAAATGAAAATGAGCTGGTACTTATCTATGGAAAATATTTGAATGGATAAAAATAATTGAATAGATAGCACAACCCAGAAAGCAAGCTCAGATGAAAGAGGAGTCCTAGTATTTTACAGCCTCTTGAATATGAAACTCAATCCTCTCTGGCTCAGCAGCTGTGGCCACAGCCTCTAGGGAGTTGAATCCAGCATTGCCCACCAATATGCTCTTATCAGAGCCAATTTCCAGGGTCAGAGATGATAGGTCCGTTCTCTGCATTCCACATTCACTATTGTTTTTACTTTACTTTGTTGTTTTTCCCCACATACACATTTTCCACAGCCTCTATTAACTGTACTGTTCAATATGACACTCACTGGCCACATGTAGCTGTTTAAAGTGAAATTAATTAAAATTTAAAGTTTAGTTACTGGTTAAACCAGCTATATTTTAAGTTCTCAGTAGCCTCCTGTAACTTGTAGCTGCTGTACTGGAGAATACAACTTATAGAACATTTCTGTCATCCCAGAAAGTTCTGTTGGACAGCACCACCTATGTCAGTTTTTTCATGCATTTATGCTAAATAGCTACCATATGTCTGACCCTACTCCAAGCATTAGAGACACCTTCACAGTTGAGACAGGCAAAAATTCTTTCTGCCTTCCCAAAACCTACATTTTAAGGGAATGGTTGGGGGTAGGAGGAATAGAAATGATCAAGATGTGATATGTAAATGTATCAGTGCCCCAAGATGAATGTAATCACTATGCATTACAAACATACAATAATAAAATTTTATTTACATTTTAATTTACGAACCCTGCTTCTAAATGTCAGTATGTATCAGTGGCTTAAGGAGGAACAGCACTGAAAACACTGAAGACACATGACTAATTGTTTTTAAACTTCCTGGCTCTTCACCAGTCTGATTTCCTTGAGGCATAACTCTTTATTTTTCACCTTATACACTCCCAAATTTTAGACTGCTGATGTGCCAGTGCAGAAATGTCTTACTCATTTGATTTACCTGTATTGATTGTCATTGTTAAATCTTTTAGGTTCTGAATAAGAAGTTTATTTGAAAGTGGTTCTAGGATTAAATTGTTTAAATGAGTTCTGGTTTCCTATGTTTGGAATTTTAATTCAGTAAAAGGCCTAGTTCTTACTGGTTGTGTCTTACCACAATAGAGACAAAAAGTACACTGGAGTCATTTTGTTGATTTTCTTCCCACAGATTCTGTGTTTAATTCTCCACACATACATGCACAGAGAGATTACTCATAGAGCATTAATATTACTCGCATAAGAATCAAATCAAGGCAGGTGTGGTGCCACATGCCTAAAATCCCAGCACTCTGGAAGGCTTAGGCAGAAAGATCTCAAGTTAGAGCCTATCCTGAACAGCCTAGCAAGACCCTGTCTGAAAGAAAAAAGGAAAAAGAAATGACCCTGGGTTCAATCTGGAGAGAGGAGAGGGTAGGAAGAGAGAAAGAGAAAGGGAAGAAGGAAAAAAGAAGGGAAGAAGCAGGGAACAGAAGGAAAGGAGGAAAGGAAAGAAGTCAAATTGTAAAGATGAGTGACATTTCTAAATTAGCCATGATAATTCAGCATGCCACACTAAATACTCTCAATAAAAGCAATGAATGCCAGCACCACCAATCTGTTTGAACTAATGAACTATAAACGTGCTCCACTGGTGAACTGATAAATTATACTACATTATACTTTTTAAAAATATCTTGGAGGTAAGTATTTCTTTTCCATTTACCCCTTTCCTCATTTTATTGGTCCTCTGAAGAGGTAAATGGTATGTCCAAGGTCACAGTTGTGCAGTAAAACATTTCCATACCAGAAAAAATGGGGCCCAGAAATTCATGCATATAGCAGGGGTTTGCACCTTTATCATGTATCTGAGGGAGGGCCTTGTAGGAGCACAGATTTCTACTTCCCACCCCTAGAGTTTCTGACTGTGGATGTGGAAAGCCTGATAATTTGCATTTTTGGCAAGTTCCTGGTGCTGCTAGAGGTGTGAAGACCATACTTTGAGAACCACTGATATAAACCATGTGCTCACATTGCTGTGAAGTTAAGGAAATGATGAGGGCTCTGCTAGCGTAGCCACCTCAAGTTCTGAGGATACAGCTGCAACTGCAAACCTATCTAGGTCTAAATTTGGGGTTGGCGCCACCTAGCGGTGACAGTATAACACTATGTAATCCATGGAGATGATTCTGAGTCCTGCAGCAGGGTAGGTCTTCTGAAATAGTAGCTCTCCAGCTATCTCATGGTTAGTAGACACTTTGTTATATAGATCTGGGGAGATTGAGTTTTGGGGGCCCAGGGTTCATCTCCCTGCTTCCCAACTACCTGAGGCTTCCCTGCTGGTCTTGTCCTCTCCTGCATATATCCTACCCTCCCCCAGCAAACGAGAACTTTGCCCAGAGAGCCAGTAACATTACATCCCAAGTTGCACTGTTGAGGGATTTATAGCAGCCAGTGGGACATCATATGTTTCATATACTCATCCTCACCCTCCTGCCTCACTGTCCTCCTTCTGCTTTTATATTTTCCATTTCCACCTGTCAGAATCCCCCATAACCTTCATGTCTTAGCTCAGATTCCATCTCCTTCAAAAACCTTGTCCTGCCACTCTCCAGGATACATCATTTTTCCTTCTTCAGAAGAGGTGGGACAAGTTTATTGCACTTCTACTCTGCTGTACATGTAGTGCTCCGTGTGGTGGTATCCTTTCATTCTTAGAACTACCCTGCAGCATATGAATTACACCTATATTTTCAAATAGGGAGACTCCAGGAGCAAACACATCTTCTAATTTGTTCTAATATAATTTGCAATAACAGTAGTTTTCTAATACAGGTACTAGGGCCAAAGCTAGCTGTAGTGTGATTTTTGACAAGATAGTCTCTCCTCCTGCTAAACTAAGCTCTTTGAGGACAAAGATCATGTCTCACTTGTTTTTGTCCACAGAACTAGTCCCTGCTACTGGCATGGTGCTTGTTATGTTGCAGCACTCAGTATTTTTCAAAGAAGTTGACCTCCTGGCTCACTGTTGTATGTACTGTAGCTCCCTTCTCTGCTCTATCTGTATATTGGCTGTGGTCCATGGCAGGGCAAGGGATGCTCTCCCTTGCTGCTTTCACTGAGATAGGCAGCCTCAGCTCCACAGTCTATGTCCCTCACAATGTAGTCTTTATAGAAAGGAGCTTTCATTCTACCTTCTGGATAAGCAATTTGAAGCTTTGTGGCTTTAGTTCATGCCAAGCTCTCAGTCTGTGTTTGGCTTCCCACGCAGTCTTCTCTCTCCCTGAACCCGTCTCTCTCCCTGTCAGTCATTATGACCTCACTCTTCCACATGTTCCTGTGAAGCCAGGAGCAGGGACAGTAAGAGGATCATCAGAGTTAGAGGTTGGGTGAGAAACCACCAGGAGCTCATGTTGCTAGAAACTGAAATTGCAGGAGAGACAGTGAATCTAAATATTTGAGAAACACTGACTCACTCCTTTTCTGTTTTGAATATAACATGCAAATGTGATTTCATTTCTCATCCTACTTCCCCCATCTCTCATCAAACTGCCATTTTCAGGAAAGAGAATAAATGTGAGTCTGGCCTCACTACAGCTCTAGTACTCTGAGAATGGACCAGGTACGTAGGTTCTTCACCCAGCTGCACAGCCAACTCACTTGGAAGTTTCTCTCCTTCATTCTGAAAATAGTTTTCTTGATTTAGGAAGAGGTGTGACATGGACATTGGTGTGATCCTCCTGTGTTCTGATGTTCACTTAGAACATCTAGATTCTATTTTTGGTTTCTAAGGCTGGCTGATAATAATGGCAAAATTGCCCCATCCTTTGGTTTCTAAGGCTGGCTGATAATAATGGCAAAATTGCCCCATCCCAGAACTTGGAAATTTAAATTCTTGAGGGAAAGATCTAGGATCTATTTTAAAAATAGATTCTGACTATCAGCCAGTTTGTAGAACTATCAGTCTTCATACTTCTTGGTATTTCTTCTAGTTGGTCCAGTCATCAAAGCAAGGTAGAATTATTAACCTAATCATTTAAAGCCATTTAAGCCTTCACAACTGCAGTTAAATGTATTACTTTATTCTTCTCTCCTGGCACAAGACATAAAAATGAAATGCATAAGAAATGCCTGAAGCATCACGAACTTCACTGTGGGGACTGAGCTTTTCTGCACAGGTCTAACCAATGCTTACTTCAGACTCTTCAGGTGATGGCTGTAATTGTTCATATTGGCTCAAACCACTATTGGCCAGATTTTTTTCATTTTATTACACTCTTTTTATTCCAGCTATTTATTCCACAGACCACTCTCCTGTAGAACAACTTCAGGTAAATTATGAAATTTGAAAGATTAAAGTAAGACCACAAATTAAGTATCTTCATCCTAGTTCAGGAACTAAAGAATCCTGTATATGGATGCAAGTAGGATGAGAGGGGAAAAGGAGAGTAGAGAGTCTGAGGTTAAGGGTCACAATTAAAATTGACCAATGACTATGATATTGTGAATAAGTTCACACACTAAAATGTATTACTTCTTCAGAGCACATCTCTTGGGTTTCTTCCTTCCATATGTAAAACATTCTAGTAAGAGTTTTGCCTATTTTATGTGGCCTTTCCTCCCTTTCTGCTGTGAAAACATCAGCATATCTTTCAGAACAAATGCCTACCCCTTAAAGGAAAAACATTTTTAGGTCCCTGAATTCAATTTCTGAAGATATTTTTCAGGCACTGTAAGAGAAAAATGAGTAAGTTGCTGTGGACAAGAAGTAATCTTTTCCATAAACACTGAAGTCAAGATGATAGAGCAGACTTCTTTAGTATTTGGCATTTCTACAATATCATTTAATTCCCTGACCTCAATATTCAGTCTGTATCACCAAAACCATAAAAGAGGAAGTGTACTACATATGCTTTACCTCACATAAGCACTTTCCTGTCTTCTCAATTGAGATAAATGGTCCTAATACACTTTAATGCCAGAAGAAGGTTTGTGTCATTCTAATAAGCCTCCAACTCCTGATACTATTTTTACCCATTGCTGACTTCAGTGACTATGGACAGCAGAGCACCCTCCCCAAGCAAATGCAAATAGACTTCATCCCCCTTCTTGAAGCAATTACTTCTCGGTCCTCCAGCACAATTCGCATTAATTGACTCCCTTTTATAGGCTTTTCCGTAGCAGAAGATGAACAGTTTTTGCCTTGCTGTTTGGAATTCAGCATCTCAGTGGACCTGACAGCTTCCTCTATGTTCTGTCTTTCAGAGAGGGAAACATGAAGGGGACAGAGGGAAAGAGCTCTGCTGAAGATGTTCTCTTTCCTTTAAGTGTATTATTGGAGAGGTGGGACCAGTGTGGCCAGAGGACTCAGGAATGCTTCCTCCCTCAGTGCTGTTACTCCACTGGCACATATTCTGCTCCTCAGTGCTGGGAAAGCACCCTTGCAGGTTCTGCAGCAGGAGACCTCTTTAAGTCAGAGACTACACACCCCCTTTATCTGGACTTTTAAAATAGGAGGTTCTGTCTAAATGTCTAGGTGGATTTCTTCTCTTAAAAATTTAGGGGAAAATTTTGGAAGAATTTTTCATGACTTTAAGAAAATAAGAAAAAAAAATCTATTTTCCAACTAACAGTTGACTGGAACCACAAAAACTACATTCCTATTACTTTCTAGCTCACCATAGTCCTCACTACTCCCTAACACTACCATAACTGAGGCAAAGGGACAGTCACTATAATTGTGTCTACATGGTTGATCATAGGTTTGGAGGAAAGTGAAATATTTCTTGTACAAAAATTTGAAAGAGAGGAGGACTCAGATTTCAAGAAGAAGAGAGAACACCTATTTCTGTGTGGAAGTGAAGGATGTTCCTGTGTTAATATGTGAAGCAGCTATATAAGAATTTGACTAAAAATGCCATTACAACCAAGCTCTGCTCTAGGGATACATGCCACATTCGTGTATGGCTTCTGCTGTAAGTGACCCTGAGAAGCTTTCTGCCTTCCTGCAGTAATTCATTGCTCATGATATGACAAGATGCTAAAGGCTGGGGTAACTTGCAGAATATCTTTTCCTTCTATTTTCCCAGTTCTCCCCACCCTCACATAACCAAAAGCACCATACCCATACACCATTAGTTCAGGAGAAGGAGAGACACACAGTATATCAGGCACCTGAAAACATCTTGCTTCATTTCATTCTCCAAGCAATCCTCCTGTTTTAAGTATCAACCCCATTTATAGGTGAGAAAGTTGAAAGAAATTAAGTAACTCTGCTCAGGTCACACAACAAGTCTACTAGGTGGTAACCTGCTTTGTTTTTCTCACTTCTTCCCCTCATTGAGATACCTTCTCTGAATTACTGTGTGACCCAATGACCTTAGCTTATATTGTGAGTAGATAAGGAGTAGCCATAACAAGAATATTCTGTTCATATTCTATACAGTTACTACTGAGGATGCAATTATCAAAAGATCTAATGATTTTTGTTCAAAATTAGTGATAGAAAAGGTTTGTATTTATGAACAAAATCAAAATGCATTTGTGTTTTTATAGCCTGAAATAAATTATGCTAGCTATCCTTTTGCCTTCAATTTTAGAAAAAATAAAGGAAAGCACATTGTTCCATTTGTTTTTAAGATGAAATTAATCGCCCTTTTCCACATAATTTTGGATCTCTCTCTCTCTATATATATATATATATGTATATAAAATTGTGCTTTGACATGTTTAAAATTCTATTATAAAAGTTGTATCTAGTTGTAAACTGCTTCATACCTCTTTTCCCCTTTAAAGACAAAGCTATAAATTATAAACAAGGTTAATGTTTAATTTATACCCCTAAGAGTAATTTATAAATCAAATTTAAATAAGACACTGGATTTAACAAAAGGGACTATTTGGGATATGGCCCAAAACCTTATGTTCACTTCTGACTCATGAAAAGCAAAATAAAGCAACAGTTGGTGCCTCCGGCCTGATCTGTTACATCTACATTCTGCTATTCAGTGACAGTTGCTAACCCACAGTGAGCACTTACTGTGTGCTGGGCACTGGACCAAGGGCTTTATGTGCCTTGCCTAAATCTTTGCAGCAAGGATATCTAGTATCATTTTTAACCCCTTTGTAAAGAAGGAACCCAAGCATCAGGAAAGCCAAGAATTAGCTCAAGGATAGCTGGTCATGTTGATCTTAACCCAAGGCCTTAATGTCCTGATGTCTGTGTCCCCACCTCTAAAACAGAGGAGTATGCTCCTCCACAGACTTCCTCACAGCTCTATGATGTATGCCACTTTGCCTCCCACCCCTTTAAAGAACAAGATGCTAGCCCCTCTCTTTTTCATTTATTTTCCCTGTGGCATTCCAAAACATGTTGGCCACCAGCTTAATCAGACTTGTCCCGGGGAGATAGAGGGCCAGTGCTCTGTTTTGTCCAGGTCTAGCCATTGGCCTAGATTGCTGATCATCATTCCTTGCCTGCAAAAATATTTTAAAGCTCAACTTAAATATATTATATTCTCCTTACTCTTGGTAATTATGTTTTGTAAAGTCACTGTGAACACTAACTTAGCAAATACTGAACGATTTCTCATAAGGGAAAGACAGGGTTTGGTTCCTGTAAGCCTCTCACAATTTTGTCAGCTGATCAACACATAACCTTGTTTTATATGTGCTTCTGTTTAAAGACATCTTGATTAATACTCATTGTTTGTTCATTACCATTGAATTCAGAGCCAGCAGCACTATAGCTTATGCCTAAACAAAGCTTATCTGATGTGCATATTTTTCCTATAAGACATATCACAGCCTTCTTGTGCTTAGGAACTTTAGATAGCACCTTAGCACGATGCTTAGGAGCCATTTTTAATGGCAAAATCAACAATAAAAGCACACAGAAATAAAAAACATTTCTGTACAGTGTAAGAGCTGAAACAAGGCAGGACATCACCTTGGTCATTTTGTTCATCTTCATCTGGGTAAGTTTGCACTGGTTGATAAAAAATTTTGCTATTCAGCATGTTCACAATGTACCATGAAAGCTTTCTTTTTGGTAACTATTACAATTGACTTGTTTTCTTGATTTCTATTTTGGATAGGTCATTGTTAGTGTATGGAAAAGCAACTGATTTTTGTGTATTGCAAAGATCAGTAATTGCAACTGTACTGAATTCATTTATTTATTCTAACAGTGTTTTGGTATAATCTTTAGGGTTCCTTATATCTAGAATTATGTCATTTATAGACATCTATAATTTAGCTTCTTTCCTTCTGATTGGCATCCGTTTTATTTTTCTCTCTTGCCTAATTGCTCTAACTAGGACTTCCAGTACTGTATTGAATGGAAGTGGTAAGAATTGGCATCCTTGTTTCTGGTTTTAGAGAAAATGCTTTTAGTTTTTCCTCACTAAGTATGATACTATAGGTTTATCATATATAGCTTTTATTCTGTTGAGTATATTTCTCATATTCCTTATTGAGGGTTTTGTCATAAGATGCTGTTGAATGCTTTTTCTATATGTACATTTTAATCCTTAATTCTGGTTTGTGTGCATCACATGTATATATTTATATATATTGAATTATCCTTACATCTCTCGGTTAAATTCTATATGATTTTGAAGAGTAATCCTTTTTATATGCTACTGAATTTGATTTGCAAGTATTTTATTGAAGACTTGGGGGTTCATCAGGGATATTGCCCTATAGTTTTCTTTTCCTTTAATGTCCTAGTCTGCCTTGGGATCTGAGTTAAAAAATTAGTTTGGAAGTCTTCTCTTTTCTTCATTTTTTTGGAAGAGTTTAACAAGGGCTGGTATTAGTTTTTCCTTAAATGTTTGGTAGAATTGAGAAATGAAGTCATCAAGTCCTGGACTTTTCTTTCATGGGAATTTTTGTTGATAATTAAATCCCCTTACTATTGTTCTGTTCAAATTTTCTATTTTTTCATGATTCATCTTGGTAAGTTGTATATGTCTAGGAATTTATCCATTTCTATCCAATTTATTGTATTTAATTGTTCATCTCCTTTCTAATCTTTATTTCCTTCCTATTGCTAAATTTAGGTTTACATTATTCTTTTTCAAGTTCCTTTAAGTGTAATGTTATTTATTTGAGATTTTCATTTTTGATGTAGGCGTTTATTGCTATGAACTTTCTTCATTTTTATTAACACATATTATTTGCATTCATGCATATAATATGTACTGATAAAAGCTAACCTCCGTTTTCCACCCTCCCCCCATACATACCCTTTCCAATCTCTAGTAATCACTACCCTATTTTCAAGTCAATGCTTTTAGCTTCCATGTATGACAGAATATGTGGTGATGTCTGGCTTATTTCACTTAATATGATATCCTCCAGTTCCATCCATTTTGCTGAAAATGGCAAAATTTCATTCTTTCTGGGTTGAATAATATTTCACAGTGTATATACACAGATTTTCTTTATCAAGTCATTTATTTATGGACACCTAGGCTGATTTCATATCTTAGCTATTGTGGATAATGTCACAATAAACATGAGCACACATGTGATATTTATTTGTTTATTTTTTGTATATATACCCAGAAATGGGATGGCCAAATCATATAGTAGGTCTTTTTAGTTTTTTTGAGGAACCCCCATACTCTTCTCCATAGTAACTATACTAATTGATATTCCTGTCAACAGTGTACAGTGGTACCTCAGTTCATGAGCTTCATTTGTTCCACAATTATGGATACAAACCAAATTGGTCAAAAACCAAATCAAAGTTCCCCATCAGCATCAATGTAAATGTGGTTAATCTATTCTGACCTCTATGAACATGGTCATGAACCAATTTTAGTCACAAGCCAAATCAGATTTTCTCGTAAGTTTCAATATAAATAAGATTAATCCTTTCTAAATCATATATATTTTTAACCACAAAAATATGAAACAAAGTACAGTACAGTACAGTATGAAGAGAGAAAATACTAACTTTGCATGAGGCGACTTCTGGTATGGAAGACAGGAAGGTGGGTGGGGAGCAAGTTATTGTATGGAGGGAGAGTTGCCCTCCATAAGGACATTGGGGAGATCTTCAGGGATTTCCTCTTGTCTCTTAGCTGCAGTCAATTTTGACAAAAAAAATCTGTCTAATGTCCCTTGTTTTTTTTTAACTGCATAAGCCTCCCGAAGTGAGAGACCACATTATCATTCATCAGATTCAACACTTTATTCACTACAGTTATGTCAGGGTAGTGCTTATCAAAGAAACCCTAGCACTCATTCCATTTTTCCATGATGGATTCTATCTCATCACTGTTAACCTCCCTGCCTTCCTCTTCCTCAGTGGAATGCTCCTCAACAAGTGCCTTTTGCTGCTCACTCTGGAGTTCAGCAAGTTCTTCCATCATCAGCTCCTCTTTGTGGTCCTCAACAAACTCCTCTGAGTCTGCACCGTCAATCTCCAGACCCTACTCTTGCCCATGGATACAATCTCCTCCACTCACTGTGCATCAGACCCTTCAAAGTCATGTTCAGTGACACATTCTGGCCAGATTTTCTTCCGGGCTGAGTTTAAGGTCTGGTATGTGACATCTTCCTATGCTTTGTCAGTGAGGTTGATACAGTGGAGGACATTGGGATGTTTCTTCTGTTCCAGAATTGTGGAAAGAAATGCACAGAGACACAGAAGTTGGGTAAAATAAAAATTTACTCGCGAGCAGGCAGGACTGCCAGAAACTTGTCTGGTCGGAGTCTGCGCCCTGTGTTCTTTGTCCATCACCTTTTATACTTTGGTCAGTCATTATCTCATCTCTAGTGGTCTTTGTTAAGTAAATAAAGTTCCAATTCCTGTTTAATGGTTAGACACAGGTGGTTTCTGTCACTGATTACAGTCCTAAACACATGACAGTTAAGGCACATACATCACAAGTTTGTTCAAAGATTCCCACTTTGTTCTTCAGAGCTAGGATGTTATCTATAGTGGAGCTACACATCAAAGGAGCTATATAACCTTCACTTTAAACAACAAAAGCAATGGGCTAAGGCAAGCTTTTAAAGGGATATACTATCTATTTTGCTTTCACAACTACTTTAATAGCTAATCTACTAACCTTACTTTAAAACTTTTCCCTATCACTTTCAGAACTCTTTCAGAATCAAGGATGCCTCTTTAGTGACATTGAAACACCTGGTAAAGAGTACTTTTGTGTGCAGCTTCTTGAAGTTGCAGATCACTTGCTAGTCCATGGGCTGCAGAACAGGTGTCTTGTTGCAAGGGAGGAACTTGACCTTTATGAAGTCATACTCAGTGTCCATATCATCCACTAATGCTGGAGAGTGTCTTGGGGCATTGTCCATCAGAAGAAGGTAACTTTCAGGCAGTTAGTTGTCAGAAAGATATTTCTTAATGGTAAACACCTCATGCAGCCATTCCATGAACAAACGCCTTGTGACATTTGCATTGGCCCTCCACATGTCAGGCAGTCTGGCCTTGCTCATACTCTGTTCCATGAATGTAGAAGGGTTTTCTTGCAGTAAATCGCTGCAATTTCCTGGCTTTTTCACAGATCATACCTTCACTAACACTGTCACCTGTTAGCTGTGTTTTTCATTTAACCCCACAAGAAAGTTTTTCTACCTCTTCCAGCACTTGTGTCCTCTACTTGGTTAACATTGTTACTCCATTTGTTACTCCTTTGGTGGTATCTTTATTCTTCAAAATAGTTGAGATTGTCGACTTTGCCATCTTGTACTCTGAGACCAGATCAGTCATACAAATAATACACTAATGCTTTGCTACAATTTCCTTCTTTAATTCAATGGTTATTTTCTTCAAAACCTTCTTTCCATTCTTGCTTTGCACTTTTTTGTTACCTTCATTATTACTCTGCACATTCTGATTACTTTCATTACCACTCTGCACTTTCTTTTTACCACCATACTTGCACTGTACTTTCTTTGGAGACATGCTGGATTGAATAATACAGTACATTATTCTGTGTGCTGAAAAGCACACAAAAAAGCAACCCAGAAAATGTACACAGGTCTGTCTGTGACTACAAAGTCAGCTAGAGAAAGCCACAACCACATCAGAACCGGAAAGATGACCCCATTCATGTTTGTGCAGGGAAGATGGCCGCAGTCATGTTTGTCGTCCAATGCAGAGTTTACCAATAAAAGCAAAATTTTGCTTAATGTTTCTGTTCATGAACCAAATTGTTTGCAAACAGAACCAAGGTATTACTGTATATGTGATTGTTTTTCTCCACATCCTTCCCAGCATTTGTTAGGTTTTTTGAATGTAGCCATTGTAAATGGGGTGAGATGGTATCTCATTATAGTTTTGATTTGCATTTCCCTGATGGTTAGTGATAGCATTTTTTGTATGTTGTTGGCCTTATGTAGTCCTTCCTTTGAGAAGTGTCTATTCAGATCAGTTCTGATTTTAGTTGGATTACTTGGATTTTTTTAGTTCTTATTTATTCTAGATAATAACTTCCTGTCAGATGCATAGTTGGAAGTTATTTTCTCCCATTCTGTAGGTTGTCTCTTCATTCTGTCACTTGTTTCCTTTGCTGTGAGAAAGCTTTTCAGTTTGATGTAATCCTATTAATCAATTTTTGTTTTATTTCCTGTACTTTTAGGATCCTACCAGAAAACCATTGCCTTTAGTAGTGTCTTAACATAGTTCCCCTACATTTTGTTCAAATCGTTTCACAATTTTAGGTTAAAAGTTTAGGTCTTTGACCCATGTTAAGTTGATTTTTATGAAGTGTAAGAGAGATGAGTCTGGGTGTCTAGTTTCAATATTATGCATGTACACCTAGTTTTTCCAGCACCATCTATTGAAGAGGCTTTTTTTTTTTTTTTTTGCAGTACCAGAGATCAAATTCAGGACCTTGCGCTTGCAAGGTAGGTATGGTGCCACTGAGCTAAATACCTGGCCCTGCAGTGTATGCTTTTTTGCACCTTACATAGCTGCAAAGGCATAAGTGGGTTTATTTCTGATATCTGTATTCTGTTCCATTAGTCTACACATCTGTTTTTATGCCAGTACCATGCTGTTTTGGTCCTTGTAGCTCTGCAGTATATCTTGAAGTCAGGTATTGTGATCCTCCAGCTTTGTTCTCTTTGCTCAAGGTCTTTCCATTTTTTATGTCTTCATTTCTTTCATCAATATTTGGTAATTTTCATTGGAGAGGTCTCTCTCTTCCTTGGCTGTTTATTCCTGGGGGTGTGTTTGTGTGTGTGTGTGTGTGTGTGTGTGTGTGTGTGTCAGTTGTTAATGGGATCACTTTCATGACTCCTTTCTCATCAAATTTGTTATCAGTGCATAGAAAAGTTACTGTTTTGGGGACATTAATTGTATATCATCCTACTTTACTAAATTTATCTTTCTTTTGGTGGAGTCTTTTTAAATTTCTGTATAGAATCATATCTGCAAATAGGTATAATTTGACTTCTTCCTTATTTGGATGGCTTTTATTTCTTCTTGCATAATTGCTCTAAAATGTCTAGTACTATATTGAATAAGAGAAATGAGAGTGTACAGCCTCGATTTCTTTCTGATCTTAGAGAAAATGCTTTTAGCTTTTCTCCATTTAGTGTGATCTTGGCTATAGATTTGTCATATGTAGCCTTTCTCACATGGAGGTGTGTTCCTTCTATATCTAATTTGTTCATGACTTATCATGATGGGAATTTTATTTTTATTAAATGTTTTTTTCTGTATCAAGGTATTTTTATCCTTCATTCTGTTGATGACAGTGTATTATATGTATTGATTTGCATATGTTTAATTATCCTTGCATCCCTGAGATGAAACCGATTTGTTCACAGTAAATAGTCTTTTTGATGTGTGTTGGATTCTGTTTTCTAGTGTTTGTTAAGAATCTTTGCATCTATCTTCATCAGGGATATTGGTCTATAGTTTTCTTTTATTATGTATTCTTGTCTGGTTTTGGTAACAATGTAATGACAGCCTCATAGAATCAGTTTGAAGGGCTTTTCTCCCTTTCAGTGCTATGGAATAGGTTGAGAAGAACTGGTATTAGTTCTTTAAATGTTTGCTAAAAATTCAGCAGTGACGCCATCTGGCACTGGACTTTTTATTACTGATGGAATCTCATTACTTGTTATTTGTTCACATTTTTGTGTCCTTGTAGTACAATTTTGGTTAGTCATATGTGTCCAAAAATTTGGCCATATCTTCTGTGTTTTCCAATTTGTTGTCATATAATTTTTCATAACAATCTCTAATGACCCTCTGTATTTCTTTGGAATCATAATTGTAATGGTTTCTTTTTCATCTCAAATTTCATTTATTTGGGTCATCTCTTTTTTAATGGCTAATTAGCTAAAAGTTTGTCTATTTTATTTATCTTTTTAAAGAACCAACTCCTTGATCTTTTGTATTATTTTTAACTCTCTTATTTTTTTTTTCTGCTCTGATTTTTTTTCCTCCTACTAACTTTGTAGTTAGTTAATTCTTGCTTTTTAAAAAGTCTTTAAGATGAGCTGCATCATTGGGTTATTTATTTGAAATCTTTTTTATGTAGGTACTAACCACTACAAACTTCCTTCTTAGTACTGCTTTTGGTGCATCCTACAAATTTTGGTAGGTTGGTTTTCCATTTTAATTTGTTTTAATGTCCTCAAATTTTCAATCTGACTTTCTTGGTGACCCACTGTTTGTTCAGAAGTGAGTTATAGTGTCTCCTGCACTTGTATAATTTCTAAAAGTTCTATTGTTGTTGACTTCTCACTTTACTCCATAGCCAGAAATAGTACATGGTGTGATTTCAGTTTTTAGAATTAATACTTGTTTTGTGGTAAACCACAAAAATATATGGCCTACTCTAGAGAAAGTTCCATGTGCAGATCAAGAAAATGTGTTGTCTGCAATTGTTGGATGGAATGTTCTACAAATGTATACTGGATGATCTACCTTTTGGTGAAAGTGGAACATTAAAATCACCTACTATCACTGTATTGGAGCCTATCTTTCTCTTTAGATCTAATGTGTTTATTTTATAAATTTGGGTGTTCTGACTAGGTATGCATAGATTTGGAATCATTATATCTTCTTGTTGAGTGTTGAATTTATCCTTGATAATTATATATTGCCCTCTTTCTTCTTTTTTTATAGTTTTTATCTGGAAGTCTACTTTGTCAGATGCTATATTTCTGCTTGCTTGCATATCTATCTGTTGGAATATCATTTTTAATCCTTACTTTCATTCAGTGTGTGTGTGTGTGTGTGTGTGTGTGTGTGTGTGTGTGTGTATTTACTGGTCAGGTAGGTTTCTTGTAGGCATATTGTTGAATTTTTGTTTTCTTTTTATCCATTTAATCAACCTGTATCATTATTCATTTAGAGTATTTAGTCTGTTTACATTCAAGGTTATTATTGATAGGTAAAGAGTCTGGTCATTTTAATGATTTTGTTCTGGTTGTTTTGAATATTTTTTGTTCTATTCTTCCTCTCTTGTTCATCATTGTGGTTTGATGGTTTACTGTATTGATAATATTTGATTCTTTTCTATTTCTCTTTTGAGTATCTCTTCTAATGGATTTATGCTTCCATGTGCTTTCATAGTGATAGTTATCTTCCTTTTACTTCTGAATATAGGAATCTCTTACATATCTTTTGTGAGGCTGGTTTGATGATAATGAGTTCTTTCAGTTTTTATTTGTCTTGGAAACACTTTATTTCTGAATAATACCCTTACTGGATATAGTATTTTTGCTTAACAGTCATTTTTTTTTCTAAAGACATAAACAGTTTCTGATGAGAAATCTGCAGTTAGTCTAATGGGGATACTTTATAGAAAAATTGGCTTGGTACTTTTCCTTTGAAGATTTTAGAATTTTTTATTGGTTGTGTATTTTGATAGTTTGACAATTTGATTATAATGTGCCACAGTGAAGACCTTTTCAGGTCATGTTTATTTGGGGCCTTATAAACCTCCTATATAGAGATATCTGTATCTTTCTCAAGATTGGTTAATACTTCTGATATTATTTCATTAAATTAATTTTTTATTCCCTTATTTTTTTCCACTTCACTCTTGGAAATTCTGAAGATATGGACATTTGTTCATTTAATGATGCCCTATAGATCTTTTTTGTTTTTTGTATTAAATTCTTTTATTGGTACATTGTAGGTATACAACACAATTACATTTCTCCTTGGGAATTGTACCTTTATATAATGCATCTTGGTTCTTATTTTTTCCCCATTCCTAGCCCTCCCTTCATGCCCTCCACCCTTCCCTATTTACAAA
>NW_004624730.1:9514882-9527328 GCF_000247695.1 Heterocephalus glaber
CTGCTGGAAGATAAGTTAGGTAGAACTCTTGAAGATATTGGCATAGGAAAAGACTTTATGAACAAAACCTCAGTAGCACAGGAACTAGCACAAAGAATCAACAAGTGGGATCTCATCTTATTAAAAAGCTTCTGCACTGCAAGAGAAACGACCAACAGAGCTAAGAATCAACCAACAATGTGGGAAAAAATTTTACCAGCTCTTCCTCAGACAAAGGTCTACTATCTAGAATATATAAAGAACTGAAAAAAAATCATACCCCCCAAATATAAAGACCCAATTCAAAAATGGGCATCTGAAGTGAACAGACATTTCTCGGACAAAGAATTAAAAGCAGCAAATAGGGCCAGGGATTTATCTCAGTGGTTTCACTGCCTGCTCCACAAGCGCAAGGACCCAAGTTCAATCCCTGGTACCAAAACAATAAATAAATAAAAAATAAAAATAAAAGCAGCAAATACATGAAAAAATATTCAACATCACTGGTCATTTGAGAGATGCAGATGAAAACAACACTGAGATTCCACTTCACCCCAGAAAGAATGGCTGCTATTAAGAAATCAAACAGTAACAAATGCTGCCTGGGCTGTGGGGAGAAAGGAACCCTTCTCCATTGTTGGTAGGAGTGCAGACTGCTGCAACCACTGTGGAAATCAGTATGGAGATTCCTCAAAGAACTAGGGCTAGAGGTCCCATTTGAATAGCTATTCCCCTGCTGGGTATCTTCCCAAAAGAATTAAAAGAATCATACCACAGTGATATATGTCTACCCATGTTCACAGCAGCATAGTTTGTAATAGCTAAAACTTGGAAACAGCCCAAATGCCCATCAACTAGAGACTGGATAAAGAAGATGTGGGTTTTTTTTTTTTTTATTAAATGGAGTACTACTCATCCATAAAGAATGAGAAACTAGAGACATATCTAAATGGATACATATTGAGGTGATACTCTTAAGTGAAATAAATAGGACTAGAGTGAGACCCTGAAAGTGTAAATAAGGATTAAAATGATTAAATTGAATAGCTGATAATTTGAAATAGATAGAAAAGGTCCAGAGTGGTAGGGGAAGTGGGAGGGGAAGGGGGAAAGAAAAGAAGGATAAGGAAAAATTATTAGATAAGGAAAAAATGGAAACAAAGTCTTTGTAAATAGGGAAGAGTGGATGGGAAGTTGAGGGTAGGGAATGGGGAAAAAATAAGAACTAAGATACATCACGTACAGGTAGAAGTACCCAATGCTAAATGTAAATATATTGGATACCTAAAATGTACCAATAAAAGAATTTAAGGAAAAAGAAAAGAAATTGCAAGTTTTAGAAGCTTTGTTTCAGAAACTGGGTAAGAGAGCAATATATATATTTCTCTTTTTTTTAACTATATGTCCTTTTATTGGTACATTTTAGGTATACAATATAATGACATTCATCATTGGAAATTTGCACCTTTACATACTCTCTTGGTTTTTATTTTTTCCCTCTTACCCTGTCTTCCCCTCAACCCCTCCATACCTCCCTATTTACAGAGACTTTGTTTCCTTTTTTATTTTCTCATATTAATTCCATTCCCTTCTTTCCTTTCCCCTACCCCTTCCCCTTTGCCCTTTTTCTTCCTATTTCACATTATCTATTATACCTTTCTTTCACAGAACTACGATCGACATTTTATTGTTTTCTGGCTGTTTTATAGATGATTTGTTCCTCCTTCCTCTCTTACCTTCTTTTGTGACTAGTTAATATGTATTGGTGGTATGCTTTGATTTCTTACTTTTGTCTTTTGTGTAGCTGCTATGGGTTTTTGCATTTTAGTTACCATGAAGCTTACATAAAACATCTTATAATTATAATAGATTATTTTGGCCTAATAACAATTTAATTTTGATCCTATAAAAAAATCTACACTTTTAATCTCCCTCTACATTTTACTTTTTGACGTCACAATTTATGTCTTTTTATATTGTATATCTCTTAACAAATTATTGTAGCTATTATTCTTAAATGTTTGTCTTTTAATCTTCATACTAAAGATGTAAGTGATTTTCACATACACTTTCGTATGTTTTCTGAGTACTAAGTAGCATTATTTTCTTTTAATTTGAGAATTATTTTTAGCATTTCTCATAAGAAAAGTTTGATAGCAATGAGCTCCCTTAGATTTTGCCTGGGAAAGTCTTTATCTCACCTTCATTTTTGAAGGATATCTTTGTTAAGAATAATATACTTGGCTGACATACTTTTTTCCCTTCAGTAGTTTGAATATATCATCCCATTGTTATCTAACCTGTGTTTCTACTGAGAAACTTGGTGTTAACCTTATTAGAATATCTTTATATGTGATTTGTTTCTTTCGATATTTACAGTATCCTCTCTGTCTTTCATTTTCATTTATATCTTTACTCAGAGTCGGAAATGTTTCTATTCTTCCTTTAAGTCATAAGTATTTTGTTCCATATGGAGATACCTCAAAGAACTAGGACTGGAAGTCCCATTTGACCCAGCTATACCCTGTTAAGTATCTTCCCCAAAGAATTAAAAGAATCATACCACAGTGATATATGTGCACCCATGTTCATAGCAGCACAGTTTGTAATAGCTAAAACTTCGAAACAGCTCAAATGCCCATTAACTGGAGACTGGATAAAGAAAATGGTTTTTTTTATAAAGTGAGTACTACTCAGACATCAAAAACGAGAAACTAGAGACATTTATAGCTAAATGGATGCACATTGAGGTGATACTCTTAAGAGAAATAAATAGGACACACATGTGTAAATACCGAATAGTTTCTCTAGTGTGAGAAACTGAAAGTGTAAATAAGGACTAAAAGTTATAATAGATAATGTGAAATAGGAAGAAAAGGGGCAAAGGGGAGGGGGAAGTGGGAGCAGTAGGGGAAAGGAAAGAAGGGAATGGAATTAATATGAGAAAATGAAGAAAGGGAAACAAAGTCTTTGTAAATAGGGAGGGATGGAGGGGTTGAAGGGAGGGCAGGGGAAGGGAGAAAAAATAAGAACCAAGAGAGTATGTAAAGGTGCATATTTCCAATGATGAATGTCATTATATTGTACACCTAAAATGTACCAATAAGAGGATATTCAAAAAAAAATAAGTATTTTGTTCCTTTGTCTCTCCTTTCTTCTTACGCTCCTATAATTTGAGAATTTTTTATACTCCCCATACACACATCTTCATTTCTTTTCATTCTTTTTTCTCTTTTTCCTCCCTTGCTATATTTTCAAATCATCTGTAAAGTTCACAAATTCTTTTGTTTACCCAGTGAGTTCTGCTGTTGATAATCTGTTGCATTTTTTCATTTCATCCATCATATTATTAAGCTCTAGAATTTTTTAGAACTTCATCCTATTAAGTTCTCATTTTGACCATTAGTGTTTTCATGATTTCTTTTTTTTTCTAAATTTTTATGAAGTCTGTCATGTTTAGCTAAAGTAATTATTTGAGGTATTTGTCATGTAGTTCATAAAGTTCCATTTTTAGAGTCATTTCTTGTGCTTTGTTGTTTGATGGTATCATGTTTCTCTGATGGTTCCTGTCCTTGTTGCTGTGTATGGTATCTGCATGTTTGATGAAATGAGGTTATTCCTCTACATTTTGCAATTATCTTTCTTTGGGAAAGCGCTTCACCCGTCTGTGCAGAGATTTTGGGCAGGCCATCCAGGTGTGGTCTGTGGGAAGGCACACTGCTAGAATTCTTGGGCAATCTGGCCTGGTGTGTGAACCAAGAGGTGGGTAGCCTTGGTGTCTGAGTCCTGGGGGGTTTGGGATGGGGAATAATTGAAAAGTTCCAAGGATTATAAGTAAGTAGTAAGGGCCTGGTTCTGTAAAACTGGCTTGTTTTTTCTTCATTCCAGAAACTACTTATAATCCTTAGAACTTTTCAAGTATTTCCTGAGGGGTCCATACTGATGCAGTTAATGTTTCCTGCTATATGTTTGAAAAGGGGCTTTTGATATCATCTAATTATGGCCCACTGCCTTTTCAATGCAGCACAGTTGACCCAAAAAACTCAGCTAAGAAAGCCTTACAAAAAGAGTGAGTTTATTTAGATCACAAAATGAATATACAAAGCTCAGTCATTTTCATATGGAGAGAAGTAGAAAATATAACAGAAACAGAAGTTCCATCACAGTGGCAAAAATAAATATAAAATTCCTAGGAATGAACTTGATAAATGTGTAGAATTTAAGTGAAAGAAAGCTACTACAAAAAGCCAGAGAAGGATCTAAATAAAGATGAATTTTGAATAAATAGTAGACCATATCATGCTTCTAGTTGGGATAGCCTTTAGTAACCCAAATGATCCTAAGTCCTCCAGATTTAAAGGCTCAAATGTATTGTGGAAAATATCACTTTTTCAAAAACTTCTAAGCGTTTCCATAGATGATAGAGGAGCTCATGTTCCCCTTAAATAAAATAAACTACAATTATTGTTTTGTTCTTTTGTTACTGTTGCTGGTTAGCTTTGGGTCCTTGTTTTAATAAAAATGGAAATTAAAAAGAAAGCATAATTTTACAGGGAAAAAAGCTTTCATTGGGAAGTTAGAGGGATAATAGGAAAGGACTCAGGCTTAGGTAGCTGTGGGGGCACACCCTGATACAGGGGTTGAGAATGGCCAACTCATGAAGGCAGGAGGCCAGCATTTAAGGACTAGCTGATGGACTGGTGTCCAGTTGATCATTATCCCAGTCGTGGTATCAGAGTTCTGGAATCTTGATTGCTGAGGGCTGGTTTCCTTCCCAGGAAAGGATTGTCTCTGTCTGTGATGGTCTCAGTCATGTGAGACTCTGTCTTCCCTGAAATCCAGGTGATCATGATATGGAAAAGTTTTAGATAACTTAATAAATTGAATATTAAGGTAGTTGTAAAAGCAAAATAAGTAATGTGGTTTTTTAAGATTTGCTTTTCCCTTAACTCCTTGTTTAAGGTGAGGATTATCTGACTCTAACCAGTAACTTCATTAACCTAACAAAGTTACCAAGCCAGGGTGAATTTACAATGTATATGGCCTCTCTTGTGCCTGTGACTTGTAAATAGGAACTGGAATTGTATTTACATATCAAAGACCACTAGGGCTGAGATAATGGCTAAAAAGGATATAAAAAGGGAAATGCTGAACAAACAGGGCGTGGATACTGACCAGACTGGTTTCTGACATTCCTGCCTGCTTGCGAGAAGAAATTTTATTATTTTATCCAAATTCTGTGTGTCTGTGTATTTCTTTCCGAGATTTCTGCAACAATCACAGGTTTTGGACAATGGCTGGAGATTTCTAGGTATAGCTGAATATCCCTCTAAACCTCTTATCTTGGTGTCCTCAGTCTTGAAAGAGAACAAGATCCATAATTTCAGGACTAATCAATCCTGTCTTGCCAGGTCCTAGAAAAACACTCCCTAAATAATCAACATACCCCTATGAAAAGCTGAGAAGAAATTTGACCCAAGATTCACAGTAACAAAAGATATAAAAAAAATTAAACTTTTTTCTGCTTTTAGTTACCTATTAGACACATGTAGGCCTAAGGGAAGGGTCATGGTTTATAGCAAAAATGGTTTTTAAGTCCTTGACTACCCCAGAAGAAAATACAAATCCAACTATAATCACGATGATTTTTTTCTGTAACTTAATAAAATGATCTTTAAAATTAATTTGGGGTTTTTTTGTTGTTTTTGGGGGGTAGTGGTACCGGGGATCGAACTCCGGTCCTTGTGCTTGCAAGGCAGGCAGCAGAACCACTGAGCTAAATCCTCGGCCCCTTTAAAGTTAACTTGTGGTATAATGAAACCTGAAACAAGACAACTCTAAAAAGAAGAGAAATAATGGAAAACCAACTATGAAGAGTTTAAACATTTACTGTTCTAATGGAGGAATGAGCAAACAGAAATAAAGTATAACACAAAGTCCAGAAACAAGTTTAAGAATATAAAAGGATTTAGAATGTAATAAATGAAAGTAAAAATACCAGAAGAAAATGCAGCAAGTATTTGTAAAGAAGACATTTCTAGCCATGAAAGAGATAAGAGGGGAGAGGGTGTGTAGCATCTCTATTTTTTTAAAATTAAATCCAGCATGTTATACAACATAGATGAACCTGAGAACATTATGCTAAGTTTAAAAAAGTGCTAGACAAGAATAATTCTATTTGTATAAACTACCCAGAATAAGCAAATTCATAAAGATAGGCACTAGGTTAATGATTGAGAGGGAAATGGGAGAGTGACTACTAATTAGCATTAAAGAGTTATGAACATGTTCTGGTATTAGGTGGTGATATAGTTGAACAACTTGAATGTACTACCAATGAGCGTTCTATACCTGAAAGGTTAAATTTTATGATATGTGAATTATGTCTCTAAAATTTTTTAAAGATTCATCAGTTCCACTTTTGTCATAAGAAAACCTGCCATGTCAGAAGAGAATGATCACAGAATATAAATTAATTTTTTTATATAACTGACTGATAAACATATAAACTACAAATTAAAGCAATGAGATGGAATATTTACCTATTTTCCTGGTAAAGATGAAAAGAAATAATAATTTCCATCATTGGGTAGAGTGTAGTCTAAATAATTATTCTAATATACAGCTGTTGATGGGGGAAATTTGGCAGTATATTTATTTCAAAAGATGTAAAATGTATCCTTGTATTTCCATTTCTAGGAACTTAAATAGTTTGCCATTTAAAATAAGGTTGGTAAAACAACAGTAACAATACAGATGTTTTTGCTGCTAGAGAAAAATGAAATGTACAATACATAAAATGACACAGACTAATAAAGTGCACATTCCCAAGGCTAGAGAGATGCACTCTGAAATCTGAGCAATCGTTGTCTCCTATTGGCAGGATAATTGGTAATTTGTACTTTTTTGTTTATTCTTATATATTTTTTCTATTATTATTTTCTAAGTATTCCATACCAGTTGTATGTTTTGTAATCAAAAAATAATTAAAAGTTGTTTTAAATAATACAATTTCAAGTATGGTGAAGCTTTCCAGTTCTTTTGTTTTTATTTTTGTGACCATCTTTGCAGATATCAATTAGAAAAGAAATTTGTTGTTTTTCCTTTTAAATCTAGAGATTCTGAAGAGATTTGGGGAAAGACCTCAACACTTCCCAAGCCAGAGTCTCACTCAGTACCTGTGCACGAGCTTCCTTCTGGGCAATGTATGCTTTCAGGATGTGACCAATTGATCAGTGGTAATTTTATAATGTAGACCATTGTAAATTAAACTGATTGTGGTGTATCTATCTCAAGACTTTTCTGCCCCAGATGAAAGTGTTTTAGGCTTTACAACCAGGCTCATGTTGAGTGGAGATCTTTCTGATTATAAATTCTGTTCCCTGGATGTAACAATTTTCTTCTCCTGTTTTCCTAGACAGAATCATGAATAAACTGGACAATAAGCAGGACCAGATGATACCATGAAGAGAAGTTTACAGGCCCTCTATTGCCAACTGTTAAGTAAGTTCATAACATGTTTTCTTTCCTAGAATATACCAGTGTTACTGCTTGCAAAGTGCTAGAAATATACACTTTCTGGAAGAAGACCAGGCTTGAGTCAGTGAAAAAGAACAGTAAATTTTCCCTCTGCTTCATCTGGATAGAATACCAAGCATTAAGTCATTCTAATGTGTTGAACATCAGTTGCAATATAGATTCCATTATAATAATTCTAACATGATGCATTGAGCATAGTTAACTTGAAAATGCCTGTCAGAAATGTTCTTGCTCTTGGTTTTATAGTAGAATACAGGGTCTTCCAGTATGAACTTCTGTAGGGTGGCTTATGAAGAAGAAACTGTACATTGCATTTTGTCACATAGAACCTGTTATCATTCTGTAACTATACAACCTATGGCTTGAAATGTTATACACAGCTATTCTCAAGTAATGAGTGGTTGAAATGTGATTTCATTTCATATTTGAGAGTAAAATGGTAAATGAGAGTAAAGTGAGAGTTTATGACTTTCTACATGTTGCTAACATGGTAGGAGATTGTATTGTCTATACAGCCTTTGGGATTGGAATTGTCATCGAACAGATGTAAAAACCAATAGTGATTTGTGAGTTTAATGTTCCTATTGACCCACTTGGAACAATAAAGATTGACAACTCCAGGTCATACCAAAGCTATGGATTTGGAAACGTGAAGCCTATTGTGTTTGTCTACCTGCTAAAGTAAATTGAGAGCTATCTTTCTTAGAGTAAGCAGCACCCTGTTAACTTTTACTGAGAAAGGAAAATGAAAAGAGATTGATATGCAAATCACCATCTAGTCAGCCCTTTAAATATAGTAATTCAGGTTGTATTGTTGTACCTCTGGTGCAAAGCACTTTATCTACAGATAGCATTCTAACTCAGTGTTTTAATTGACTCATTTCTTCGGCTGAATTCTAATCCCTGAAACACAGATCACGTCAGGCTATTTCAGCGTAGTAGAAAGTCTCCAAGAGTTCTGGAGACCCTCTTATGTTCTTTTTCCATGTGCTCTATAGGACTGTGGGTTTGCTGCCTTTTTTTTTACAATAAGCTTGTTTGTTAGTGAAAAAGCTTTACAGATTGAAGAAGCAGTGTCATAAAGGAATGATAACTCTGCCTTGATGGGAGAGGGGACATTTGAAGGATAAATAGAATTTCTCACATGCGCATACCCTTCAGAGAAAGAAAGGCAGGCTTTGTGGTCAGAGAAACAAGAAATGATAAAACAGCATAGAACATTTGGGAGACAGCAAAATGTTTGTTAAGTTCACCTATGCTGACTGTGTACCCCAAAGTTTGTATAATGTTTTAAGGTCATCTATTATTTGAGAGGCATTGGGTGAGTTATTTTAAAGCTCAGAGATAAGTTTTATAGTATGGCAAGGTCCATCTTCTAAACTGAACAACTATAAAAGTTGAAAGGATTCCAAACATCAGAAGAGCTGGAAACAGCTATAGAAATCAAGTATATTTCATTTCCTTGTTTGTAAAGCTTGCTGGGATATGCACATAGCTCATAGTAGGTAGTTCTTTGCTGGTTAGGAGATAGGTAGCAACCCTCACTAAATCACCCTGAGTACTGGCATGCATACATAATGTAATAACTCAAGTGTTTTATTGGCAGCTAATTATTATGTTATACCTATATTAACATTGTCCACAAAGACAGTGTTTCTGTCATCTCCAAAACAGACTTGAAAACTAAAGAATCAATACAAATCTAATATGCTATTATAAATAATTCAAAAATTTTTTTAATTTAGAAAAAAACCCCTGACTATTCCGGTTGTTCATTGTTATGTGACAAACCACTCTAAAACTGCATGGCTTAAGCAATAAATAACAACCATTTATTATGCTCATGAACCTGCTGCTTGGGCAGGGCTTGGAAGACACCCCTATCTGCTATACAGCATCTGGGACCCAGGTTGGAATGACTCCAGCAGCCGGGGATTGGAACACCTGGGGCTGGCCCAGGGTTTCTTTCCCTGAGGCCTTCTCACATGTAAAGTTTAAGGTTTCTCACAGAATGCTGACCTCCAGGCAGCCAGACTTCTTAACAAGGCAGCTTGCCACTATGAGGCTAGGTTGAAGGTTCTAGAACAAACAATATGACATTAGTGAGCTTTTTATCACTATAATGAAATCCTTGAGGCAGTCCAACTTTATAAAGACTGTTTGGTCTCATTCTTATGGAAATGCAAGGTGTAGGGGCCACATCTGGGGATGCCCTTCTTGCTGGCAGAGTCCCAGAGTAACACAAAGCATGACATGGTGAGACAAGGAAGGTGTGTGTGTGGGTATGGTTTCTTTCCCTCTTCTTACAAAGTTACCAGCATTCAGTCCTGGGGGCTTCACCCTAATGGTTTTATCTAACCTGAATCACTTTTCAAAAGTTTTACCTGGAAATATCACAGCCAGATTAAGTTCTCATCCTCTCAGTACCTCACAGTAGGGATTAAATTTCGATATGTGAAACTTTAGGGAACACTCAAATCACAGCCAAACCACAGCAATTCCTTATATACCACATTGTACTGGCCAAGGAATTTGCTAAGATCAGCCTTGATTCAGTGTGAAAGGAATTAACCTCCACCTCTCTAAGGAAGGAGTAGTGACAATTTGTAATTATCTGTAATCTACCACAGAAAATATCTCTGCTCAAAAAAAAGACAATTACTAGTTAACATTAGCCAGTTTGTGAGTTGTCATGAATAGGCATAGAAGCCCCTCTCTCTTGAGGACCTCCTGTGCTCACAAGTGCTTGCTGATCTGTTTCCATGAGTCATCTCATTTGTTCCAGTGCTTTGAGCTTCAGAGTGAAGAAGTGTTCCAGATGAATTGGTTAAGGTCTGGCTCGGGGTACCCATGCAATGAGTGATGGAGCTGTAGTTCACATCCAGGCTACTCTGACCCTTGCCTATATGCCCTTTTTTTCATCCTGTCATGGTGTCCCCAGCACATACAAGAAAAATCAAAGGAATGGCCACGCCTTTTGGCTGGTAGGGATGGCTCTAACCCATTATCAGTAAATTTTACATGCTTTTATTGTTATTAGATGAAACTTTAAAAAACAACCCAGCCTCTCTCTGGATCAGTGTCATAGTTAATAGTCATTATGGCTGTGTGTCAGTAGAGGGCTGAGGGATATAGTCTTTGGCACACATGGGCAAGTGAGATTTTAATATTTTATTTTTATTGGGTTAAATCCCAGGACTGAAAAAAACCCTTTATTAGAACTGACTCTGTGCCTGTTTTCATTTTGTGGGCTCCACTCCACAGTTTTGAGCATTTCATTCCACCAGCTTTAGCCCTCTGGGGAAGATTAATACATTTTATATGATACCTTGGAACAACTGAAGCTTGGGGATGAGACTGGCAATAAGAACCTTCATGGATATTTAAAAACAAAATGATGTCTTTCATTTTTCTTTAAAGAACCATATAATCAGTTAGGTGTGAAGCTAGTGCTAATAACATGGGTTCTCAAACCAGGAGCCCAGAGTTCAAATCCTAACCCCACCACGTTCTAGGTAACTTACTTTAGGTGAGTTATTTAACCTTAGGGAACCTCTGACGTAAAATGGGACAGGACTTGGCCATTTTATGGTAGTATAGGGTGAGATACAGGGCATATAGAAGACTACAGGGAGTGCCAGTGTTGTGCCCAGATCGCGAGGTCCCCAAAGACCACCTAGGAGCTGATTCTGATGCAAACACACGAGGGTCATTTATTCAAGCTCGAGCAGGGACTCTCATACGACACCAGCGCAGTGGGTCAGGATTGAGAGCCCCGACTCTAAAACACCAGGGGTTTTTATAGAGGTTACAGCAAGGCGCAGGGTTTCAAATCACATGCAAATCACACAATTGGCTAGCATTTAGCAAGTTTTGAAAGTTTAAACCTAATTGGTTGGGCCTTGCGCACTGAACTGCAAATGGCTGCTCAAGTCATCGAAAAGAACATCTGGGATACTGGGGTATTGGGGCAACTACTGAATAGCTGTTGCAGGCCATCAAGAGCATCTGGGACATTGAGGCAGCTACTGATTAGCTGTTGCTAGGCTAGTTGCTAGGGGACTGCTGAACATTATCACAGGCCAGGTGGCCAAAGTGCATCTTGTGGTTTTTCTTGGAATTAGAATTTATGTCCAGGCCACCTTACTCTAAGATGGGGCCACATTTTAAAATGGAGTCACCCAGGTCTCACATTCCCCCCTTCTCATGAGACTATCAAGGCCCAATCATGGGTCTCGGAGGGTTAACTCTATTGGGTTTTCTGATATAAGCTGATACTGTGACCTGAGAGCCAATACTTGTACTGTACTGACATGTTCTTTAATGAATGAAGCCAGTTGGTTAAGTAAGCAAGGTCCAAATATCAAAAAAAGCAGCAAAATAAGCAGGGGACCTAACAGTGTGGAAATTAGGGTGGTCAGTTATGGAGAAGAGTTAAACAGTGATTTAAACCACCCTTGGGCTTGCTCACGCTCCTGTTTGAGCTTGGCAAGGCCCTCTCGAACCTTTGCCATGGACTCTTTGATCACACCTGAATGATCTATGTAGAAACGACATTCTTCCCCCAGGGCAGCACAGAGCCCTCCCTGTTGTAGGAAGATTAAATCTAGGCCTCTTTTATTCTGGAGCACCACTTCTGCTAGGGAGGTTAATGACTCTTGAAGGTGTGTGATGGAGTTTTCAAGTCTCTCTATATCAATATCTATGGCAGCCCTCAGATCATTATAATGCTTGTTTTGTAAGACTAAAGAGGAGACCCCAGTTCCTGCTCCTGCCAAGCCCAGGCCTAGGAGAACTGTCAGGGTGATTGCTGTTATGGGCTCCCTTTTTACCTGACTGGGGGCCCCCACTAAATGAGCTAGGTGAGCATAAACTTCCTCCTCTGAATGATACAGCAGTCTAGGTACTAATTGCACCAGCACACGAAC
>NW_004624730.1:9527718-9559368 GCF_000247695.1 Heterocephalus glaber
GTTTGGAAAGTTTGGACCATGAGTTTCCAGAGTGGTTCGTCTGGGTTCTGGTCCTGTCCTGGGTCCTTGTGAATCAGTTGAATACCTCTTAAAGAAAATAACAGCTCTTGATCAGCAAGCTCAGTGAGCACTTCAGACTGGAGGTTAGGGATAATGGGAGGGTGCACCCCAAACATAATTTTAAAGGGAGTCAGTCCCATCTTATAGGCTGAATTGCGTACCCTATAGAGGGCAAAGGGAAGGAGAGCCACCCAGTCACCGCCAGTCTCTAAAGCTAATTTAGTTAAGGTCTCTTTTAGGGTCCTGTTTATTTTCTCAACCTGTCCTGAGCTCTGGGGTCTGTATGCACAATGTAATTTCCAATTTGCCCCCAGGACCTGCACTAAACTCTGACTCACCTTAGAGACAAAAGCAGGTCTATTGTCTGATCTTAACATAACAGGAAAACCATACCTTGGTAAGATGTCATCTAAAAGCTATTTGGCCATAGTCTGTGCAGTTTCGTGCTTGGTGGGGAAAGCCTCTGTCCAGCCCAAGTCCTCATGCAAAGCTTCATCAAAAATGGTGGGGGAGCTTTTTAAATCCTTGAGGAAGTCGGGTCCAGGTCAGCTGTCTGTTGATGCCCTGCTCAGGGTCGCTCCATTCAAACGCGAAGATGTGCTGGCTTTTGGGTGCCAGCGGAAGGCTCACGGAGGTACTGCACTGGTCGATAGTCATCCAAGTGGGGTTTCCACACCAGCAAGAAGGGGGTGTTCCAGGCCGATTGACAGGGCCTTAGAATACCCTGAGCAAGCAACCTCCTGATGTGTGGAGTTATTTCTTTGCAGGCCTCTAGGGACATGGAATATTGGTGAACTCATGCAGGGTCTGCTCCTGGCTTTATCTCTACGAACACAGGTGTCCTGTGTGCGGCCAGCCCCATGCCCCCAGTCTCAGCCTATACTCACGGAAACATGGCAAGCCATTGTTCCATGCCAGGATCAGGAGGGGACTGTTTCTGATGCAGCAGATACTCGTCCTCTAGGCTCATGGTCAACACTTGGATGGGCTTTTCCTCCTGGTTAAGGACCTCTGCGCCCCAGGGCTGAAAATGGATTTGGGCTCCTAATTTAGTGAGCAAGTCTCTTCCAGGTAGAGGATAGGGGCAATCTGGTATAATCATAAATAAATGAGTGGGTTACCCGGCCCACTCCCAAGTCTACCGTTCTTCGGGTAGTCCATGAATATTTTTTCATGCCTGTGGCTCCTTGGACCCAGGAGGTTTTGTCAGATATGTGGCCATGTGGTTTAAGCAGGACTGAATGTTGAGCGCTGGTATCTACCAGGAACTCAATGGGATCCCCCTCCACTTTAAGGGTTACCCTGGGCTCGGGGAGGGGCTCCGAGCCCCATCCCCCCTAATCACTTATTTCGTCCATGGCGAGGGTGGAGGCCTTTGAGTGGCCTCCCTGTCGTCTTTTGGGGCACTCCTTAGCCCAGTGGCCTTCCTCTTTGCAGTAAGCACATTGATTTCTCCTCAACTGGGGGCACTCTCTGCCTTCCCCCTTACCTCCTCCTTCCCCTCCAATTTTTTTTTCAGGTGACGTTCACGTTCCCTCGTCTCTCCCGCTGTGGCAGCCAGAAGGATCTGAGCCAGGTTTCAGGTCTGGTGGTTGTCAGTTCTCACCTGTCTTTCCTCTGTGGTTTCCCAGTTGTTATACACTCTCTCTGCCACTGCCACTAAGTCCTGAATACTCTTTTCCCCTAAACTGTCTACTTTCTGTAACTTTCTCTTAATATCTAGTGCCGCCTGGTTGACAAAATGTATTATTACGGCTGCCTTTGTCTCATTTGCTTCTGGGTCCATAGGAGTATACCTATGGAATGCTTCCTGAATTCTTTCTAGGAAAGCTGCAGGGCTCTCGTTTGGTCCCTGTTGTACATCCCCTATCTTAGCCAAATTGGTTTGCTTTGAGACCTCTCAACAGAGCCTGGTGATAGACCCGGAGCCTCTCCTTACCTTCTGCTGTGTCGAAGTCCCAATTGGGCCGGGACAAAGGAAAAGAAGTGTTGATAGTGTCAACATTAGTGGTGGGTTGACCATTGTCACCAGGAACCAATTTCCTGGCTTCATTTTGGATTCTCTCTCGCTTCTCTGTGATAAACAGGATCTGGAGGAGTTGCTGACAGTCATCCCAAGTGGGCTGATGAGTAAACAAAACAGTTTCTAATAGGTTAATCAAATCCCTAGGGTTATCAGAGAATTTGGCCTGTTGAGTACGCCAGTTATAAAGGTCACTGGTGGCAAAGGGCCAGTAATGATGAGGCTGGTTACCATGCTCATCAGGGGGCCCTATCGCTCTCAGCGGGAAAATGGTAGAGTCCTCCGGCCCTGCCGGTGAGACGGCAAGCTGGTGGCGAGTGTTCTGGGTGGGGCCATCCCCGCTGCCGGCACCCGGAGCTGGGCCTCCCTCCCCAATTCTGGCTGGGGCCGGGTCTTCTTTTTCTGCCTGTTGTCGTGAGGGAGAAGGGAGAGAGTAAGGGGGGGAGGAGATCTTCCTCAGTTCCTCCCTGGAGGACTGGGTAGAGTGGCGTGGTCGGCTCAGTTTCAGTTTGCCTTTTTCCATCGCGCTCTCTGGGAGTCTTTTCACAAGTTGTCAGGATTACCTCTGGCTGCTCTTTCTGTGGAGGCAAAAAGGGCTTGACCCATGGGGGTGGGTCGCAGATTAGACTCTCCCAAGTGACAATGTAGGGAACCTGATCAGGATGTCTGGTGTAGGGATGGAAAACAGCTCCATGGACCCTCCGTGTGATCTGTAAATCAAAAGTACCCTTGGGGGGCCATCCCCTCTCAAAGGAAGGCCACTCCGAGCTACACAGAATGACAAGTCTAGACTTTTTATTTCTAGATTTAGACTATGAGCACGCTCTCTAACCTCTCTAAAATGGTCTGTCATGAGGGACAGGGGGGTGGTCGCAGTCTGCCCCATCGTCACAGTCCAAGTCACCACAATAAACAGACAAACAAACACAACAGCAGAACAAAAAGCAAGATAAAACCGTCCTCCGACCGATTGGAGCCAACACCAAAAATGGGACGACGGCCTCACGCCGTACTGCGGGAGCGACCCGCACTGTCCCCCTAGGAGTCTCACAGACTCATACTCATGGGGCACTTCTGCCCCCTCCAGACGGATCTGGAACATCTTCCAGGAATCCCGGGTCGGCGGCCCTCGCAGCGCGTCCGCCTAGTCCATCTGCCGACCTATGCAGAATTGGGCCCACCAAATTGCAGACAAACAGACACCAGACAATCACCGGCCGGCGTCGACCCTCCGGTACGGGGATCCTGGGGTCTTGGGGATCCCGGATGAGCCCCCAAATGTTGTGCCCAGATCGCTAGGTCCCCAAAGACCACCTAGGAGCCGATTCCGATGCAAACACACGAGGGTCATTTATTCAAGCTCGAGCAGGGACTCTCATCCGACACCAGTGCAGTGGGTCAGGATTGAGAGCCCCGACTCTAAAACACCAGGGGTTTTTATAGAGGTCACAGCAAGGCGCGGAGTTTCAAAAAGGTGCGGGGTTTCAAATCACACGCAAATCACACAATTGGCTAGCATTTATCAAGTTTTGAAAGTTTAAACCTAATTGGTTGGGCCTTGCACGCTGAACTGCAAACGGCTGCTCAAGTCATCGAAAAGAACATCTGGGATACTGGGGTATTGGAGCAACTAATGATTAGCTGTTGCAGGCCATCGAGAAGAGCATCTGGGACATTGAGGCAGCTACTGATTAGCTGTTGCATGCCATCGAGAAGAGCATCTGGGACATTGAGGCAGCTACTGATTAGCTGTTGCATGCCATCGAGAAGAGCATCTGGGACATTGAGGCAGCTACTGATTAGCTGTTGCTAGGCTAGTTGCTAGGGAACTGCTGAACATTATCACAGGCAGGTGGCCAAAGTACATCTTGTGGTTTTTCTTGGAACTAGAATTTATGTCCAGGCCACCTTACTCTAAGAAGGGGCCAAATTTTAAAATGGAGTCACCCAGGTCTCACACCAGTTCCCTTGTTGGCCTTCCTGTCTGGAAGTGATGGATGCATTTATATGGGATCGTCTGGGTCATGAAGCATCTTCCTGTCCTTTGATCCCCACAATAACCTTATGAGGCAAGTGGGGCATTAATTATTATTGACTGCATTTTACAGAGGTTGGAATCAACACAATCCAGCCCGCCTTTCCCAGGCCATATCACCATTTTGTTTTTTAAAAAAGTAGTAATGGAAAGGCACATTCTTGCAAACCTATAAGAACATGTCACTCTCCAGAAGGCACTTAGTCTGGGTCGTGAGTGAGCACAGTTTGTATTTACTATGTACGGAAATTTTTTATTACTTCATTGTTAAAACTAAGACAATAATTATGATCTTATGAAAATTACAAAGTCTTTGTGTACCAATGTCTGTTCATATCAGAGTTGAATACTTAGAGTTAGGGAATAATTACATTTAGTAACTTAAATGTTTGCTCTATGCCCAAACATTTGAATTTCTTAATTATGCTCTGTATTATTATTAATGTATCCTATTTGTTCACTGATGCATGCTCTGTGTATATTGCTCTTTGTTGACCATGTAAAATAACCCTCTGCTCAGTCAGAGAAGTGCCTGAAGGTCCCTGACTCACTCAGGAGGAGAAGGAGAAAAGAACCTCCTGGTGTGGATTGGGCCCCTACCTTGTAGAATTTAAAAAGAAAAGTGTACCCCCTTTCCTGTTATTGTTATCTGAGACATGAAGATTGTCTCAGCCTCAGATTTGAATTATGCATATGCATGTGCACACAAACACACCCGTATTATCTGCCTCTGTAGTCTCTTCAAGGCATAAAGAGAAATTAATTGGGTGTAGAGGTCATTTCCACTTGGAACCTGTTTTCTGTAATCTGCTTCTCACCTAATCTCTAGAACTGAGCAGAAACCCTTGAAAATATTTTAGCACGCTTCTGCCAGCTTGAAATACCACCCAATGGGACAGTCATGCATGTACCACTGATGGTTCAGAGCTGCCTGGCAGTGAGACATACAAATTATGGCCTCATCGTGAATGTGTTAAAGGGGGAAAACTATCATTGGTACTTTTTCAACACTATCCCTTCTTTTTAGTTTTTTTGAGACAGGGTCTCACTGTGTAGTTCAGGCTAGCCTTGAACTTGTGGTGGTCCTCCTGCCTCAGCCTCCTGAGTGGTGGGATTACAGGTGTATGCCACCACACCCTGCCCTATACTAGGGGCACCTGGCCCACCAGCTACTCAGTGGTTTTGTTCCTTCCAGCCACTTTTTACACTAGAAATATCCATGTTATAATATCATCCACAAGGGATTAATATCTTCTGTTTTTCCTCCATGCTTATTCTATTCTTTAGTAGAGCCAAGGTCCTCAACACAGTACCTTCCCAGGCCAGTTGTCCTACTGTGGTCTGTGATCTGAAGTTATCTTATGTTCCATGAAGATGGAAGGCAATTTGATTGAACTAATTAATGCCAAAGTGTGCTCATTGGTTGGGAAGAGTTAAGGAGCTCCTCTCTTAACTCTCAAGGATATTTGCAATTTAAGGAGATTAATTTTACCTTTTTAATGCAAAATTATTTTTCTATTATTTTAAACAGCCACATCAACAGCAGTTTAAACAGGCAGTGTTTCTTAAGGCCTGTCCATTTGTCTAGGTTTCCCTGAGTTATAGGTCTGGACTCCAGATTATTTATTATTTTGGCTCATTTCCTTCCTCTTTGTCCATCTAACACCAGAAACCATCTTCTCATGGCTTATATGCCCTCTTGTCTCATCCCTATTCTTGTGGATTTCCCAACCCCCAATACCTGAAGTCATGCTTAACTTGCTTTCTGCCCTATCCTGGTTACATTTCCATTATCAGTTCCTGCTGACTCTAACGTGAATCCATTCAGTTCTCTGCTTCCTCATTATTTCTGCTTTGGACAGGGATTTCCTGTGTTCGTCCCTGCTTATTGTCCTGGTCTCAGGCCCCCTCCTTCTAATTCATCCTAGAATTGCAGCAAAATTAGCTGCCTGCCATCTGCTGATAATCTTGCAGTGGTTTTGCATTATTGAAAATAGCAGTTCTCATGATGAGGTCCAAGGACCGATGAGGATCCCCGAGACCTTTTCAAGAAGTCTGAAGCCCTTCCTTTTTCAAGAACTATCCATCTTTATGAAGCCTAATTTTTTTTTCATATACTTCAACCAAAACAACATATCTCAACAGACTGAATGTGACAGCTGGTGTAAGATCCAGCTGTCCTTTCATAAGCCACACATTAAAGAGTTTTACAAAAATATAAAACAATGCCATTTTTTTTCAGTGCTTGAAATTGAATTTAGGGCCTCACACATGCTAAGCAAATGTCCCACTGAGCTACATCCCCAGCCCCACCACCACCACCTTTTTAAACAAGGTCTCTCTAAGTTACCCAGTCTGGCTTCAAACTTGTTATCCTTCCACCTCAACCTCCTAAGTAGCTGAGGTCACAGTGGCATTCCACCTATTTTTATAAGAAAATTATGGTTATTTTTCATGAAAAGCATGTTACTAACATGTATTGAGTTTTTTGTTATTTTTAATGAATTAATATTTTTTTTTGTTTCCCTGCTTTATAATCCAAATAAAAGCTTTTTGGAGTCCTCAATAAAATTTAAGAATATAAAAGGGTCATTAAATGTTTGAAAACACTGACCTAAAGGAAAAACTTTTAATTCCTTAGGTTAGCATTTAACAACCTGGTCCCCCACTAGCTTTCCAGCCCCTCTCTCATCTCTTCCTCATTTTAAATCACGTGCACACCTCCACCTAGTAGATAGCCACATGTATTTCAACCATCATAACTGGCATTAGATTCCCCCATGAAATATTTAGCTCTGAGTAAGTATGTGCTTGCTTTCTTATCTTCATATTCCATGCAGTCATCATGGAGGCATGAGGTCTCCATTTTATCATCTATTCCTTTGTCTCTAGTCTAAATCTAGAAGTTGACTCATAATGGGATTCAGTAAATGTTTAATTCAATGTACCATATTTCATCAAATCCAAGATGTCATTAATTCTGTTGTTACCAGATTCTGGTGTCCAGATGTCCTTTCCAGGTTCTTGGTATCCTGAAAAAAGAATTGGACAAGACACATGAAAAAAGGTAGTAAGGTAGTGAGAAGTGGCCACTGAGAGAAGCTCATAGTGGCCAGTGTGTTTTTTGGCCTTCCTATCAAAAACCTGCTTGATTTCATGCCAGAAGAAGTGAAGATATCACTTTCTGATTGGTCCCAGGTACATGGCTTAAAAATTGTGATCTGAGGATGTGTTTTATGTCTCTGTGACTGACACGTCACATCCATTTGCTCAGCTGGTTTGCAACACCCTCATCTTCTACCTCAGTAAGATACTCTGTTATTTTTTGAACTGCTAAGAAAGAAAAATGTTGCTTAGATTATCACACACCACTGGGCACATCTTACGATATGGAAACATATGCATGGATAAAATACACAATTGATGGCTGGATCATGGCTAGATGGGTGATAAAGTTCCTGAGTCTCTGCCACTAAATTCTCCATGAGGATCAAGACTCAGCAAATCCATTTGTAGCCCCACCTCCCACTCCAGGTGGGCCCCATGAAATAAAGATATTTCATTTTGGAAGCTGAAAACAGATCAGAGGAGCTAGCCATCATTAACTGAGGTTGGCTCCTATAGTCTGTCTCCCTGGTTTGTTTCTCTTAATAAGTGAGAGGAAATTTTCCTTAAGATTAAATAGGGACAATTGATATAAATTGTAACTGACTTGGTATCTCAGTGCAAATAAATGTTGACTCCAGAAATGAATGCCTTTTTAGATATAGACAATCATAAAAATACTGTCATTCTTTGGGGAAAGGGACATTTCCTAGGTTGAGGAGATGAGGGAGCTTCACCTTTCTTCATGTTCATGTTCATGTACTATACAGTTCATCTACTGTATAGGGAAATGAGAAAGCACAAGATAGCTACACTTTGGTTCAGGCAGGATGGTTTTTGGTAGACATTAAGCTCAAGTCAAGCAAGATTTCAGCATAAGCACATCTCGTCAGCCTCTGTAAATAACTGATACAGCCAAGATCAATGCTGGCTGGTGTAAATAACATGTAAACAAGGTCGTTGCTGGCACATGGCTACTATTGTGTGTTTTGGTATAAGTATAAACTGTGTAGCTGAAGACTGCTGCAAGAAGGGAGACTAACCAGCCAGTGACTACTGGGAGCCTGGGCAGGCTGGGCCAGGGCACTGCCATGAGTATATAGTAGCTGGAGTCACAAGAGCAGCTAAACAGATAAGCAGCTGCATAAAAGGTGTTTAATCAAGTCCGCAATTCTGTGTCTCTTAGGCTGTCTGAATCTCAGGTGAACCTCCCCAGTCTGAACTGGTGATGAGACGAATCCCTCCTTTGAAAGGAGGAATAACTATCCTACTTGAATAACTATCATCCTTTGCCTTTTACACAGTCTGGTTGTAACCTTCATGGAGATAGCAATGTGGCAGCTATGGCTAAGGCTTTGGATTCTGGATTAAGACTGCTTGATTCAAATCCTAGCTTTTTCAAGTAATTGTCATCTATTTTCATACAAAACATACCTATTTGACTATGCCTTCACTGCCAAACTGCTGTTGGGCTGCCTTTCCCCGCTCGCAAATTCATTACTCTTGAGGCCACTAAGGACTTCTTGCTTTAGAGAAAATAAGAGCATGATCCGTTTAGTAGCAAAAACCAATTCATCAGCCCATAATTATGGTAATGACACATCGGTCATCCATTGGTATTTTGCAAATGAGAGACATCCATTTCATGGATACTACACTTTGGTGTTTTAGATGGATTGGTCTGATTGGCTTTGATGAGCATTTCTTAAACCTGGCTGTAAATCAGAATCACCTGACAAGCTTTGCTCTTTGCCCTGCCCCAACCCCAGTCAATTAAATCACAGTCTTTGGGCATGAGCCCAGGGTATCTGGTAATTCTGATGTGCATCTGGAGCTGAGAACCACTGACTTACATGCGTGCTTAAACTTTAGTGTGCAGAATCACCTGAAGAGCTTCTTTAAACACTGACTGCTGGATCCACTCCCTGAGTTTCTGATGCAGTGTATCTGGGATGAGGCCAGGAATTTACATTTTTGGGTTTCCAGTGATGCTAAACATTGGACCAGAGACTACACTTTCAGAATTACTGTCTCAGACTTTGAAAGGCTGTCCTGGAATAAGGGATGCTTTCAACCTCCCTGCATCATGGGCTGCAAGGTGGAGAGGTACTTCTGGGAGTAAAAGCAGGGTCAATTAGGAAGGAGAGAAGGTTCTGGGGAAGGAGACAGCAAAATCATTAACAAATATTGTGGAATTAGAAACTGTTAGAGCTTGAGTTTCCAGTTATTCTTCAAGGCACACTGGAGAGTTAGTTTTCACTCTGCTTTGAGAATGAGGACACAAAGAGGGGTCAGGCTGCAGAGGTAAAAGACAAGAATAACTATTAGCCTTGATCATTCACTGCATTTTATTTAGTACTTGACTTTATAAGACTATTTCTTCCTCACTTCATGCTAGGTAAGGTTTTTTTGTATGTAGAGTTTTGTTTGGTTCTGATTTTTGCAGATCAAAAATTGAAGGCTAGATTTTTTCCCCCCCATTATGAAAAGATTTGCAAATGTTCTCTAGGGAGAGTAGGCCTCGTAGTCGTGAGGGAAAGTAATTCATGCAGAAGATATGAGGAAGTAAGACTTTGAAATGTGACCATAGCCTAGGAAATTTAGGCATACAGGTCTCTAAAGGTGTCATGTCAATCTAATGCCTTATACATTTTAGGTTGCAGTTTTGAATTTGCATAAGTCAATAGTTCCCTTGCAGATAAAGCCTTAATAAGACATTCTCATTGTAAGCAATGCCAGTAAAGACTGAAGAATAACATATTTTAGAGGAATTCAGTTTTATGACTTTGAGTACATTCTATTACACGGTTGGCAGGAAGTGTTGATGAGGGAAGTCATGCTCACATTTAAGAGAGCTATTCACTTACGCAAATCTAAATGTTAACTATTAATGAGTAAATCCAGTTTTCTGTATGAAAGTACTTGTGCTGAAACTATGATGGGAGGGAACATAAGTGTTGAACTTAAAGGATGTGCTTTGAACTCTCCTCTCTTCTCTTACTCATTATGTGTCTGTATAGAGTAATTTCGCTCCCAGAGCTGCCTCTTTTTCCTCAACTGCAACATGTAGATGATGAGAATAATAGCTACCATGAGAACTGTGAGAAAGATACAAAAATATTTTATATGTAAAATGTCTTTCAAATATGGGTTGTTGTTTTAATTCTGTCTTTAACTTATTTCTTGTTTGTTTAGTAACTCTTATTTGTTTTTGAGTCTTACTGTATAGCCCAGGCCTGGCCTCAAACTCTGAAGCGATCTTCCTGCCTCGGACTCCAGAGTGTTGGGATTTATAAGCATGTGCCAACACTCCTAGCATAACAACTCTTTTATTTATTTACTTACTTATTGGGTTTTTGTTTTTTGTGGTTTTTTTGGTACCAGGGATCGAACTCAGGTCGAAACCACTGAGCTAAATCCCCAGCCCAACTTATTGGTTTTTTTGAGGCAAGGTCTCATATGCAGTTCTGATTGGCCTTGGAGTCATTGTGTAGCCCAGGCTGGCCTTGAACTTGCAACAATCATCCTGCCTCAGCCTCCTGAGTGCTAGGATTGCAAATGTGCACCACCATGCCCAGCTCTTATTTTTAAAATAAGGAAAAAGTGTGAACAGTAATCTAAATGTCCTTACCAAGTAGAAAGCACATTAATAAACATAAGTGTAGGGCTGGAGATTTAGCTCAGTTGTTCCACCGCCTTCCTCGAAAGCAGAAGGACCCAAGTTTGATCTCCAGTACCAATAACAATAATAATAATAATAATAATAAACATAAGTGTATTGTCTTGCTTGGCAGGATCTGGTAAAATTCTGGGAGACTTTTTTGAATAAGAGAAGGTTGAACAGAATTTTTAAAGTCCACTTCCCTTCCCTTTCTTTTGGTCATGTCCATCGGCTGGCTTGTTCTTCTCATTGCCCCTCCCACAGAAGTTTTTGAATCTCTCTCCTCCCAGTTAGAGATCCTTTATCAACTGCAAGGGTCCTAAATGCAGGTGAATTTCTTGCCTTTTCTCTGTCTGTATCAGAATATGACCCAGGAAGCCCTGTAAGCTGTGGCTGGCCTAGCTATTCATTTCTTCCCTGTCATTTTCATTGGTTTCCCTTCCATAACATAAGCATGTGTATTACTTTCCTGTGGCTACTGTTGCCATTTGCATCATGTTTCTTTCATTGTATAGGACAGGATTTGTATTCCTTAGACTATATGGAGAAGTCATAAAATCATATATTTCAGAGCTGAAAGGACGATCCTTTAGTACTTGCTACTGCATTTAAAAGATGAAGAAATGGATACCATTCTGAGTGGATAAGGCATGTGGCCAAGATCTAAACCCAGCTGAAGACAGGGAAGAGGCTTAAACACATGTCTGCAGTCCCCTAGTCGATCTGCCTGCCACCATGTCCTCTCCGCCTGCCTTCTACCCAGCTTGCATTCCATTACTCTTAGTTTCTTTTCTTTTCTGAAACACTTCAATCTCTTCTTCCTTTGGCTGGTTGTTCCACCAGATGGGCTAGCTTGGCCCCTGCTGTTCCCATCCCAGCCTCACAGCCTCCTCCTACAGTTTCCCTCCCACCCAGCACTGCACACCACCCACCCTGCACATCACATTTCCCTTGTTTAATATCTGTATAGCTTGCAGGGTTACCTGATGTTTTTCCTTGCACTTCATATATTGCCTACATGTCCCTGTGGAATTCAGCTAAGAGCCAGCACACTGTATTTCTAGACTACAATAGTGTTTACTGGTGCATGATTTTAACCTCAGCACTCTGGCAGGCTGAAGTTGAGCCCAGCCTGGGCAACCTGGCCTCAAAAAATTGAAAAAAAAGAAAGAAAGAAAAAGAGCTGGTGATGTAGTTCAGTATGAAGGCCTGAGGTTCTATCCCAGTACCACACACACAAAGTGCCTGGCAACAAGCATGGCATTAAAGTCGGATTAACTGGACAGAGGAAGAGAGGGAAAGTTGTGGTCCACTTTGTCAGGTGAGACTCTACTAGAGAGAATTAGAATCTCTAATTAGAATTAGAATGGTTTAAGTCAGTGCTGTTTGACAGACATACAACACAAGCCTCTGTGCATAGGAGGACTGGCTTGCTCAGATCATTCCCAAATCCCTGAGTGAAGGAAGAGCATTCTTGGAAGAGGCTTGAAGTCCTCACTCCTTCAGAAGATCCCTACATGCCGTCTCATCCTGGATACCATGCTGTGAACTATCAGCAACTCCAAAACAATTGTTCCATGATGTATGTGTCCCTTGAGAGAAAAACAAGGGTTAAAACTATGTTCTGAAACATCAGATGTCACAGGCTTCCGTCATGCCTCTCAGTTAATTACTAAGTGACAGCTTCTCTGCTAAGGCCATTAGCAGTAACTCTAATTGAGATATCCAGGGCACAAATACTCAGATAGCCAAGAGGCCTAACAAAGAAACAAAAGCTGAATTTTATCAAGGGGAAACTTACCTCAAGTAAAACTTTCAGTTACAATAATTTGCAGGTAGAACTCTTTCCCAAATGAGCAAGCTCTTAAGAAAGGAAGATGGCCATACTTTAAATCCCTCTCTATAACCCTTCAGTGGCACCAAGCTATTTGATACCTTTCAACACACTTTTAAAAAGAAACTACTGTGTGCCCAGCATTATGCTAGGAATGAAAAGACATGAGCTCTGCTTCCAGATGTATGTTTGGTTCTGGGAAAACTCTCAGGATACAGTTATTTCTGCTCTTTGGAAGCTCATAACATAATCATGAAAACAAGTACAGAATATGGAAAAAGGACAGTATTTTTAGGATATAATAAGCCACTTGTCTTAATTACTTTCTCATAATTCTTATGTCTGATTATTGTTTCTAAATACTTGACACAATACCTAACAGCCACAACTTAAATGAAGAAATATTTATTTTGGTTCACAGTTTGTAGAGGTTTCAATCCATAGTCGCTGGCTCCAAAGGAAGGTGGCATGGCAGGAAGAAGAGAGGGGGAGCAAGGGAGATATACCTTCCCAGGCCATGCCCGCAGTGACCCACCTCGTCTGACCGAGCTTAACCTCCCAACATCACATTTAACTATAAAGTCATCAGTGGATGAATCCACTGATATGAATCCACTGATGAGTATCATGCTTCCATGATCTGATCACCTCCCACCAGTGAATGTGTGGAGCTTTGGGAGGGACATCCAGATCTAAACTGCAGTATTACAGGTCAAACTGTATTCTTAAACATAACTTATCTTGTAATAAAGATAGTATTTTGATCTACTTTATGATTCCTCTATGTATGTTTTAACTGATTCCAGACTTGGAGAAAGGCAAGGATCTTTCCCAACAATTAACATGACAACCAAAGGAGGGTGGCAATAACAAGGTTTTTATTCTTTATAAAGTTACTTCCCATCCTGTATGCCAGTGATGGCTAACAACCCAGGTGATAGGCATCATTTTAACACCATGTTACTATTAACTCAATTTTTCATTCTGGGTCACATATGCCCACAGTATACTTTTCTAATGAATATATGTACTTTAGCATAATGGTACCCAGCTGTGCATCTCAGTAGCTGCACTGGGAGAATACAGGAAGCAATCTTTGTGTCACCCACTTGACTTGATAGGACAAAGAGCAAGATGTGTACATGTGTGTCAAAGTGTAAATGGGTGAGCTTAACCCACATGCACTGTTACATTTTTGTGTGTTTATAATTTGTTTTACTAAATGTTTTCTTTTGATTTTTTTTGTAGAGTTATTCCAATTCAGTACAATGTTGCAAAGAAATCCACTTTTACAACTTTGGGAGAGGGCTGAAAGTGAGTCATCAGGTGACTTGGCTACCAATGATGACTTCGATCATGTAAGCCAAAGAAGTTAGCAGTATATGACAGATATGACAGAGAAATATAGAATAAAGACCTTGATTCAGATAAGGAAGAAAACAGTAATATAAATGAATATTTCACTAGTCAAAATGCTACAAAATGGTCATGTATACCTGAGTGATCCAATGTTAGAACTAGGCCATAAAATCTCGTTAGGTTCTTAGTAGGGGTGATACCTATTGGACAGAATGTCAACACTGCGATTCAGTGTGGGAAATTGTTTGTAACAGATGATAGGCTACAAGATGTTTTGAAATACACTAATAATGAAATACAAGAAAACTTTCCATTAACATCAGTATTAATACTTAAAAATATATTTATCATGATACCTCATTATCTGAACTAAAAGCCTTGATAGCAGGACTTTATCATCTAATTGTCAGAATCTAAACGATTTATGAAAAAGTGATGTGGCATTGAGATTTTTAGAACAATAATGTCATTCAAGAGATTTGGTTTCCTTCAAAATTGCCTACATTTTGAAGACAAAAAGATCTGCTAAGGAAGAAAAAAATCCGACAATTTGACTACTATTCACTCATCTTTTGAAAGCTTTGCTTCAAACTGTCAGGCAATTTATACACCATCTGAATACATGACAATTGACAATCAACATGCATCATTTTGTAGTTGTTGAAGCTTTCAGCAATATTTGCCAAGTAAACCTTACAAATATCTTATAAAAATATATACCCTGGTAGATAGGAAGATATTTTACACCTTGAATTTAGAAATTTATCGTGGAACTCAGCCAATAGGTCTTAAAGTTTTGCAGTAATAAACCATATGACTTTATGAACAGACTTGTTGCACTAATTCAAAAAGTAGCCCAAATGTTACATTCAACAATTGGTTCATTTAGTTACCCACTGATGTTACATTTGGCCAGTGCAGGAGCTATTAGCAAGAACAAAGCCAAGATTCCTGAAAAAAATGTTTCAAATTCACAATAGAGAAACGTATAGTGCAATCTTTGGATTTCAGAAAGACATAACGTTGGCCTGCTATATAGGAAAGAAAAAACAAAGTAATATCAACATTGCACCGTGATAAGATTGATAGTGAGGCTGGGCATGGTGGTGCATGCCTGTAATCTCAGCACTCAGGAGACTAAAGAAGGATCCTCTAAATTCAAGGTCAGTCTGCTTCATAGTGAGTTCAAGGCTAGCGTAGACTATATAGCAAGACCTTGTCTCAAAACAATCAAACAAACAGACCAAGACTGATAGCGAATCCTCAGCACAAATGAAGCCAGAAATGGTCACATTTTATAATAAAATGAAAGACAGAGTAGATGTTGATAAGTTATGCACCAACTATGATGTCACTTAAAACACAAAGTGTTGGACAATGGATGTATTTTACTTGATCCTAAACATGTTAGGCATAAATAGTTTCATAGTTTACAAAGAAAATAACAAGCACAAAATATGGAGAAATTTTCTTAGAGGATTGGGACTGGAATTGATAAATGATCAATTACAACAGAGGAAGAACACTATGTATCTGCCAAAAAAACTACACTGATGAAGAGACAATTGAAACATCACAAGAACCTCTTATGAAAACAGGAAGACCAGTAAGATGTCAAGTATGTCCTACCAAAGAAGAGAGGAAAACAAAATACATGTGCTATCAATGTAACCAATACTTGTGTATGGAACATGCTGTTCCCATGTGTGTAAACTGCCTTCATATGAAAATTGAAGTAAATATTTTTCTGGTAAAGATTTTTTTTTTTTTTTTTTGGTACCGGGGATCAAACTCGGGACCTTGCGCTTGTGAGGCAGGCGGCAGAACCACTGAGCTAAATCCCCAGCCCTGGTAAAGTTTTATTTGTGTTTTCATTGTAGTTCACATAGGAATTTATTTCTGCTGTTATTTTTTGGATTTACCAAGCAAACAGTTGATATAGAAAATGTTTATGTTTATTCTAAACACTCAGTATATATTTGATATTTTATTTTATTGATTTTTCATTTTCCTGCTAAGTGGATATTGTATAAAATAATAGGAAGCTTCTGACAAAAGAGGAAGACAAGAGAGGTGACAAGCATGATCTGCCAAACAAGAAAGGAAAGCTAAGCACAGTGCTATCAATGTAAGCGAGACTTTTGTATGCAATATGCTGTTGTCATGAGTGGAGACTGCCTTAGATGTGATAATTGAACCAAAGATTATTTATGTGGTATAGCATTGTAATTCACATAGGAATTTATTTCTGCTGTTATTTTTTAGATCTTGTAAACAGGTAAACAGTTGATGTTGAAAATGTTGATGTTTATTCTATACACTCATTACATATTAAAAAGTTAATATTTTATTGATATTTTATTTTCCTGTTAAGTACACATTGTTTAATATAATAAAACTCATAAAATTAAAATTAATAATTCTTCAATAGAAATACTCCTAAAAAGTAAATGTAGGCATTACACAGCCCCATAATATGCCTTTTCAAAAATTTGCCATGATACCCCCAAGGCTATGGAAATCCAATCCCAAACACCAAGATTCATGCTCAGGATCCTAGAAATTTGGAAGTTGGGCCCAAGTCTTCTTACTCTAAGTCCAGTGCCTTTTCCAGAGCCCTGTAGCCTCCCTTGTTTCACCCAAGTCACAATGCTTGCAGTTGGAAGATGGCACGACCCCCTCAAAACACTTGTGCCATCAGTTTCTTCTTGGATCTTTTGCAACTTCAGCCAGTGCACTCCTCCAGCCTCCCCTTACCATGTGCCTTATTTTGTTTTAGTAGTTTTGATTGTTGTTCCACCCTCTCCCTCTGCCCAATCTGTTTCAAGAAATGAAACAAACAGTAGCAGGATAGGGGTATTGGCTCTCAAGTCAGATATTGGCTGGATATTATTTGGGAAAGCAGTGTTACAACCCAAAGGCATCAGGCCGTTCCTTTTATAAATTGATGAATCTGCAGTTCATTTAGTCTCATTATTTTTTGGTTAGCAAGCTCTGGTTGTGCCATCCTTATGGCTATATTTTTAGAAGTCATAGATTATTATAGCAACTGTGAAAAAGAATGAGGAAAGAAATTTGGCTCCCAACATAACATCCACTTAATTGTTTCTTGAATTAAATTTGTCTTCATCCAGCCCTCAAAGGAGACTGTATCTTCTCCTGCTCCTGATTGAAGGCTCCTACCCATGCATGGTTGCTGAAGGGGCTATCAGATGAACAGAGCTGATTCAGGTTGCTGATGGGCCTCCTCTTCATCCAGCTTATTCTGGATACCATCTGGGCCTGGGAAGGTTGAGTGGGGAAGGCCACATAGGAAACATGTGTAACTGCCATCTCGTTCACAACATCAAATGAAATATCAACAATTTGTATTGAGTCTGATATTCTAGTCATGGAACTCAAGCCTCATTCAACCTGATATGATGAGACAGTAATGGGGCAACTTCACTGTGTATCGGGGGGCGGTGGCAAGGAATTAAGTAAATAACCATGGCAAGCCATTGGGGTGCATCAGCACAGTGAAGGAGAAAGACTATTAGCCTTTCAACTGTTTCTGTCATGCTATGGTTAATTATAGAAAAGGTTCTGAAGGGGTTGTAAAATAAACTAGAGTGGGGACCACTCTGAGCAGAAATGATGTAAACTGAAGTTTCACTGCCGCACCTGGGTCCTACAGCAGTGATCCCTCCTCACATACGTCTCTGAGGCCTTCCCTAGGATAACAGTACAGTATATTCAAGGGCTGCATCAGACTTCTGCCTTGGTTTCTCCATTTAGCACTCCAGTTTTCTGTGAACATTAGAACTGTACTGTTGAGTTTACCTTAGGATTGCCTGCTGAGTCCCTGACAATGTCTTCCCCAAGGGAACTGAATTTTCTTTTCATAAGCTCTCAGCACTGAAGGTGTCCCTTCACAGGCTGGTCACCTAGAGCTATCACAGAGAAGCAGACTTGTGTCTGAATTTTTATGTTTTGTCTAAGCTTAGACTCAGACTACAACTGAAGTCTTAATATTCCACACCCTTGTAGACATCATGGTTGAATTTACCAAGTTGTCAATAGTTACATTGTCTGCAGCCAGGTTAGTTTCCTCCAGCCTCACCTCTTGTACTTTCTTGGCTCTTCTTTCACATTGTTCATTGCTGAAGAGACACCATGCCCTGCTCCCAAGCCCATCCAACATAGCTACACTTTCTATAGTATTTACAATACTTCCAGAGAAAAAATATAAAATATGGTTATGGGTCTGGTGAAAATTCTGTTTGGGGCTTTGTTGTTGTTTTGTTTTATTTTTATTTTGTTTACCCATGAGAAGGATAGTATGGCTCAATGAGCCAGAAAGGAAAAGATTTTTTTTTAAAAAAACCATCTTGAAGGAGCCTAAGGTCTCATGGTAAATAATTAAGAAATACAGGCAAAGAGAATAAAGAATCAGAAAAGGGGTCATAGTTGAATCCGGAGTTGGAAAGATGATACTAGGAAATTAGATCAAGGAAGTAGAAGGTTAGAGAGGGAGATGAAAGAGGAAGAGAAAGAAAAAATTAGAGTTCAGAGAACAGAGAATTTTTTGAGCCACCCCCAGTCCCACAGTTAAACATCATAACAGTGTCTTTTTTATTTGCTATTTGATACAATTTCTGTAACAGAGCAGAAGTCCTCAAGTCAATTATATAGTTGTCTGAAAAATCTCAGTGGCTTGGCAATTGATGATTTGCAAATATCTCACGAAATCCCATTGATTGATCACTAAGGCTGTTTTGGCTAACTGCATAAGGGGACTGTTGGGGTGAATTTCAGCAGGACACCCAGTGAGTATCAAAAGCCAAAGATATCCTAAGAAGTGAAAGATAACAAAAAGCTTAAAGTGAATCAAATGAGCATCAGACTGTCAGTTGAATACCAAAGATTGTTATATTTGCTGACTCCAAAAGTCATTAATGAATCTGCTCATTGTACTCAGAATACAAGACATAAACCAAAAAGACTCTTACCAAAAAGAAATAGATAATAACACAAAACATTCTTTTTAGTGAACTAAGATAAACTAGTAGTATAAATAAAACAAATTAGCATATATATTGAATTATTTTTTAAAACAATGGAATATATAATTTGGGGAAGTATTTGAACTTCTCCCTATTTCCTATTTATCTCTCTTCTGCTTTGCTCTTTGTGTGTGTGTGTGTGTGTGTGTGTGTGTGTGTGTGTGTGTGTTTCTCATTTAAAAGGAACCATCCGCTATTTGGACTTGTGTATTATTTCATTTAATGTTATATTCTCAAGGTACATTCATTTACCTACAAATACCTCAAGTTTATCTTTATGGAACACAATGGTACTCCATTGTGTATAAATACCACATTTTCCTTATCTATTCATCTGTTGATGGACCTGTATGGTATCCTCTTTCCAACATCTGCCTATTATAAATTGTGCTGCTATAAACGTGGGCATGCATATATCCCTATAATATGATAATGTTGACTCTTTGGGAAAGATACCTAGAAGGGGAATAGTGGGGTCAAATGAAATTTCTATTTTTAATTTTTGGAGACATTTCCGCACTGGTTTCCGTAGTGGTTGTACTAGCTAGTGTACATTCCCACCAACAATGCAGAAGAGTTCCTTTTCCCCCACATCCTCTCTAGCATTTGTTATTATTAGATTTTTTTGATCATAGACATACTTTCTGGGGTAAGATGGTACCTCAGTGTAGTTATATTTTGTAGTTCTCTGATGGCCAGTGATGATAAACAGCTTTTCATGTATTTACTGGCCATTAGTACTTCTTTTGAGAAGTGTGTTCATTTGTATTGTCCGTTCTTTGATTGGACTTTTTTTTTTAGGGGGGTCTAACTTTTTAACGTTCTTTGTGTAATCGTGATGTTAGTTACTTGTCTGAGATAGCTGGCAAAATTATTTTTCTCATTCTGTAGATTATTTCTTCACTCTGTTGCTTGTTTCCTTTGTTCCACAGAAACTTTTTAATTAGATATAATCCCATTTGTTGATTTTGGGTATTATTTCTTGTCCCACTGTGATTCTGTTCAGAAAGTCTTCTCCTACACCCATATCTTCAAGAGTTGTACCTATTTTATCTTCTAGCAGATAATTTCTGTTTTAACATTTAGATTTTTAATCCATTTTGCTTTTAGTTTAGTACTTGGTGAGATATTTGGGTCTACACTCAATCTTCTGTGTGTAGATATCCAATTTTCCCACCACCATTTATTATACCTGGTGGTGTTTCTGCTTCTTTTATTCTGTTTCATTGAACCACAAGCCCTTTTGTGCCAGTACCATGCTGTTTTAATCACTGCAGCTTTACAGTATAACTTCAAGTCTAGGATTATGATGGACTCCACTTTACTTTTGTTACCCAGGATTGCTTGTACTATTCTGGATCTCTTCTGATTCCATATACATTTTAGGCTTGCTTTCTCTAGCTGTGTGAGAAATTGTGTTGGTACTTTAATTGGGATTGCATTAAATCTGTAAATCAGTTTTGGAGGTATAGTAATACCTCAGTTCATGAACACTTCTGTTTGTGAACAATTCAGTTTGCAAACAAAAGCATTCAGCAAAATTTTGCTTCCATTTGCAAACACCACATCAAGTGACAAACACAACCATGGCCATCTTCTCCACACAAACACAAATGCACCCATCTTCCCCAAAACCATAAAACAAATTAAGTTTGTAGACCATGGTGCCATTGTATAGCCTTTTTTATTGTATTCATTCTGCCTATCCAGGAACACACCGTATTTTTCCATTTTCTGATGTCCTCAATTTCCTTTTTCACAGTGATGTGATTTTTATTGTGCAGGTCTTTCACTTCCTTAGTTAAGTTAATACCTAAGTACAGTAATACCTCAGCTCATAAACACTTCTGTGTGCAAACAAAACTATTTGGCAAGATTTTACTTCCATTTGCAAACTCCACATCCAGTGACAAACACAACCATGGCCATCTTCCCCACACAAACACAAATGCACCCATCTTCCCTAAAATCATAAATAAAAATTAAGTGCATAAACCAAGATGCCATTGTATTTAATTTTTATAGTGCTTTGTAAGTGTTACTGTTTTCCTGATTGCTTTTTCAGTGAGTTCTTTATTAGTGTTTTGAAACACTATTGATTTTGTGTGTGTGTGTTTATTTTGTATCCTGCTACACTGTTAATTCTAGGAGTCTTTTGGTGGAGTTTTGTTTTTTGTTTTTTGGGGTTTTTTGGTACCGGGGATCGAACTTGGGACCTTGTGCTTGCAAGGCAGGCGATGGAACCACTGAGCTAAATCTCCAGCCCTAGTGGAGTTTTTTGAGTCTTATAAGTAAAGGATCATGTCATCTACATATAATGATATTTTCACATAATCTTATCCTATATATATCCCTTTTATTTTTCTTGCTTGGTTGATCTGGCTAATGTTTTTCATGGACTGTGTTGAACAGGAATGATGGTAATGGGCATCCTGGTTTCATTCCTGGTTTTAGAGGAAAGTCTTGAAGTTTCTCCCCATTTAATATGATGTTGACATTGTTTGTCATAAATAGTTTTTACCATATTAAGATAAAGACCTTCTATACCTATTTTCTGAATTTTTATGATTAATGAATATTGGATTTTGTTAGAGGCTTTTTCTGCATCTATTGTGATTTTTGTCCTTCTGTTTATATGATGAATTACATTTAATGAATTTTGTATGTTGATCTATCTTTGCATCCCTGGAATGAAGCCTACCTGGTGATGGTGTATGATCTTTTTAATAATTTATTGGATTTTGTTAGCCAGTATCTTGTTAAGGATTTTTGCATCTATGTCTGTTAGAGAAACTGGCCTGGAGTCCTCTTTTTTGGTTCGATCTTTGTCCAGTTTGGAGAACAGGACTTGGAAGTACTCCTTCCCTCTCAATTTCATCAAAAAAGTTTGAAGAGTATTGGTGTTAGGTCTTCTTTGAAGTTCTTGTAGAATTCGGCTGTGAATCCATCCTGGGCCTTTGTTTGTTGTTTGTTCATTTGTGTGTTTTACTGCTTCAATTTCATTGCCTATTATTGTGATGTTCAAGATTATTAAGTCTTGGCTCAGTTTTGGCAATTCATATATATCTAGGAACATCAATTCTTCAAGCTCTCCAATTGTTTGGCATATGTTTAAGTATGTTGCTAGTAATTTTCTGGATTTCTGCACTGTCCATGTGATTTTAACTTTTTTCATTTCTAATTTCACCTTTTTTCATTTCTAATTTCATTAATTTCTGTCTTTTTATTTTTAGTAAGATTGGCTAAGGGCTTGTCTATTTTATTTATTCTTTCAAAGAACTAGCTCTTTGATTCACTGATTATTTGGGGTTTGTTTGTTTGGGGGTAGTCTCCATTAATTTCTGCTCTGATCTTTGTAATTTACTTCTGTGTATATTCTCTGGGTTTCAATTGTGTTTTTCTTTCTGAGACCTTGATATGTATCATTAGGTTATTTGTTTGGACTCATTCTGTTTTTCTGATGTAGGCACTCATAGCTATAAACTTCCCTCATTGGACTGCTTTCATTGTGTCCCATAAGTTCTGTTGTGTTGCACTGGAATTACCACTTAATTCTAGGAACTGTCTTTTTTCCTAAATTTCTTCCCTAATTTCCTCTGTGGCCCATTGATTATTCAAGAGTGTGTGTTGTTTAGTTTCCATGTGTTTGCATAGTTTCTGTGGCTTTTTTCCTGTTGGTTTCTAGTTTCATTACACTGTAGTCTAATAATGTGCATGGCAAAAATTTAATTCTTTTGCATTTACTTAGGCATGCTTTATTAGCTAGTATGTGGTCTACTTTGGAGAAAGTACCATGTACAGTTGAAATGAATGTATATCCAGTTGTTATTGGCTGATACACTCTGTATATATCTATTAAGTCTGTTTGTTCAAAGGTTTGGTCCAACTCTGAGATCTCTTTGTTGATTTTTTTGTTTAGTTGACCTATTTGTGATAGTAGGGTATTGAAATCTCCCAGTTATTCTATTGATGTTTATCTGATTTTTTATGTCCATTATAATTTATCAAGTTGAGTGTACTGTGGTTTGGTGCATATATATTTATAATTGTTATATCTTCTTGTTGAATGGTTCCATAAATCAATAAGTAATATCTTTCTTCCCCACTTGTGATCAGCTGTGGCTTGAAGTCCACTTTGCCTGAAAAAAGGATAGCTATTTCTCATTGTTTTCATGTTCCTGTTACATGGAAAATTGTTTTTCATTCTTTGATTTTTAGTCTTTGAATTTTGTATGTGTGTCAAATGTGTTTCTGATATATAGCATACCATTGGATTTTGTTTCTTGATTCATTCTGCTAATCTGTATCTTTTGATGGGCAAATTGAGTCCATTTACATTGATAGTTATAATTGATATATATCAACTTATTTCTGTCATTGTATCATTTTCTTGTTACTGTTTTAGTTTCTTCCTCTTTTACTTAAGTGCTAGCCCTACATGATGCACTGATTTTATTGGACATTTTGGCATTATTAGCTCTATTCTCTCCTTCTATAAGATATAGGAATTTTTTGGAGTCTTGGTTTAGTGGTCTTGCATTTCTTTAGGTTTTGTTTATTATGAAAATATTTTCTTTCTCCATCAATTTTGAAAGATAATTTTGCAGGATATAATAGTCTGCATTGGAAGTTGTTTTCTTTAAGAGCTTGAAACACTTCATTCCATGCTTTCCTTGCCTTTAAGGTTTCTGTTGAGACATCTGTTATAATTCTGATGGTCTTCCTTTATAGGTGATTTGTTCTTTTTCTCTAGCAGTCTTTAAGATTCTGTTCTTGTGTTGTATTTCTGATGTATTAATTATTATGTGGCATGGAGTGGTTTTTTTCCTGATCATAACTATTTGGGGTTCTATATGCCTCATTTATCTGTATGTCTAAAAATTTTTCTATTACTTGTATAAACAGAATTTCATGCCCTTTATGCTGTTTTCTTATTTTCCAATTACTTTTTAAATTAATTTTATTAGTATTCTTTTGATATACATAGTGATCACATTCATCATAGGGAATTTGCACCCATATATAATATATCTTGATTCTTCATTTTTCCCCATTCCCCCCTCTCCCTCTAATACTTCTTCCTCTCTTTATGTACAAAAGTTTTGTTTCCATTTTTTCCTTCTATTCTCTTTTTTTCTTTTCCCGTCCTTCCCTTGCCCTCTCCCCTCCCTTGTATCCCTTCCCATTTGAACATTTTCTTCCTCCTTCCCAATATCTATCCATTTTGGTCCTTATTTATGCTTTTGGTTTCTCACACAAGAGAAACAATGTGATATTTAAACGTGTGTCTGGTTTGTTTCACTTAAAAGTATGGTGTCAAGGTGCTTACATTTGCCTACAGCTGTCTCATTTATCCTCCTTTATGGCAAGGTAGTACTCCACTGTACATATAAACCACATTTTCTTTATCTGTTCATCCATTGATGGGCATCTGAGCTGTTTCCAAGATTTAGCTATTACAAATTGAGCTGCTATAAATATGAATGTGCATATATTGCTGTGATATGATGCTTTTAACTCTTTTGGAAAGATACCAAAAAGAGGAATAGCTAGGTCAAATGAAACCTCTATTTTTAATTTTTAAAGGAATCTCCATACTGACTTTCATATTGATCGTACTAATTTACACTCCCACCACCAGTGGAGAGTGGTTCCTTTTTCCCCAGAGCCTTGCCTACATTTGTTATTGGTTGATTTCTTTTTTTTTTTTCTTTTTTTTTGGTCAGCATAAATTTCCTTCATTTTTGCATTTATGGGAGGATTTTGTTTTGAGGTTTTCCTTATCAAGTGAGTATAAAGTTTTCAAGTCATTTAAGATGAAAATGGACATGTGGAAATTAACTTAAAATTAATTTCCTTCTGTAAAGTCTACCTCTTCATCTTCATCATCTTCTGCATGTTGATCTTTTCTTAATAGACAGGTAGATACCTGTCCTGTTCCAGATACACCCTTAGCTGACAGTGATCTCTGAAGAAGTGACTTTGAATTTGCTTTTACAGTATCTAAATGAGATGGATAATCTAGTAGATACAGAGAATTTCGGAAAACCTCTAAATCTTCATCCTCATCAATCTTTTGTATATTTTGGTAGGCAGCAGCTTTACCTCTAAAGCTTTGCCATGAAATAACATTTCAATTGTGATAAATTCTGAAAATATATTCTTGATATCCTTTATTTTCTGCTTTTCAAAATTGTCAACAGTTTTCTCCAGATGACAAATTGTTTGGGTAACATCTGTTGAAGCTATGTGTAATTCAGCTTCTGCCTTTGGTCCAAAGGTAGACCAGGCAATTGGCCTAGCCCCAAATCATTGTTCAAGGGATTCCCCTCAGGAGCGGAGGTGTTCTGGAACCTCAAATGCCCCTAAATGTGCCAGTCCTCATGTGGTTTCTGGTTGAGTTGAGCAGTTACCTTACAAAACTTTTTAAAGACCAAACATCAAAGGATACAATTACATGTCGATCAGACGGGTTTCATTGCTGGGTTCTTTCTAACTGAGTTAACTGCTTAGCTTCTCTATTTCTTGCTGTTAACACTGCTTTGAGGTCATCCCGTTTCAGTTTTACAATTGCTCCATAAGCTTTCAAAGGTTCAACCACTTTGGCTTCAAGTCTTTCAACCTCTGCTTGTCGATAATCCTGAAGCTTGGCAAACTCATCAGCGAAGTTTTTCAGGCCTTGCTTTAAATTTGAGGCCTCTGTAGAGGCATACATGTTAATTTCACTCACCAGGAGGTCTGCTTTGTCTCTCAGTCTGGCAGTTTTCCACACATAAGCAGCAAAGATTTGGCACAGCTCCCCAAAATGCTTCTCCACATTTGTGACAGCATCTTGCAGTTGTCTGGTTTGAGCATCCCAGACCCCGGTCTCCGGCCTTCCAGGTGGCTGTGAGCAGAGGAGAAAAAGCCAGTCCGCCAGCAACCAGGAGGGACATGCGAACCCGAAGGCAAACTGGGTCCGGGTTCTGCTTCGTCCACTAGCACACTTGTCTGTGTGCTTCTCAATGTTAAATCTGTTTTGAAGCTTCCCTTCCTCCCTTGTGTTACAGTGCCCACCTCTCTTCCCCTGCATTCTTTCAGCAAGCTCTCTGTTGAATCTATTGGTTGATTTCTTGATGATAGTCATTTCTTTCTGGAGTGAGATGGAATCTCAGTGTTATTTTAATTTGCATTTCTCAAATGACTAGTGATGTTGAACATTAGTCCTCTTTGAGTCATTTAGAAGCTGGGATCCATTTTTCATGTTCCCTTGTTCTTTTCAAGGTATCTCTAATTAAGTAATCATTGACCACAGTCCTATGCTTTAGGTCTATCACTATGTCTTCATGTTGATCATTTTTGTTGCCCATACTTTTACTCATGTTTTTAATTTGCTGGATTTTTGTTTGGAACTTTCTTGTGGACTGCCATCCTTTTCTATGCTGAACATTAATGTTTTGTGTCTCTTTCTTTCATTCACTAGCTGTTCTGTAGTGTCTTCTCTAGACTCATTGATCATTTGTTTCATTAGGGTCATTATCTGATTAGTTATATCTTCTTTAAATAAGCACCTTATTGAACTGTTTTACCTCCAATGATACTCTTTCAGACCCATCTGCTCTGTACTTTATGATTTCCTCTTTTTCAATGCCCCTGAACAGGTTTTAAGGGAGTTGAGAGTTTTCAGAGGCATTTTGTTGCCTTATCTTTTAATGTTTCTATTTCTTTTTTGTGCTGGGTTTGCAGGGACAAAATTGTTTAAGAACCCCAGGCAATCCAGGTATCGGCACAGAAAGAAAATCAGTTGCCAATCACTAATACATTGCCTTAGCTACAGTGGTAAATTCAGTGATAACAGTGGCATCAAATTCCAATTGGATTTTGACAATCCCTGGGAACCATTTATAAATAACCTTTAACCAAATCAAAGAGGACTGTGATTTTAGTGAAAACAATTAGGTCATCCTTATATTGACCTATAGTAATTCAGACCACTAATTTCTCTTGGACACCGGCAGCACTATAGGAGCTCAAACATACCCCTAGACTACATACCTTCTTCTTCAGGACTGCCCCCTCCAATGATTACTCCCACCAATCCTGGCCTCCCATAATAGAATACAGGCACATGATCTTACTGGTCTGAGCCCAGGTCTCCCAGAGCATCTCAGGAGATGCCTATTTTGGTCTCATCCTCTGCAAGCCTATCTCCCAAGGCTATCTCTCTCACCCGGTCTCTGCGGTGAAGTGATGAAGTGAAACTGTTCTCCTGAGTGTTGGTCTCTTCTTCAATCAGGTCAGTGTTGGCTGTCACCTCTGATGTCCTGTGCTGTGGAGAGCTCAGGGCCGTGGGGCAAGGCATGCAGTTCTGAGGTCCTCTTCAGTTACATATATTTTTCAAGCTTCAAAAATTATGCTTTCTTGGAGTGTGAGGAGAGAAGTACCTAATAATCCAGTAATGTAGAGCTCTGGTTAGTTCTAGTCAGGATTGTTCTACATGATGATAAACTTCTAATGTGGTTTTTTTGTCAATATTAGCAAGTCCGCTTGTTCAAGTAACAGAGACCAGCTTCATGTTAATCATTAGGATCATGAAGTATTTTTGAAAATCACATGATACAGCTGCATATTTTCAATTTGAAAATATGCTTTGGGGGACTTTTATTATGTGGGTTGTACTGAATAGCAAAGATAGTGGGGGTTTTTTGGTTTGTTTTTCTGGGACTGGTGATCGAACTCGGGTCCTGGCGCTTGCGAGGCAGGTAGCAGAACCACTGAGCTAAATCCCCGGCCCCAAAGATAGTGTTTTTAAAGCATTATTATGATTTTTAACTATAGAAGGAAGGATGTCTTTAAAATTTTTTCCATCTTCTCAACACTTAATATTCTTTTTCTTTTTTCACCCTATTTTATGTCATCTTTACAAGTAGAATTGTTTGACATTGAGCTACTTACTAACCTAAAAATAATATAGCATATCCCTGTATCATTGCTTGGATTTTGTCTCCTTCTTAGTTTTACTTAATTTGAAGTCTAATCTTTGACTTGTGTAATCCTCCTGAGATGTCTAGTGAGCTGGTGAGTTTATTGGATCTCAGCCAGTTCATTATTTGCCATTCTGTAACCCAAACGGTCACTGAATGAGATTAACATATAGAGATATATATTGATTTCATTCATTCAACAAATATTTGAGTGCCTATATGTGCTGGGCACTGTGCTAGATCTTGGGCATATCTTTTTAAAATCAAGCAAACAAATCAAATCTTAAATTCCCAGAAAAGGACTGCATTGAAAAGCTATCCTTTTCCAAAGCAAATTTTTATGGGCATTTAATAAGCACTTCCTATGAAGCCACTGCAGAGAATATAATGCATAAAGATAGACTCTCTTCTCTTTTTCTCATTGTTTACTTTTTTACTCTTTTTAATTGGTTATACAAATTAATGGCAGATTCATACAAGAATCTAAAATACTTTGATAGTTTTCACCCCATCCCCCCTTGCCCGACACTCATTTTTAATGCATGTATTTTGTTCATATCTATCCCCATTTTAGTTACTTTTCTCATCAGTGAGGCAAAATACCTGACACCCACAATCTAAATGAGGAAAGGTTTATTTTGGCTCACAGTTATAGAGGTTTCAGTCCATAGTCAGCTGGCTCCAAGGCAGGGAACCATAGCAAAGGAGGCTTGCTTATGACATGGCAGCAGGAAGCAGAGAGAAAGATCAAGGGAGGCAAAAGGGAGATATGCCTTTCCAAACCACATCCTAATGACCCACCTCCTCCAACCAGGCTTTGTCTCCCAACATCACATTTAGCTATAAAGTCATCAGTGGAATAATTCATTGATGAGTATCATGCCCTCATGATCCAATCCCCTCCCAAAATTTCCACCTGTGAGTACATGAGGCTTTAGAAGGGACATCTAGATATAAACCATAAAATTCCACTCCTGTCCTCAAAAGACTCATATGCATCCCTGTATGCAAAATGCATTTAGTCCATTTCTAAGTGTTACCAAAGTCTCCAACAGTTTCAGTTTTGCTAAAAAGTCCAAGTCCAAAATCTCTGTGAGATTTAAGGCCTCTGAGTGTCTGCATGGCTGAGCACCATGCATTGCATCCTGAGGAATCAATTCCCATTCCATAAGCTGCTGCCATTCTGGAGCATTGTGCCCTGGGGCTCTCTTCTCAAAGCAAAGTCTTTCACTTTTCCACCCTTGAGTCTGCCAAAGTGTGGGGTCTTTTGGATTCTTTCCATGCCCTCATGGCATCCTTTGTATTGTCCAGATCCAAAGTACTTGGCTTCTTTTTAGTGCTCATCTTTTTAGCAACCAAGTTGTCCTCTACATCTTTTGTAGGCTCTGACTTTACTGGAGCTTCCTTTCTGGCAAAACTCAAAATTTTGAAAATCATTGAGCTGTGCCTTTTGCTCTCAATTCTCAAGGTAAAACAGGCCAAAAGTTCACAATAGTACCCATGCCATATCCTGAATGTCTGGCTGCCTTGAAATTTCTTCTGCCAGATTAATTAGTCTGCCACCCTTAATCTCATTCTCCCACAAAGTCGCAGGACATGAACAAAATGTAGACATTTTCTGCCAAAGCATAGCACACATGATATGGAGTCCAGCAGCCAATGGAGTCCGTATTTCCAACTGAACCCTCCTGAGCCTGGTCTTTATACTTTGCCTTTTTATCTGCATTCTGGACTTCTGAGATCTGACCAGAATCTCCCATCGAGTTCAAGTTTACAGCATTCTAGGGTTTCTTGTCTAGATGACATTTCCAAACCTTTCCAACTCCTCCAGCAAACTACTTCCAAAAGTTTTTGCCCACATAACCAGGTAGCCACAGAGATGATGCCACTTCTCTAGTACCAAAGTCTGTCTTAGTGACTTACCTTGTCATGATACACAATGACCACCACCCACAATTTAAAGGGAGAAAGTTTCATTTTGGTTCAGTTTACAGAGGTTTCAGTTCATAGTTGGTTAGCACCAAGGAAGGGTAGCATGGCAGAGAAGGCTTGCTTATGACATGGTATAAGGAAGCAGAGAGAAGGATCAAAGGAGGAGGGAGGAAGTTATACCATTCCAGGCCACAACCTCAGTGACCCATTCCTCCAAATAAACTTTACCTTTCTATAGCATATTTAGCTATAAGCTCATCGATGGACTAATCCACTGATGAGTATCATACTTCTGTGATCCAGTCACCTCTCAGAAGCCCCATCTATAAGGACATGAGGCTTTGGGGAAACATCTAGATATTAACCAAAGCACCCCCCATTATACACTCTTACACTTCCTCTCTCTTCCTTTCCCTTTCTTCTCATCTAATAATCACCTGCCTTCTACTTTCTTGTCATCTATTATGGATTCCACACTTTACGGAGAACATGTAAATTTGACCTCTCTTGAGTCTGGTTTATTTCACTGAAAACAATAGTTTCCAGATATATCCATTTTCCCATAAATTGCAGAATTTTGTTCTTTTTTTATCTCTGAATAATACTTTATTATATCTATATATCTAGATATATAGATATCACATTTTCTTTACTCATCTGTTGATGGGCACCTAGGCTGGTTCCACATCTTTACTAAAGTGAATTATACTGCAATAAACATGAGTATCAGGGCAACCACGGGCCAGGTGTAGTGGCCAGGGAGATGCTAGCCTGGCAGCCTTGAGATCCCCTGCAGGTGGTGCGGTGCCGCAGCCAGGAGCTGAAGCTACAGGTTGATGGTTTGTTTTCTGAAAACCAAAGGAGCTCTAGAACCTAATAAAAGCCAAGATATTTACCAAAGATGTATTCAGTTAAAACAGGCAATAGATGAAAATAAAACCACTCTTCAAAAATTAAAGGCTGATGAAGCTACACTTGTTGGGAAATATGATCAGAGGAAATGAGAGTAGCAGGCCCTCCTAGACAAGCTTACCCACCAACTGCAGGAACTTTCTGTGGCCATAAGTAAAGAAAATACAACTAAATATACCTCCTTTCTCCTTTCTTCATATTATTTTTTTTAATTGTTTTCAGTACTAGAGATTAAATCCAGGGCCTTTGCACTGAGCTATATCTCAACTTTTTTTAAAATTTTATTTTCTATTTTGAGACAATTGCATTAAGTTGCCTACTCTTGGCTCAAACTTGTGATCCTCTTGCCTCAGCCTCCAAGAGTGCCAGAATTATAGGTGTGCACCACCATGCCCAGCACTACCAATTTTATATTTGATTCAGAATAAAGACATATAACAGTATAGAAACAAAAACTGACAGCAACAATATAACCAGTCCACATTTATTTATTATGTATAATGAATGCATTAGAGCCAGTGAGAGTTATAAAGAAGTGTAAATTGTAGTCTCTGCCCTCATTATTCATAATCTAGTTAGGGAAACAAAATACATCTGCAAAGAATGATACTTTTAATGTCACTATTTTTTATCAAATTCTTTTGTTGGTACATTTTAGGTATAGAACACAATTACATTTCTCTTTGGGAATTGTACCTTTACATAATGCATCTTGGTTCTT
>NW_004624730.1:9578688-9597069 GCF_000247695.1 Heterocephalus glaber
TGGAGTTTTTAATCTCCTGGAAATCTGTTTGCGTCTATTTTATGGATTCCATTTGTTTCCTATGTTGGGATTCCATCGTGTTCTTCAGATCCTCTATTTTTTTATCTGTATCCTCTCTAGATTTATTAATCATGTCTTGCACTATGTGCACAATCCTTGCTGTTATCTGAGAAATTATTTCTGATTTCATTTTTTCCAGTTCCTCTTTTGTTGCCAGTTCAGAGAGTCCAGGTAGTTGAGTATCAGATTGTTCCATCTCTTTTCCCTTTGTGGTTGCTGTAGGTGATCCAGAAGTCTGTTTTTGAGGCTTGTTTACTTGTCTTCTTATATCCACGGGGGGGGGGTGCTTCTGGCGCCCACGTGGCTCACCTTCTCTGCCCTAGGAGCCCGGAATGGTGGCAGGGGAGCCTCCTCCTGGGCGCTGGGACTGGCTCACCTTCTCTGCCCTAGGAGCGTGGCATGGCAGCAGGGAAGCCTCCTCCTGGGCACTGGAACTGGCTTACCTTCTCTCCACTTAGCTATCTCTTGATGAAAAAAAAAAAAAGGAATAAACCAATTCAGAAACAGAACCTGAAAGTTATACAACAAATAGAAAATTGATGAGTCATGGTCTACATCAGATAATAGACAAGCAAAAGAAAAATGGTGTGTAACTTATTCTCTGTGGTTTACCTTATTTTATTTTACTCAGTGGAACATGAACTTGGAAGGTGAAGGAACAGAGGTAAATAAACTCACCAGCTCAGTACTGTACCTCAGGTACAATGGAAAATGAAGAAGGGCCTGCAGATTTTTCCAAATAAGTTGTATTATCAGGAGTCCAGATGCTAAATGACACTAGGTAAAATGCTTAGATGTCTTAAATGGAGTCCACATTTTATCAGCACTAGCTGCTCACACAATAACAACTAAACAGTATTTTGCACCTGTATAGGATAGTTTATGAAGATGGGAGTACAGGGCTAAGAGGTTTTTTTAAATTGAACCATGTGTAACATACAAACACCAATAATGAAAATGTTAATAGCGATTAGAAGCATCAGTAAAAACAAGCAGTGGGTTTTCTTTCTGGTGCCCTTGGAAAACCTTGTAAGTGGAAATATCAGAAGGAGAAAATGTTTAAATTACCACCTCTGATTTTTTTTTATGAGATAACTATGACCTTTATGGATTTCCCTGAGCTGTGGATTTTCCCTGATCCTCACCCCTGAGAAAATTAGAAGATTTGTTGATTATAAACCCCTTAGATGTCCTGTCCACCTCAGCCTGTTTTCTTGCTTCCTAATCTAGTAAGCCATCAAACCCTAATGAACCCCTAATGAAGCCATCAAACCCAGATCTTCCACTTCAGTTCACAGATAGGGTTCCCGGCGAGACCTGGAGCTCTTTCTGTCTTGGCTTTTCCTTTCTGTCTTGTTCTTTCCCAGCTCTGGCTCTCAACAAGGTGCTGACTTAGATTTTCTCCATACCATCTTTTCCCTTCCCAAAAAACCTCAGAGCTAATCCTACTGTAAATCATCCTTGAAGGCATTTGGCAGGGCAGGATCTGCAGTAGTTTCCAGGCCTGAGTGTATATCTGAATTTCCCCAGGAGCTGGATAACAACAGAATTCTACACTGTACATTTAGAATGAGGTCCACAAATGTGTGTTAGAAAACATTTGGTGCTATTCTTGAAGGGTGACTAGTTTAGCAGAATGGCAAAGGGAAAACTATAGTGCTTTTACACATGGAATATAATATGAGTGAGGGAGTGTATGGCAGGTTCAGTGGAGTACAGGTTTTCAGTCAGTTCCTCGAAAGCACTTGAGTGAAGAAACAGATGTTTTATAAATATGTGTTCTTACGATTTCTTTGAAGGTTGCACTGCTGAGCTCCCAGACCAGCTGTTGTTTCAGCCTTACCAGGTGATGAGTCTTTGCCCAATCCTCATTAGGCTCAGCACTAGAGTTTGGGTTGGTCTGTTTTTCTTTGATCCTACCACAGTTACCCCTGTTTGTTCTTTGCTTTGGCACAGATTACCATCAGAAGAAAAACAATATAGCTGGAACTTGGAACTCAGGCCCTTAAAAATGTCAATCAGGAGGAACCCAATCCCAAATGCCTTGCAGTTAGCTATGGGTTTGTGTGGTTTTGTTTTTAGCCTGCCTACTATGGGAAGCCTGGGAGTAGTTTCGTCAAGTTTTTTTTAAGCATCTGTCCCAAATTTTAAGGCACCAAAGTCCTCTCCTTCTTTTATTGGACCTGTGCCCTAGCCACAACTCCTTGCTGTGGAATTCTGTGCTTACCATCAGTTTGATGAAGCAGAGCTTTGTGGAGAGCTGTAGGCTTGGAATCAGTGGCACCTGGCTTCCAATCCTTGTTTCTTGCTTAAAGTACATCAAATAATTTGGCTAAATGCAACACTCTTTAGGTCTAAGTTTTCCTTCCTATAAAATTGGTATGAGAGTATGTTTTACTTTCTGCAGACAGGAATAATGGGTGAGATTTTATGTGAATAGAGCTTTGTTAAAACTATTATATACTATAAGCAGAGTGTTTCTTAAGAACAAGAAGGAAAAAGAATCTTGCATAATTTAAGGATGTAAGGCAAGTTGCTTTTTCTGAGCCACAAAGAACAATCAATTTGCTAGTAGGTAACTTTTAGGACATCTTAACTCTTATTGGCAGAGTTTACATCTGTCCATCTGCCATTCATCAAAGGACCTAACCTTCAACTTTCTTCAGCAGTGAGACCACAGATTAAGTCATTCATAACTTCTTTTGGGCTCCTCCCTTTGAATGTAGCACTTCCCTCCCTGAAAGTCCTTATAGCACTCCAGGACAGAAACCTTCTTCCTTGTATCTGTCTCTAAGCTTAACATAGGGCCTGGCACATAGGAAGTCTTTGACAAATGTTGGCTAGTAAATGAACAAGGTTGGACACAGTCCAGCTTTGAGTACATATATTTCAGGCCAAAGATTAGCTTAATACACATTCCTGAGTTGGAATGAATCTTGAGGATTCATCTTGCCAACTTCCTGCCTTTAGCCAGAGCCAGATTTCAAGCACCCAACAAATTAGGACCTTTTATTTTTAGTTCCTTCCTGAGAAGGATGTTGAGTGGTTTCACTAGCCAGCCCATCAAGCCTGAGCATCTTTTGTATAGCTTGAGACTATTTCCTCATTCTCCACTTAAATAGAATGAGAGCAGGACATGCCCAAATCTCGATTATGGGAGAATTTTATGTAACTAAAGATTCTTCTTATATCACAGTGTTCTGGTCTGGTTCAGGTTGGAAGCAGGGCCCATCACCTCAATTAGAATACAGCAAAAGAGCTAAGACTGTCAACTTGAATTTTAGAATTGCTTCCAACAGCAGCTGGCAACATGGAAATCAGATTCTGTACAGTACCAAGATAAGCTACAGATTGGAATGCTGCCATCCTTTGCTAAAGATAGATTAGACTAGTATGCAGAAGGTCTTAGATTTGTTATGTTTGAATATTAACTTCCCACTCTCTGGAGTGTTTGCTCCTCTGTGCCTTATTTGATATGCTTTGAATGAATTTAATTTACTAGAAGTGCCTTTTTGTTTAATAAGCATTAGTATTTGTCCTCTTATAAAAATGTGGGCCATCTTTAGTCAGATGAAAAGTGACAGTATTAAACATAAGAAAGAAAAGTTTTATTGTCCAGCGAGAACATTTCTTAGGGCTGTTTGGCACTGGTAGCAACATGGCTCTAAATTTCTTTGAATATCTAATAAAAACATGGTTATAAAGTAAAGCCACTGTTTTTGTGTTTTTTGTTGTTTTACATTCTTAAAAATTAATTTAGAGTTGAAAAGTTAAAACTGTAAGACCATAAAAACATACAGCTTTATGTCACAGAGCCATCACCCATGATGATTCATCTCAGGATGTTTTCTCTATTTTCTTCAAATATAATTATTTGAAACCAGGCAATTTAATTTAAATATTGGAATAAGTATTCTAAAAATGAGAGATTTGCTTCCTGTGATCATTTACTTATCTACAGATAGATTCAATCTAATTCCCAAGTAGCAATATTGAGGTGTATTTTTATCAGCTTGCTTGATGATTTTTTTAAATCTCTATCACTATGGAAACTAATTAAAACTTAATGCTCATCAATTTTTATTAAATGGCTGCTACTGAGGCAGGGAAGTTTAGGAAATGGTAGGCCAGCCCATTTCCTTTAGCAATGTTGACTCATTCACAATTGTAGCAGTTTCAAATTTATGAGATCTTAAGTGTCTGTATGTCTGTACTCTTTCCTTAGGAATTGTTTCTTTCTTTTCTTTTTTTTTTTTTGAGATAGGGTCTCACTGTGTAGTTCAGGCTAGCCTTGAACTCACTATGGAACTCACTATGGAATCCAGACTGTCCTCAAATACCTGGTGATCCTCCTGCCTCAGCCTCCCAAGTGCTGGGATTACAAGCATGTGCCACCAGGAATTTTTAAATAAACAAATATATGTGCCATTTCAATTTAATAAGAACAGAACCACCCTACTAATATACATTCCTTGTCAAAGTCAAATTTCACAAATCCTAGGAGTATTACTATGAGGAAAAGCATTTGAGATTTATCTATCAAGCAATTTGAAGGCTGTGTCCAACCACTAATTCATAAAGTAGCACCTTGCTGCTAGACTTTTATTTTTTTGGTAACAAATTATGGTAAAATGATGAGCTAAATAAAACTTAAGATTCTAAGATCATGTATTATTAATATATAGATCATAAGCTCTTTTCTAATGTTTGTTTCCTTAAAAGAACAAGTTTAGAGATTGGTAAAGTCATGTACAATTTTTGTTGTATAAACTAGACAGCCCAGAACCTTGAGAACATGGCACTGAGATCTAGAAGAACAGCTTCTCTAGGGGGAGGGATAGGGAAGTACACAGAACAGGGACCTGAGCATCCCGAGCTCTGGTCTTTTTCCCACTCAGCATTGTGTAGCATTGTGTGGCCATGTTACTGTGGGCCCATTAGGTAACTCCTTGGCTCCCAGTTTCCTTATCTGAAAATGGAGATGGTGATAACTCACTTGCCGGCCTGGAAAGTTGTGAGCATGAAATGAAATGCCCTGAAAGTATCTTGTGAAATGTAAAGTCTAATGTCAACATCAATTATTATTATTATTACTGGTATATAGAAAAGCCTCTTCATTTTTTGGATGAAAGCAGAGTGTACAACTAAGCTATACCACTTTACCTTGTCTGTTACATAGGAAATAATAATTACAAGCCAAAGTGATGGTTGGAACTATCACTCAATGCTGAGCAGTACCAGGATTGTATCAGGGCCCCTAAGGAGGAGAAAACCATGTGTATAGATACACACTTCACCAATGCCTCTGAATCAAAACACATTGTGGTGCCCAAAGGATAATGGGGCTTTTTAGAGGAAAAATTTCTCATTATTAAAGTGAAAGAACTAAACAGAATTTTAAGACTGAGAAGGACTCTTGTCCGAGTTAACTATCTCCCTCAAAATTCTTGGTCTTGTCTTCACTCCTGCTGTTCCTAGCATAGCATGTCTAATATATGCATTCAGCCTTAATGGCTATTAACAAAAACCACTTTTTCTTGGTTTTCTCTTAAGTTTTTCAAAATAATTTTAGTAAATGTTAAAAATGCCTTAAAACTAAGCTAAAGTAGGGGCTGGGGATTTAGCTCAGTGGTTCCACTGCCTGCCTCGAAAGCTCAAGGTCCCGAGTTCAATTCCTGGCACCCCCCCCCCAAAAAAAACTAAGCTAAAGTAATAAAAAACATTAAAGTTCTCAGTGCATTGGAGTCAGGATTTAAATCTCAGAGCATCTGCCTCCAAAGCCCTTGCAATTTTTTTGCCCTTGCATTTTTGAGTTCATTAAGTATGAAATAACTTTCATCACTTAAGCAGAAATTACACACACACACCCACACACACACACACACAGTGCACTGCTTAGAACTCTCATGGAGATTTCTATCTACACAAAGAAATCACATATTTCTGCCTGCTTCCACAATAAAAAATATCAAGTAGCCAGGATAACCAAGATGTATCATGTAAATATTAAGCTAATAATACTAGGTTGCTAGGCTGCAAAAAAAAAAACTAATAGAATAATGTTTTTCATTGGGCTTAATGATACTCCAAATCTGGTCCCACCCTTCATGGGGAGAAGGACATGTTAGAAGAGCATACCTGAGCCAAAGTGACCCATTAAAAAAGGGCTGGTAGGGCAGGACAGGGGTGATTCAGGGTCATTGTTGGACAGAGGGGCAGCAAGATGGCACAGAAAGGTCAGGAGCAAACCTGGCAGGAGTGTCCAGCATGACTGTCAGAAAATTTGAATGCAAAGTGTGATGAGCTGATTCAAAGTTACAATATTGATGCACATGGCTTTCTCATCAGGTTGGAGGAAGAATAAAGAGTATGAGCCAACAAGAATGTGGTCCCCAGGGATGTCAGCTATCCCTCCTTTTTTTTTTTTTTTTTTTGGTACCGGGGATCAAATGCGGGTCTTTGCGTTTGTGGGGCAGGCAGCAGAACCACTGAGCTAAATCCCTGGCCCTATCCCTACTTTTTGAGAAGTGGTGTCTAGTTCTCAGATATCTGATGAAGACAACAGAACAAGGACCAAATTTGAGCTTAAATTCTCAGATTTTCTAACTCTCTGAAGGAGGTCAGAACAATATCAGGCTAACAGTGGCTTTTTCTTAAATACATGCAGATACACTAATAATGCTCATTAGGCTTATTGCTCATTCGAATTTAAGTTAGAGTGTTTCATTTGTGTCCCTGCTGCAGTTGCCAGGACAGATGTGTGCATGGCTCAGGCATACTTCTCTCTGTCTGAGACAAATGTCAGGATATTGGACCATGCTGGAACAATGCCAGCATGTTTATTTGTGACAGAAGATTACCAGCCTCCTTTCTCTCAACTGAAGTTTTCATTTCTGTAGTTAAAATGTGAGTTCCAGCTCAGAAAGATAGGGAGAGATTTTTGAGGGAGGTAGGGGAAATAGTGTGAAGGTAAAGAAAAAAATAGAAAGTGACGAAGAATTAAAGAAATATAGCAGGGTTTGGACCAATCATTTCCTCTTATTAAAAATGATGCAGCTAATTTATGATTCCCACAAATAATGTGGATTCACTTTAGGGGTGAGGAGAGATTAAAAATGAAGAATTCTTGGCCCCACCCAAAAACTGCTTCCGTGGACCTCATTTAAACTTCCTGGGTTACACTGTCCAGTTATTCCAGCTGGAGGCTCTTGATGTTACATTTTCTTTTTATCCCTAAGACATATAAGAATGAAGGAAAAAAGGAGGGAGAAAGTGGAGAGAGGGACTGTATGAAGACAGCCCATACCCCTGTATCCATGTGGTTGCTTTATCTGAGGAAGAAGCAACCATCCTGGGGAAGGCTGATAAAATAGATCAGAGAACTGAGAAAGGAGGGAGTGCTTGATGTGGCTGTTGGTGTTGACATTAGCATTGATACAGCTTTTTTTCCCTGGGGTTACTTATTTCACTGTTTGTGCCCAGCTCCCTGAGGAATGAGAGAATTTCATCCCCATCTTATCTCAAATGTGTTGACCTCTTTTATCTTTTTTTTCTCTGGCCATCTACCCTGCCAGCGTACTCTTAGGTTTCCATCCTGATGGTCCATATGACTATTAAGGCAGGAGGAGAGGAAGGGCCAGCCCCTCTGATTTCAGTGCCTCTTCTTGACTCTGGCTGTGGAACCTCTGCCTCCCTCTCTCCCTCTTTGAGGGTGCTCTTTTAAGTAGGTTTCTGTTAACTCTAGGTAAATCAGACAACTCTCTAAGCTCTTCTGGAAGGACCATTCTCATTCTCAGTTAAAAGCCCAGGAAGAACATTTCCTCCTACCCCTACCATAAGCCCTCTCCAAGCCCCACAAAACTTCTTTGAAATTTACAAATGTTATAAAAAATATCTGGAAAACAGAATAATCCCTCAATCCCAGCATAACTAGTGTCGTTTTGTTGAGTCCCTCAATCAATTTCCACATTTATATTTTACATAGATTACTTAGGACTTTCATGGAAACTTTTATATTATAAGCATTTTTCTTATTGCTGTAAAGCCTTGATAATGGTCTTTATAAATTACAAAATTCTTCATCTAGAAAAGCTTTGTTTATCAAATACTTAAATAATATCCAAATACTTAAATAGAGCTCCCTGTGTATCAAGTATGTAAGTATTATAATATTTACTCATTTGGTCCTCATGATTTTTATAAATATAAAATTCACTTCATACTCCTAGCTACTCTATTATGCCCATATTACAGGTGAGGAAATCAGATCTCAGGGAGATTAAGTAATCTGCCCAAAGACTACAAAGACTATCTTATTGCCCATGACTTTCATTCTTTTGGATTATTTGTTTAGAATAGGTTTCCAAGAGAAATGCCTACATTATAGGCAGAAAGGACACTTTCTCATGAGTTCATTAGTGCTTAATTCATGACCAGGGTACTCAGGGAACAACAAGGGGAAAATTACAAAGCTCACAGTATAGTGAAGATGCTAGACTGACATCCTGCAGCCTTCTGGTACTCAGTTGATGTCTCCTAGTTGATCTGGCAGTCATAAAGCTACTCTTTAAACAGAAGAAACAAATTATTTTTTATTTATTACAGCATAGAAATAAAAACAGCATAACTTTTTAGTGGCAAAATTAACCAACCACCTAATGAGATTGTCATTCTTATTCAGCCTGAATGTTTTGACATCCTAAACGCAGAAGTTTCTTTGGAACCAAGACTTATTCTCCACAGTTTCTGCATAGGTGGGGTTGGGGTTGGCAGTCCTCCTGGAGAGGGAGTCTTGTCTTGATATCCATCATGTTTGCATAGCAAACATAGGTTTTTCCTTCTGTGGCACGTTTGTTTAAAAGATGGCTTGGCTTGAAGGAACTCATGGAGATTATGCTCCTGATCCCCCTTGGTCCATGATTGTATCTGTTAAATCGTGCTTAAGGTTTTTGGATAACTTTTTGAGTACCAAAACTATTAGAGGCCTTAGTGACTCATATAGTATTTCTTTGCTTTTTCTTATATATTGATCAGGTACCCTGTTCTTTGTCTAGGATGGTAACAATATCAAAAACCAAAGATGATTTCCATTTGAGAAAGCTAGGTCATATACCTCTCCTTATGACACATATTTTCTCTCCTAGACCATCCCAATTTTAACAGCGACACATCTGTTTCCATTTTCCCCAATTATAAATGTCATTATCATATCCCATTAGCACATTTTATTAAAACTGTCTTCACATCACGTAGAAATGATGAATCTGAAAACCAAAGATGAGAAAGGTGGAATGTCAGAGTGAGAAGAAAATAGAAATAGCTGAGTCCTCCTCTGAAGTGTTCAGGGAAATTGCAATGAGCCAAAGAGGCTTCAACAAAGTGTGTTAATGGCATAGTTAGAATACTTCACAGGTGCACACTTTCCTTTGCTTAGTAGCTTACTGTACCATTTATCAAGCCATTGAAAGCTTCCATGTGTTTGTTCAAAAAAGCAAGAATTTGGGGGGGGGGGTTGGGGAGTGAGTGTGATTCTGACTACATTTTAAGAATATATAATACCTAAATAAATAAGACTTGAAACTAAGAAATTAATGTCTAACGTCTATTTACAGTATAACTAATGGTGTTGCCTGGCAACCTACAGCTAGACTTGGAGCAAAAGTCCCAGGCAAAAAGGGAAATTGAGAATGTGTTCAGAAGAATCGGCTTTGCTATCCTTACCCTCGTTTGTTGATTCTGGATAAACTGGATAAGGGACTTATTTCTAAAATGTGCCTGGAATCTGTTTTAATCAGATATGGTATGTTAGCTTTCTCACCACTGAGCCACAGTACCTGACACCCACAACTTAAAGGAGAGGTTTATTTTAGCTCACAGTTTTCAGAGGATTCAGGCTCTGCTTGACTGTCTCAAGGCAGGAACATCATGATGGAAAGGCTTGCTAAGAGAAAGCAGCTCACCTCATGGCATGCAGGAAGCAGAGAGAAAGGAGGAGCTAGGAAGGGAGATATACCTTCTAGAGGTATATCGCTAATAACACACCTGTTCAACCAGCCCCCACTTCCTAACAGTGCATTTAGTTATGAATTCACCAATGGATCGATCCAGTCATGAGTGTAGCACTCCCATGATCCAATCACCTTCCAAAAACCCCACCTCTGAACACATGAGAATTTTAGTGACATTCCAGATCTAAACTATAGCATATGGTAGGATATACAGACATGGAAAAGATTGCCATGGAGGGACGAATTTTTACTCATAGATCCTCAGGAGCAGGAAGTGCCACATGCCATGCAAGGCCACATGGGGAGCACCAGGGTCATTCAGGAAACAGAGGGAACAAGGAGAAAGAGAGGTTTTCATTGAGAAGGAATGTGTGAGTTAAAGTAAGCAGGGGAGAAGGTGTAGTGTGAATAGTTTTAGTGGACTCTATGTTATGGGGTGGTTCCAGTTGCCCGGTGACAAGGCTGACAGTGTCTCATCCTTCTGGAGCCAATAAAAGGTGGATGGGAGTGTAGACTAAAGATTGGTTAGTTTGGGCATCAAAGATGTCCTTGTAGTTAAGTTTACTATCTCTAGGAATAAATTAACCCTGAAAGGGGCAGTCCTTTCCCAAGTTCAGAAGGCCCCAAATGCAAAGCAAAAGAATATCAAAAAAATAAAATATAATTAATATAGACTTCAACACACACATACAAGCAAAAGGTCCACTGTCTGTCTTGTGACACGAGAAGTATCTATGTTTGGGGGCTGGTTTTCACGGGAGTAAGGAACCTTAAAGAGTACCATTAGAAGGATCTCCTATCTCTTATTTCATATCTCTTTGTTGCCAGGTACACAGCACACAAGCCTATGATCAGGTGTAATGCCAAGTGTGATGCCTCACCTCATAGGAAAAGCCTCTTCTTTCAAACATTGAAGCACTTTGTATAGTAGCAGCATGTAGCCCATGAGACACAGGCTTGAGAGAATAACTCCATGCAGTACAGAACTTTTATCTGGTCATTTTGATTGTCTCGGCACAGAAAAGATGAAATACATTTTTCTCGGCTCACTTCACAGGCTTACCAGAGTTCAGGCATGCAATGTGTCATTTCTTTTCATGTGCAGTGAGCATTGCTAGAAACCATTATCTGGGAATACTGTATTGTGCTGTTGTTGAATTAGTTTCAGTAATGAGAATAAACATTTGCAGAGCCTTTGTATTTGTAAAATGGTTTACAAGCACCCACTGGCTCACTTGTTAATAATTACTTTGGGGGATTCTTAACAATTCATATTTACTGATAAAAGTGATGATTTGGGTGGGATTAGGGGGAAAGACAAGGAATAGAAAAGCATTTAACATACTCCCTTTCAGTTTCATAGTCTCCGTAAGCCTACTAACTTCATCATTATTGCATTTGATTCCATAGTCCTAATGTGCAAAGCCCATCACAAGTGCACAAATGTTAGGTAAAACCATGGTTGAGGATTTGCATTATGTGCTCTTCCTCTGTTGTCATTGCCTTTTATTGTCTTGATTTGTACACAGCATGTGGGCAGTTCAGGAGCCTGAGCACATCCACCCAGTCACCATGAGGAAGACAGACCTGGCTCTGCATGGCTGTGTCTCTGAAGCAATAGATGAGTCCCAGAACTTCACTGCATTCCTGGGCCTCTGTGTTCTCAGCTGTCAAATGGCTGAGGATGGAGGCTACCAAGGGAACAAGAACACTATAAGGTCCTGGCTCTTAACTCCAATTAACTCACTATCTTGCCACTTTCACCATCTGAATTTTGAATGTATGATTTCAGGCATCTCTGCTTATCTTACTAAAACTCAAACTGACACATCAGTGGGACCACAGCAGCTTGTATGCACACATACACAGAAGACTGGAGACATATTTTTTAAAACACTCCTTAAAAATCTGAATTTTCTGTTGTAATCCATATTTAATATTAGAGTTTTATACCAATTTTTAATTAATATGCACCCTCTAGATCATTTGGATATATCCAGAGCACTCCCACACATGCATCATGCCTGTTCTCAAGGTGAGGTGTATGGTAATAAGATTTGTGCTCCTTAATAGACCCAAACTTTGGAGTGTGGTTGAAGATGGTCACATTATCTGCCTGGTTTCTAAGCTGCCTCTTGCTGATTTCTGCTAGTAAGTGCTGGAGTGGTCCTAGAAATATGATCATAACCAAAGGCCTATTTTTTTCCTGATACTGGGGATCAAACTCAGAACCTTGCACTTGCCAGACAGCCACACCCGGCACTGAGCCACATCCCTGGCCCATCCAAAGGCCTATTTGACAATAAAGTTATTCTATAGGCAATTCTTCTATGACAGTTATCTTTGATTTATAATATAACTCTTAAATGTCAAAAAAGATATTCTTTAGAGCCAATAGTGGTAGCATATAGCTTAAGAATAATCATTCTACATGATTATATTTTACTTAGAGTTGTCATTTTCAAAATACTGTTGGTGTGATGGTAACCACCATTCTTTGAGAACTTATATGCTAATGCCATACTCTGCCATAGATCAGCCATATTAGTCAGGGTTACTAGAGGGGACAGATGGCACTGAAAGGGTAGAAAGGGGCCAGTTTGGCATCTTTCAAAGGGAGTGCTGGGGATACATGGGAGAGAGAGGAGAGGAAATAAAAGGGATCAAGATGTGGAATGTATATGTAACAATTCCCCATTATGAATGTATTTGTTATGTATCGCGAACATACCACTAATAAAAAAGGGATGTTTCATAATGACAACAGATATCATGGGCAGTGAATCTTATCAAAGAATGCCATAAGCAACTTTCTTCTGGTGGCCTCCTCAACTTGTCACTACATGTAGAAAATAAAGTGTAATTGAATAAGTTGCTGAATCAGTACCCTTCTAATGTTCTTCTAAAATTGAGAAACTTAAGCACTGAGGGAGACTAGTCATTATTTATTCATTATTCATTCATTATGCAGTCTTCATGAAAAATGAAAGCCTGCCCTACTCATAAAACACATCCACATACATACTCTTATAAAATTAATACTGTTACTAACCCAATGTTAATTTATGTAGATCAGATCTCATGAAATCATGAAAACTTTCTGCTATCATGAGCTATCAAAGGCATTCAGTTTTAATTTACTTTGTCATAGATTTTTTTCTATTCTACTGGAAATGGTTAATAGAGTAGTTGCTGTAACTTGCCTGAACAAGAAATTGAAGTCTCTTTCTATTGATATATTTTCTGACTTTATAAGTATTCTTGTCTCCACTAGACTTTACTTTTCCTGGGCTAATGTTACATATCTCGGCAGAGCCATGTGGAACCTGTCATTTTCATTTCCAGCTCATGCTATGAGTTTCAGTTTTAGCAAGCCATATTAATATGGCTGTGCCATCCTAACAACGTCTCTGAGGCCAAATGTACAAAATGGGAATCCTTCCCAACTTAATGGATATCACCATGATTAAATAGAATAATATATAAGAATCAGCATAATACCTGGTGCATAAATAAAAGTTCAAGAAACACTCAATTCCTCACCTTTCCCACATGTGATAAAAGGACTGTGGTCATTTCGCTCCATAGCCATGGTTGACATCCTTATTAGCTACTATCATGCAAGAATGGCCTGACAGGAACCCTCATATGGTGTCATGCTTTTCTTCCAAATTTAGTTACACTGACATTTTAAACAGCTTTATTGAAGTATAAATTACATGTTTAAGATTCACCTATCACAGGTACACAAATCAGTGATTTTTCAGTGGTTGTACAGCCATCACCACAGTCCTCTTACAAATTCCAGTCACCCCAAAAAGTTGCCTTATGCCCATTTATAGTACCTCAATCCCACCTTGAACACTAGGCAATCACTGAACTATTTGTTTTTTATATAAATTTACCTCTTCTTCACATTTAAATAATGGAATTTTATAATACATACAATCTCTTCTATCTGGCTTCTTATGTGTAAAGTTTAGAGGTTCATCCATGTTGAAACCTCTATCTATATTTCATTCATTATATTGTACAGATAGACCACATATGATTCATCCATAACCAGGTGATGGAAATTTGGATTATGTCCAGTTTTTTGCTATTAAGAATAATGCTGCTGTGAACATTTATGAAGATAACTTTTTGTGGACACATATTTTCAGTTTCTAAGGAGAGTCCTAGGAATGAAATTAAGGAATGGTAAGTCTGTGGTTAATGTCTTAAAATCACTAGATTGTTTTCCAGGTTGCCAGTACCATTTGACATTCTCACTAGCAATGTGTGAGTATTCCAGTTTCTCTATATCACCACCAACTTGTAATGTTTTCATTATTATAACTATTCTATGGGATGTGAAGTTATTTTTTACTGTGGTCTTAATTTGCATTTCCCTAATGAATAATAATGAGTATCTTTTCCTGTAGTAGTTATTTGCCATTCATACATCTTCTATGATGAAATGTCTGTTCATATCCCTTGCACATATTTAAATTGGTTGTTTGTTTTTCTATCCTTAAGTTACAAGAGTTCTATATATATTCTATGTATAGGTCTTTATCAAATCTATATTATACAAGTATTTTCACCTGTACCTTATAGTTTCATTTTGTTAGTGGTGCCTTTTAAAGCAACAAAAGTTTTAAATTTTGATAAGATCCAAGTAATTGAGTTTTTTCTTTGATAGGCTATACTTTTGGTGTCATTTTTGAGAAATCTCTGCAGAACCCAAAGCCACAAAAAACTTCTCCCATTTTCTTCCAAAAGTCTTACAGTTTTAACTCTTAACATTTAGTGTTAATTTTTATGCAATGTGTGAAGTAAGAATCTAAGTTCATTATTTTTGTATGTTGTTATCTAACTGCCTCAGCAGCGTTTGTTGAAAAGACTATTTCCTCTTCCCCATTGAGTTGTCAATATCTTTGTCAAAAATAAACTGACCATAAATATAAGGATTTATTTGGGACCCTCAACTCTGTTTCATTATCTGTATGTCAACCAATACACTGATACCATGTAATCTTAATTATATAATATGTTTTGAAATTCAGTAGTATAAGTCATAATTTGTTCTTTTTCAGAATTGTTTTGGCTATTCTATGTCCCTTGTATCTCTACTTCAATGTTAGAGTCAGCTTATCAATTTCTACTTTAAAAGCCTACTAGAATTTGGATAGGAGTTTCATTAAACTTATAAGTCAGTTTGGGGACAGTTAATATCTTAATCAAGTGACTTTTTAAAACAGCTTTTTATGTGTAAATAATTTCAACTTTATAGAAAAGTTACAAAATAGTACAAAGAATAGACATATATCCATTTTTTAAATGTATCATAGTAAGAACATTTAATATGAGATCTACTCTTTTAATAAAATTTTAAGTGCACAATATAGTATTGTTAGCTATAGGTACAATGTTATACAGCAGAGTCCACCACTTATTTGCCTTGCGTAATTGAAACTTTATGCCCATGAGTTGACAACTCCCCATTTCCTGTATTTCTAGCCCCATTCTACTGTCTGGTTCTCAGTTTAATTGTTTTTAGATTTCTCAGTTAAATGGAATCGTGCAATATTTGTCCTACCCATTATTCATTTACTGAATGCTAACATTTTGCTCATTTTCCTAATTAATGTGTATGTATAATTATCTCTAAACCACTTGAGAATGAGCTCCATATGTCATGTTCTTTACCCTCTAAATACCTCAGTGTGCATTTCCTAAGAATGATATTCTCCTACATAAACATAGTAGACTTACCAGCTTCACTATATTTAACCTTGTTATAATGCTATCATCTCAGTTTTCCATATTCCTATTTTATAAATTTGAATGTCCTTTACAGTATATTTTCCTCTTGGACAGGATACAGTCTGGGATCATACACTTTACTTATTTGACATTTCTCTTTAATCAGAAATGCATCTTAGCCTTTCTTTGCCTTTTGTAACATTGACAGTTTTGAAAATATATTTTCCAAAAAAATTTCAGAAACTTTCACTAAGTGCATAAATTTATTATATAATTAGTTGAAAAGACATGTAAATGTTCTTTGCTTTTTATTCATGTGATGTTTCTTCCTGATTGCATTCATGTTGTGCTTCCCAGGTCTGAAGACCACATAAGTAGTAGTGTGTCCTTCTCAGGGCTACACTTCTGCAGACACATGCTGTCCATCTGCCCCTCATTGATGTTTATTTTCATTGCCCAATCAAGATGATGTTCGATTTCTCCACTATGTAGTTAGAATTTCCTCCTTGAATTTCTTGTCTGCTTTCTTTTTGGATGGGATGTTTAGATTTTTTTCAGTGTCCCTGTAGAATTGCCCCTCCCCTTCAGCACTACAAGTAATTTCTACCCACTGTGAAGACAGCATTTATAATGGCATTAAAGCCTGAAGACCTTTTCAGTGTGTATTTAAGGCTTTTCCCCAATGCGTGGATGATTAGAATTAGAGAAAGCTACTACCAACTGGATATCAGTTTTCTTATTCACCATATTCTAATACAAGATTGACTTCTTTATGCTGTTCTATTAATATCTCCAGTCAAAGACTTCCCTGATTTGATCCCTGCCATGTTCATTCATGAATAAATGGATGGATCTGTGTTCCTGTAAGAATTTTTAAAGATTTTTTTTCTATTCCATCAAATCAAGATAAATGAACTGTTTGAAAGGAAAGAAATAGCTCAGACTTTATTGGAAAAGAGTAATACTGTACTTGGAGAAAAAAATATTTTTAATAGCTTGGGAAAATAAGAATGATGATAAATCCAAATGCATGCCAACTCCCATCAGTATCTCAGCATCCAGTTAATAGGAGAGGATGACAGCTTTGTTATTAAATTATGTAAATACTAATTGAAGGCACAACCAAATAGGATAATCAGTTGCTTTCAAAAACACTTTCAAATTATTAACTATGATTTCAATAAAGGAATGAAATTTCTAGACTCATCTCTAGTTCTCAGACTGATACTTCCCAAGTAACATATCTCCTTTGGGGAAGAGTGGTTGTACAGCAGGTCCTCAATTCTAGAGTCACCTTTGATTCTGAAGTGATAAGCATTTTCCAGGTAAAAAGAGAGCTATAATATGCACACTAAAGCCATTTCCCCACCTAGTCCCAAGAGGTCTGTTACTAATAGGAATTTACTGGTGCTTTCTAGCATGAAATCCATCTTGGTAATTAGTAGATGGATAGCTTTGCTTATAAGTCCATGGGGCAAGGACACATAGCATCAATTTAGGATTTGGAATGATCAGGTGCTTATAAATGGCTCAGCTCAACCCCAACACTTATTACTATTGATATATCTCTCTGTGAAAAATACTGATGACAGTAACAGTCTAGGTTTCCATAGTCTTTTGCCCTTTTAAGGTACTCTTGGAGCTATCCCTTATAAGGCAGTAGTGACAACTTGGCATCACCATATTCTTACTATATAATCTTAAATTTGCTTAATCTTGCTGTGCCTCAGTTTCCCCATCTGTAGTGTGGAAATAATAATGGCACCTTATTCATAGGTTGTAAGAACTAAATGAGGTAATATTGATTAAATGCTTAGGACAGTGTCTGGCACAAAATGTTTAACAGAAGTTAAGTATTGTTGTCCTCATCCTATGTTCTACTGAGACAGGCAAAGGCATGAATTAATATGCTGTTTTGATGGGTGAAGAAGTAGAAGCCAGTGGTTCAGTGAATTTCTTTTGGTCACACAATAACTGATAGGCAACCATAACAAAGAGAAGCCAATCTGAGCCTTTGAATCCTGTTTTAGGTCTCTGGACAAGGTCCTTCTTCTAGTCTTTTGAGCATGTCATCATGTTAATGATTTTGAAGCATTGACATCCCTGAGGATTTTACTTGGATTTATGGAGCAAGGCATGTGCCAAAGTATCTCCCAAAAGAAATATTTTGCCTGGTCACCTGAGCCTCTAGACCCACTAGTACTTGGGTCTATGGTAGCTTCCAGAAACAGATTTGATGAATCAGTCAAGATGGGAGCATGAGTCACACAACCTCATTGTCCGGTCTTCCAGACTCCTATCTGCACTAGTGGGAAATCTCAATAATGTGCTGGTTCCACCAAACCAAACAGCCACAGTGGCTGTCTCAAAAGCAGAGAGGTAGGTCTCTCTCAGAAATAAGGAGCCAGTAAGGCTGGAGATCTAGCTCAGTGGTGCTGCCACCTGCCTCTCAAGTACAAGGTCCTGAGTTCAATCCCCAATACAAAAAAGAAAGAAAGAAAGAAAGAAAGAAAGAAAGAAAGAAAGAAAGAAAGAAAGAAAGAAAGAAAGAAAGAAAGAAAGAAAG
>NW_004624730.1:9610256-9621586 GCF_000247695.1 Heterocephalus glaber
TCTCCTGTTATCTGAGAAATTATTTCTGATTTCATTTTTTCCAGATCCCCTTTTGTTGCCAGTTCAGTGGGTCCAGGTGGTTGAGTATCATAGTGTTCCATCTCATTTCCCTCTGGGGTTGCTGTAGGTGATCTGGAAGTCTGGTTTTGAGACTTATTGGCGTGTTTTCTCATTTCAGTTGGGGGGGCGGGGGGTTACTGTTGGCCCCCGTGAGGATTGCCTCCTCTGAGATGGGAGAGGTGGGACAGGGGCCGAGAGCAGTGGTAGGGATGGTGGCCCAGAAGCCCCTTCCTCTGGGCTGGGTGCGGCGGGACAGAAAGCAGCCCAAAAATCCTTTCCTTTGGGCTGGGAGCAACAGGAGGGGTGGTGACCAGGAAGCCCCTTCCTCTAGACCAAGAGCAGTAGGACGGTGGCTCAGCAGCCCCTACCTCTGGGCCAGGAGCAGCAGGACCCAGTACCATGGTCTGGTGGTCTGGTGTCCTCTTCATCTTTGTAGTGTCGAACCAGGTGGCTGCCTGTCTGCAGCAGGCTGATTTGGCGTGTTCCGTGTGACTCACGACTTAGGTAGGGCCTGCTGATGATTATTTTATAGGCCAATTTAGCATCCTAACAGAAAATTTGAATAGAGGCAGAAAAATTAGACAAGTGACTCTATTTTGTAAAACCAGTAACAAAACATCCTATGCAGTATATGGTTTGAACAGCCAAAATATTGCCTTTCCTGGTCTGTCATAACTTTCTGGAGAACATAAGGATATAGAATGTGCCCTCAGCTCCTGTATCAGTGCTATTTATAGATTGCAAATGACATATTCACACACACACACACCCAGGACTCATAATGATTAACCCTTCTCTTCTTGTTTCCCCAAGCAAGACTTCCACTGTGTTCCCTGATGCACAGACTTCCCTGGGGATAAACCTAATTAGACCTCAAAAACTCAGAAGAAGCAATCTTATTAATATTTGCCAGGGGAATTCTAGCAGTGAAGGATGGGGAGGTCTCAAAAACCCAGAAGCCAGACCAGAAGTCAGTTTGTATAAAAAATATTTACTGAAACTTTGCATTCAATTCCTGGCTGGAGTCTTTTGATCATGATCTTCCTAGATAATATAGGAACATTTGGATCATGGTCTTCCTAGATAATATAGGAACATATAGGAGGTCAAAGTGTCCAATTTTCCACTGGAATAACCACTCCTTCTATCGAGAAGGACAAGGTGTGAGATGACAGATTTAACCCAGCCTAGAAATCCCTCTGGGAGCAATCCTGTTGAAAAGAGATGCTGAATATCTGGAAAAGTCTCTATCTGATTCTCACAGCAACTATGATGAAAATAAACAACAGAGAACTTCCTGAGATCCAAATACAAATTGGCACATCTATTCCCACCACAGAGGCTAGCTCTAAAGGCTAGCTAACATGCTACCAAAAAGGGAATCTGGGAGAGTTGGAATGTGTGGCAGGTGATACCAGCAGTAAATCAGAAACTAAAAAAAAAACCCACCTCAGCTTGGACTCTCACAGTAGGCAGGGAAATGTAATACGTCAGAACAAGATCCTTCTCACACTGTGGTAATTGGCCTTTTTAGGAAATTTATATAGTCCCAAGCTTAAATCTAGAGCCAGATACTGATAATTTGAGAAGAAAAAAATAAACCTGTAAACCTTAAAGCTATCATATTTTAGCCATTGTCAACTACCTGGATTCAGTCTTCTTCATAGCCTTTAAGCTGATTATTCATGCTGCACAGCATGTTCCTGTAGCCAAATGCCACTTTTACATTAGGAAAGCAGATGACCATTAATGCCGCTTTCACAGACTATTTCAGGAAAATAAATTGAGCAAGAAAGTCTGTCTGCTGTAACACCCCAGGCATCACATCTCTAAGGATTTGTCACAGAACCCTACCGTCCCCTAACCCTAATCCATCAAACCCCCTGTAAGGCCAGAATTGAACGGCCAAACATGCCCTGATTGCAAAGTCCTGGCATGCTGTCTGTGTGTGCAGCACTTCTTGCTGAGTGAGGTTTTCTTTTCTGGGAGTTGGTGGTTTTTGTAGAAGGCCATGCCTCTAGTTCTGCACTATCTAAAAGGTTCTGCACTGTCTAGAATATTGACTACTAGTCACATGCAGCTATGAACATTTAGTTTTAGTTTTTCAGATCATTTTTTGTTAGTACATAATGTTCACATTCCATGTGAGGAGTTGGTACATGTACATAATATATTTTAATTCTTTTTTTCATCCTTTTTCCCTTCCTTCCCTCCCCCTCCCACCCATCTCTTGATACCCTTCTTTTTCTTTTTGTACATGTTTGCAGTACATGTTTACATTCCTTGTGTGGAGTTAGTACCTGTACATAACACATTTCAATCCCTTTTTCAACCCCATTCCCTCCTGTCCCTCTCCCCTCCCTCCATCTCTTAACCCTCTTCTCCTTTGAGAAAGATCTATCTCTCTACTTCCTATTATCTTTTATTTGGGAATTCATCTATACTTTGAGTTTCTCATATAAGAGAAACCATTGTAATATTTAAGGTTGTGTGTCTGATTTATTTCACTTAACATTGTGGTCTCAAGGCCATTCATTTTCCTACAAATGACTCAAAATTATCTTTCTTTGTGGCATAGTATGCCACTGTGGGTAAATGCCACATTTTCTTTATCCACTCCTCTGTTGATGGAGATATACACTGCATCCAAGATTTAGCTATTATATAAATTGTCCTGCTATAAACATGAATATGCATGTATCACTGTAAAATGATGTTTTTAACTCTTTAGAGAAGATACCTAGATGAGAAATACCTGGTCAAATGAAAATTCTAGTTTCAAGTTTCTGAGAAATCCCCATAATGATTTTCATAGTGGTTGTACTCATTTACACTCCCACTAGCAGTGCAGAAGGATTCCTGTTTCCCTGCAGCCTCACCAGCATTTATTATTTAATTTCTTGATTATGGCCATTCTTTCTAGAGTAAGATGGAATCTGTCATTTTAATTTGCATTTCTCTAATAGCCAGAGATGTTGAGCATTTCTTCATGTATTTATTGGCCATTTGTATGTCTTCTGTAAAGTGTCTATTCATTTCACTTGCCCATTTTTTGATTGAGTCTTTTATTTTGAGGGGCCTAATTTTTTGAATTCGTTATGTATTCTAGATATTAGTCCTCTGTCTCATCGATAGCTGACAAATTTCCCATTCTGTGGGTTATCTTTTCATTCTGTTGGTTGTTTATTTTGCTGTGCAGAAACCTTTTGATATGATCCCATTTGTTGATTCTTGTTACTATTTCCTGTGCAACCAGAGTTCTGTTCAGAAAATCCTTGCCTACTGCTGTGAGTTCTACCTATTTTGTCTTCTAACAGATTAAGTGTTTCTGTTCTAACATTTAGTTCTTTGATCCATTTTGATTTTAGTTTAGTGCAATAGAAAGATTGGTCTAAATTCACTATTCTGCATGTGGATAGCCAGTTTTCCCAATACCATTTATTAAAGATACTGTCTTTCCTCCAGTGTATGTTTCTGGCCCCTGTGTCAAAGATCAAATAGTTCTCAAAGTGCTTGGGGTTGTTTCTGCATCCTCTGTTCTGTTGCATTGATCCTCATGTTTGTTTCTGTGCCAGTACCATGCTGTTTTATCACAGTAGCTTTGTAATATAACTTCAAGTCTCTGATTGTGATGCCTCTTGCTTTGCTTTTTATACCCAGGATTACTTTTGCTATTCCGGTCTCTTCTGGTTCTGTATGAATTTTAGGATGTTTTCTCCAGTTCTGTGAAGAAAGCTGTTGGAATTCTGATTGGGATTGCATTAAATCTGTATATCAATTTTGGAAGTATGGTCATTTTCTCTATATTGTTTCTTCCTATCTAGGAACAGGGAATATGGTTCCAATTTCTGATGTCCTCATCAATGTCCTTTTTCAAAGTGCTATAGTTTTCACTGTAGTGGTCTTTCATTTTCTTAGGTTAATTCCTAAATATTTAATTTTTCTTGGTGCTATTATGCATCTTTTTGCTAATTTCTTTCTCAGTGGGTTCATTATTAGTATATAGTAATGCTATTAATTTTTGTATGTTGATTTTTATCCCCTATGTTACTTAATTTTGTTATTAAGTATCTAAGAATCTTTTGGTGGGTATTTGGAACTTCTATGTAGTGGATCTTGTTATCTGCAAATAATATAATTTGACTTCTTCCTTTCCTTTCCTGTGCATTTCCCTTTTATTTCTTTTTCTTGCCTAATTGCTTTCCTAATGTTTTGAGTGCTGTGTTGAACAGGAGTGGTGATCTTGGACATCCATTTCTTGTTACTTATTTTAAAGGGAAAGCTTTCAGTTTTTCCCCATTTAATATGATGTTGGCAGTAGGTTGGTCATAAGTGGCTTTTATGAGATTAACATCCTTTTATACCTAGTTTCTTCAGTGTTTTTATCATGAAGCATTCTTTGAGATGATCATGTGATTTTTGTGCTTGCTTCTGTTCATGTGATATATTGCATTGATTGATTTGTGTATGTTAAACCATCCTTTATCCCTGGGATGAAACCTACTTGATCTTAATACATGATTTCTTTGACAATTTGTTGCCAATATCTTGTTGAGGATCTTTACATCTATATTTATTGGACTGGCCTATACTGTAGTTCTTTTTTTAACCCTGAAATTTTTTATTTTTTATAGCAAAACATTTATTGGTATATTTTAGACATACATAATGATAACATTCTTTGTTTCTCTGGTGTGAGAAACTGAAAGTGGAAATAAGTACTAAAATGTAGTTCTCTTTTTGAGTTGAATCCTTCCTTGTCTGATTTTGGAATCAGGGTAATGGTAGCTTCCAGCAATAACTGGGACTATTCCTTCCCTTTTGGTTTCATTAAAAAAAAAACTTGGAGTATTGGAATCCCTGAAGTTTTTGTAGAATTTAGCAGTGAACCTATCTGGACCCGAGCTTTTTCAGTTGTTAGGTTTTTTATTGTTTCAATTTCATTGCCTGTTACTGGATTATTCATAGGGGTTTTTTTTAAGTCTTCTTGGTTCAGTTTTGGTAATTTATTTGTACCTAGGAATCTTTCCATTTCTTCTGAATTTTCCAATTTATTTGCATACAGATTTGCAAAGTAGTTCTTAATATCTTATTTAGGCAGTATCCATTGTGATTCCACCTTTTTCATTTCTACTTGCATTGTTTTGGATCTTTTTTGAGTCTTTTTTCTCCTTTTTTGATTGGATTGGCTAAGGTTTGTCTATTTTGTTTATTCTTTCAAAGAACCAACTTTTCAATTCATTAATTCTTTTGTTTTTTTGTCTTGATTTCATTGATTTCTGCTCTCGTCTTTATAATTCCTTCCTTGTAATAGTGTTGGGTTTGGATTGTTCTTGTTTTTCTAGGACATTGAGGCACATCCTTAGGTTATTTGGGCCCACTCTGTTTTTGTGATGTGAACATTCACATCACAGCTATAAACTTTCCTCTTAGGACTACTTTCATTATGTCCCATAATTCTCAAATGTTGTACTGGCATTATTGTTGAGTTGTAGAAACTGTCTTATTTCTCCCTTGATTTCTTCTGTAACCCATTAAGAATGTATTGTTTAGTTTCCATGCATTTACATAATTTCATTGTTTTCTTTTGTCACTGATTTCTAACTTCATTGCATTATGACCTGATAATATGCATGGTATAATTTACTTAAGCTTGATTTATTGGCCAATATGTGGTCTATTTTACTTACATTTACTTAAGCTTGCTTTATTGGCTGGCTAGTATGTAATCTATTTTGGAGAAAGTTCCATGTGCTGCTGAGAAGAATGTATATTCTGTTGTTTTTGTTGGGCGAGACATTCTGTAGTTATCTATTAAGTCCATTTGTTCAAAGGTTTTGTTCAAGTCTGACATTTCTTTGTTGACTTTCTGTCTAGTTGATCTATTTGTGTTAGTGGAGTACTGAGGTCCCCCACTATTATTGTGATAATGTTCATTTGGTCGTTTATGTCCAGTAGTACTTGTTTTATGAAGTTGGGAGCACTGTTGTTCAGTGCATATATGTTAATAATTGTTATCTCTTCCTGATGGATTGTTTCCCTAACCAACATTTAGTGACTTTCTTTTGATCAGTTTTGGCTTGAAGTCCAATTTGATTGAATATAGGGTAGCTAAGCCTGCTTTTTATTGAGTTCCCATTGCATGGAATATTGTTTTTAATCCTTTGATTTTTATGAGTTTCTTTTGGGATTGAATATGTTTCTTGTATATAGCATACCCTTGGATTTTGTTTCTTGATGATTTTGCCAATCTGTATCTTTTGAATAATGAATTAAGACTATTCACATTGAGAGTAGTAGATACTGACTTTTTCCTGTCATTGCTTTATTTCCCTGTTGCTGATTCCCTATCCTTCCCTTCTTTTTAACTGCTCACCCTACCTGATGTATTCATTATGTTAGACCTTCTGTCATTGTTAGCTTTATTGTCTCTTTCTAGGGTGCCCTTGAGAATTTTTTGGAGTGCTGGTTTGATAGTCATGAATTTCTTTAGGCACTCTGTATCATAAAAATAGCCTACTTATCCATCAGTTTTGAAAACTGATTTTGGAGAATATATCACTTTCTGTTGGAAATTGTTTCATTTTAGGGTTTGAAACACCTCACTCCAAGCTCTACAGGTCCTCAAGTTTTGTGGTGAGAAGTCTGCTGTAATTCTAGTGGGTTTTCCTTTATAAGTGATTCATTGCTTTCATCTAATTACTTTTAAGATTTTATTGTGTTCCAGGATTTTTACTATGATGTATTGTGAAGAAGTTCTTTTCTGGTTGTGGCTAGTTGGAGTTCTATAGCCTCACTTATCTGTGTGTTAAATTCTTTTCTCTTATTGGGAAAGTTTTCTGCTATGTGCTGTCTTCTGATTGTTCAGTAATTCCAATTAATCTTAGATTACTTTTCTTTGCATCATCTAGGAACTATTGGTCTATTTTTTATGTTCTCTTGTTTTTAAAGTATATCTCATTAAATGTTCACTGAAAATAGCCCTGTCTTCTAGTTCTGACACTGTTCTTATGTTGATCACTTCTGCTTCCCATACTTGCAATAGAATTTTTAATCTCCTACATTTCTGATTTGAGTCATTTTATGGACTCTGATTCTTTTCTGTGCTGGTCTTTCATGTTTTGTTTTGGTTTTGGTTTTGGTTTTTTTGGTCATTCATGTTTTGCATCATTTTGTTTAGTTCTGCTAGCTTTTAATTAGTGTGTTCTGTAGACTCACTGGGGTTTTTTTCCCCCAGTATTTTATTACTTACATATTCCGTGTGCTTGCCAAATGCCTCATTGATCTGTTATCTCCCCAGTATAATTTCAAGTAATTTCAGTGTCTGGGTTTTGGTTTCCTCCTCTTCAGTCCTCCATAGATCAGCTTGGGGGAGTTGGGAGTTTTGGGAGGCATTTTGTTGGCTTGTCTTCTCAGGTTTCTATTTGGTGTGTGTGTGTATGTGTGTGTGTGCGCGCACACACGTGTATATGCATGTCTTGAGGCTTATTATAGCTTGATTATAATGGGAAACCTTGTTTCTAATATGGAGACCTCCTTAGTTAATGTCTGCTTTTCCTCTGGGTGTGGTCTTTGCTTCTGTCTCATGTTCCAGCCACCTTTATTTACTTGAGATGGGAGGTTGAGACCAATTAATAGCAACACCAATATCACCTTGGCAGTAGTAATAAAATCAGCATCAATTATAAAACCAAATACAAACTGAATATTGACAAACCTTAAGAACCAATAAAGTACCACCCTTAACCATGGGAGAAAGATGTATAATTATAGAATGAACACTAAAACAAAGCAAATATTGACCTACTGTTGACCTACAGTAAATATCTACTAATGAAACAACTTCGCCTCTACTAACCATAGAACCATATTCAACAGCAATAGTGTAAGGTTAACTAGCTACCTACAGATTCATAAAGCTTAGTTATTATACTAGTAAAGTTATACCAGATGGAGAACTTGGGAATGAAAAAAGCCAAATTTGGAAAATTAATCAATGGGAAATGAGAAGGCAGAAGAAAAGTGAGATGAGGGTCCTGTTGAGTAAAAGTAAATTAATAATGGTAGAGAACCATTACAGGAAAGAACAAACAAGAAAAAAAAAGGTAAGCAGAGAGCAACAACAAAAAATAAAAGATCAGTAGAAAGAGAAAGAGTTGAGAGGGAAACAGAAAAGGAGAGAAAAGAAACTAAAAGAGGAAAAAGGCAGAGAAAAAAACTTCAAACTCCTCCCCCACCAAAAAAAAAACCAATGAAGGAAAGATAAAAATAATACAAAATAGAGAAATCAAAACAAAAAATTGTCAAAGAAAAAAATTCTATGTTACTGCATGAGTGGTTTTCTTCCAATATTTGCTGTCTTAGATTCCAGCCAGTCATGATTTTCTATGCCTAGCTTTAGAGCCTATGGGATTTTGAGGTGCCCTCTCTGCACCTGAGCCACTCTGTCCGTTCCCCGCCCCCCAGCCTGTGGTTATTGTCCAAGCCAAGGCATGTCCTTGCTCCCATTGGTAGATGGAGAACATGATCAGCTTTCTGGTCTCTGGTGGATGTAAGCCACAGGTCAGGGGTTGGAGTGGGCTGTTGGACTTAATATCCCCATTCCTGGGGTCTGGTTGCTCCCTTCTCTTCCTAGGTGTTATCCTCATTCAGGATCAGGTAGGCTGGTTATTTGTCACCTCTGCTGCTCGGTGCCATAGGGAAACAATATGTAAAGATGGCTTGGAGTAGATGTCATATCCTCACATGAGAGAGCACTGCATGTGCAGCAAGGACCTGCTTACATGTGCAAGGGAGTTTGCCACTTGAACAGCACCGTCCTGCTTGCATGTGTGGGGGTTGGGTGCCACTTGTCCAGTGCAGGTCTGCTTTTGTGAAGAGAGATGCTGCTTGTCTGGCACAGGCCTGCTTGCTTCCATGGGGGAAGGGTGCTGCAGGCATGGGGGAGGAGCACTGCTCATCTGGAATTGGTCTGCTTGGCCAAATGGGGGAGAGGTGCCCTTCATCTGGACATGTCTGCTTAAACATTTAGCTTTAATCAAGTAAAAAGCTCAGCACCCCAGTCACACTAGCTACACTTAAAGTGACCTCCAACTCACTTGATCATATGTAGCTAGTGGCTACCATGTTGGATGGTGCAAATAGTTTTCATTATCACAGAATATTTTTGTGGAAGCACTACTCCTGTGCCAGGGATCAGCAAGCAGTGGCTCATAGACCAAATCCTGCCTACCTTCTGCCACTACAAAAACAACTTTTACTGGAAGACATCCATGCCAATTCTTCTGTGTATTATCTATGACTGCTTTCACACATTATCAGTGAGGTTGAATGGAGCAATCCATAAAGTCCAAATATTTATTAGAGAAACTGTTTGCCAGCTCTGCTCTATACCCTTTTCCAAAAAAAAGTATATGACTATATAATCCAACATTTTCCAAATAATTTTAATGAAAGAGCCCTCTTTCCCATTCATGTAACCAAAGGTTGAATTCCAAGCTCCTTTGCTAGTTTCATTTTTCTAGAATCTTCAGATTACCAATTTCATATTAACAACATCCACAAATGCTAGGTTTACACTATTTCAAAAAAATTTCAAGCATCTTGAAAAATTACTACTTTTACAGAGGTTTAGGATCATGTTGTATGTACATTTTTACATGGCGTCACTGGTATTCCTTGACAATCCCATTCTCATTTAAAAATCAGCCCACTGATTCTGTTTAATATAAACTCTGGCCCAGGAGTTTATTTTCATGGGGTTTCTCACTTTTAGCTTTTCCTCTAAGAGTCTGTTTTGGACGGTTCTTTTGTTTGGCTCACTACCTAAACTGTTATCTATAGAAAGTTGTCAAAAATCTAAATATCTCTCATCTTTTCCAATTCATTATCTTTATCACTTTATCACTAACATGCCTTCTTTTAGCCTTTTCCTTCAAGCTAGTCTCTTCTTTCCCAAATATGTACCTGTCCTGCTATCATTATCACACCTAGAGGGCTGCCACCTACAGGTTCTACAGCACATCCTTGCATGTTTTGTGGAGTTATGTATTGACTGGAAGAGAACTTGTCCATGCGCTTGTGCTGCTTTTCTAACAGATTTTTGGTTGTAGAACACATTGCACAGTGTGACTAATCAGCTTAAAGGATGGGAAGAAGACTGAATCTGATTGATAATGGCTAAAACAGAATGGCTTTAAGATGTATAGGGTTGAGGTTTTTTTCTTTCTTCAGAAGGGTCTTAAAATATACCAGCACCTGCATACATAGGTACCTAGACACTAAGTTTATCTTTAAAACCCAATTTGATTAGTTCAAGAGGTCACGATCCCATATGAAGCCATGGGGTGGGCCAGAAGATGGTAGATGATGCAGTGCTCCCTTGAGCCTCCCAGGTTCCTGACAGTAACACAGCTGGATGTGAGGCTGTCTGTGCAATGGCCTTCCAGGTCCACAGAGCTCAGTTCTTGCTACATTACAACCTTTTACACTTACAACTTTTATTACCATCCAGGAAGAACATAACCTAACAGTTTTTGTGTTTCTATTTAAAGAACTTCTGGCCAAAATGAGACCATTCTCTCTTTTTTAAAACAAACTCTGCCCCAGCAAGACATGATCATCTCCATTCACTCAATTATCATTTTTTTTCTTTTATACATCATGTTTTTTATATCCTAGGAAATTCTTGTCTAATCTAAATTCATAAACACTTTCCTTTATAATTTCTTCTTAAACTTTTATAGTTTTAGTCTTTCATATTTAGGTTCATAGATCTTTTCAAGTTATTTTTATGTATGGAAATAAAGGGTTCAGGTTAATTTTCATATACGGATACCAAGTGTTCTAGTGCCATTTGCTGAAAACACTATCTTTTCCTCTGCTCTTGAATTGAGTTTATATTCTATAAAATGTTAATGTTAAATAATCTTTCAAAACTCAGTGGACCATGTATGTGTGGTTCTATTTCTAGATTCTCTGTTTCATTCAATGATCTATATGTCTTTCCTTACACAAACACTCCCTTGATTGCTGTAGCTTTAGAAGAAGTCTTAAAATTAGGTACTAAACGTCTTCCAACACTGTTTTTTTTTTCTCTTTTTCTTTGTACTTTTCTAGGCCCTTTGTACTCCTACATAACTTTTAAATTTCAATATTCAATTCTTCATTTACAGCAAGTTTACATAGACCTGAATTTTTATATATACCTTGTGTTTTCTAATCCTGCTAAATTCAAATACAAGTTCTAGGGGCTCCTAGAGATTTCTTAG
>NW_004624730.1:9648602-9691960 GCF_000247695.1 Heterocephalus glaber
AATAAGAACCAAGATGCATTATGTAAAGGTACAATTCCCAATGAGAAATGTAATTGTGTTGTATACCTACAATGTACCAGTAAAAGAATTTAATAAAGTGCAAAAACAAAAAATTTGCATATGTAGGAAAGCATTGTGTCATAGTTTAATGGGCAGTATTTTTTTCTCTCTTACTGGTATATGAAACAATTGTTTGCTTCTTATGTCTGATGAAATATGGTTACTTAAAACAGAAGAGCTAGTATTCCTTGGTAACTGTTACGTTTGTTGGCCAGTTGTTAGATGAGAACTCTTAAAATTCTCCCCCCAGAATCACATAGGTCTAGCCCTTATCTAGCCACAAGTTCACACATCCTCTAAGGTTTGACTTGGAAAACAAAAATTTCATGGAATCTTAGAATGAGGACATTTTGAAGAAATCTATGGTCTCACAGATAGGAGTGCTAATGCCCAGAATCCAAAAGCCTCTACCTAAGTCATGGGGCATTTATTTAATGAGAATGTGAAGCATGTTGCCCTTTTCTAGTGTTCTAGGTTATACTTTAGGCATAAAGGGAAAAAGAGAAGAGGATAGAAAAGCAGTCTCAAATTGAGCAGTTGTTTACTCAGCTCTTGGCATTTTTATTGTCTTTGGCCTCTGCTCTGGGACACCACCCCCCCAGTCCCCCTTGCCTTTCCTTCCATCCCTACCCCCAGCCTCCTTTGCTTCCTGCCACTCCTGTCTGTCATTCTCATTCCTCTTCTGAACCGTGAGATGGCAGATTTGTTGGTGTAGGGATGGAAGTGGGGTCATGTAACGAGAAAGCAGCACCACTAGTAGGCCTTTGAAAAACATCTTGAAATTTAACCAGAGCCCTTCTCCAATCCTGCCATGTTCTAGATCAGGAATTGCCAACTACAGTTTGCCACCTCTTTTTTTTTTTTTTTTGGTTACGGGGATTGAACTTGGGTCCTCAGCTTGTGAGGCGGGCGCCAGAACCACTGAGCTAAATCCCTGGCCCCTGCCACCTCTTTTTGTAAATAAAGTTTTCTTGAAATACAGCCACACTCATTCATTTATATAATGTCTGTGTCTGCTTTCCCACTAGAAGAACAGATTAATTAAAACAGGGACCATAACCACAAAGTCTGAAAATATTTACTAGTTGGCCCTTTACAAGTTTGGTGGCTTTTGATTTATATGAGTGCTTTTTAATCCCAAGACTTCTTAGAGCCTTCAATGAGCTAATGTATGCTATGAATTTCTAAGAGGAAGGAGGAAGTAGCTTTTCCACTGGGAACCCTTTTCCTGTACAGCATCTAAGGGGTAGAGCTCTTTAGAACATGCTTTGGAAAATGTCTCCCTAACACTATCCAAGATCTATTATGAGAAAAACAAGGTTTGTCTAGGGCATGCTTATCTGTATAAAAAGCAGAAAGGGGAAATGTAAGTTAAGTGTTTGGGGATGTTTTAACAGTGTCTGAAAAGGCCTATGAGGAACTGGTGACACTGCTCCAGTTCCTCCAGAGGAAACCAGGAAGGAGATAACTCACTATATTATATTCTGCATGTTTACTTTTAGATTACGCTAATACATTTTATTACCCAATCAGTTAGTCAATCTGTCAGTCATTGTGATTAAATTTTAAGAGAGAAATGTAAAATGTTAAATCACTTGGAAGCAGTTTGGCAGTTTTTAACACAATTAAATGTGCACTCACCATATGTCCCAGCAGCTCTATCTCTAGATATTCAAGATAAATGAAAACATATGCTCATGGCAGCTTCGTTCATAATAGCCCTAAACTGGGGACAACCCAAATGTGCTTATTACCAGATGAATGATTGGCATATCCTTGTAATGGAATACTACTCAGCAGGAAGAAAAAATAAACCACTAATACACACAGCAAGTGGATAACTTTCACAGATGTCATGCTAAGGCCAGACACAAAACATTTGACCTAATTTTCCATTTGTGTAAAAATCTAGAACACACAAAATGAATCTATAGTGATGTAAATCAGATTTGCTTAGAGTCATGGTGAAGAAGATTTGAGAATAAAGGACATAAGGAAATGTTATAAGAAGATAGAAATGTTGTGTATCTTGATTATGGTAGTAACTACACAAATGTACACATTTGTTAAAACTAAGCAATCTATATTTAAAATGGTGAATTTTATTGCATACAAATCATACCTCAATAAAGTTAACTTTTTTTTTTTTTTGGTACCAGGGATTGAACTCGGGTCCTTGCGCTTGCAAGGCAGGCGGTGAAACCACTGAGCTAAATCCCTGGCCCAATAAAGTTAATTTTTAAAGAATGTCCCCTGGAGCCACTCAGAAGGGAGTAATGAAAAAGGAAAGGCTAATCAATCAATTTGGATATAGGGTTGGATCACTACAGTTGTAGATAGGGAAGCCACAGGGGAGGGGGGGAGAAGGAGACAGACTGGTCGGGAGACCCTCTTGGAGGCCCTTGCTCACTGTGAGTGTAGCGGGTGACCCTGTCTCCTGCTTGCCTTGGGCTGTCTCTGATGGTGTTCCCTCTGTGTCCAGGACCTTCCCAGTCCCAAGTATTGCTCTAGAGTCCCTTTGGGTGTAACTGCTGGTGAAACTATAAGCAGCACATCTGACTTCATTTCAGCCTTGAAGGATTGTCCCAAATGGGCTATCTCCTGCTCACAAGTGAACTGCACTCCAAAGTAAAAAACAATAAAGAAGTTATTTGAAGGTTGTAACTAACAGCTCAGAGGTAGAGCATTTGTCTGCCATACACAAAGCCTTGGGTGTGATCCTAGTACTGCAAGAAAAAGGACAAACAGCAAAAAAGAAACTATTTGACCCTTAGAACACATTTCCTGATATAAAACAATATTTTTAACACTTTTTTTTTTTTTAAACAGGCCAACCGGCCAACCTCTAAAAAATCCACCAGAGTTCTAGGACATCAGAGATCTCATCTAAACTGAGAGCCACCAGTGTTCTTTGTTCCCAGATGAACATACTGTGTCTTTTCATACTGGGCCTAAGAATCCACCTTCACTGGCAACATTTAAGGATAAGTCTCCTTTTCTGTGATATATGAAAAGGCCTAGTGGTCATTTCCACTTCCAGATGTCCGTGCAGAATCTAAAAGATATTTCTAGGCAAAGGAGCAGGCCCACTGAAGACAGTGTGGCCACCTAGCTAAGGCATGAGTCACGAAGCTTGCACTCAAAGCCTACAGCTCAGTGCCACACACCAGCTATGACATCCTAGGCAAATTACTTAACCTGTTTGTGTTGAAGATTGAGTTGGGATCATAATTTTTAAATTGCATTTTTAATTAAAACTCTAGCATCAAGACACAAACCCAGTCAAAAATTTCTAAGGTCCTTAAAGACTCAGTAAGCCTTGGCCATTCCACTTTACCTGTAAATTGACCTCTTGAGCCATGAATAGACCATACCTTTTTGCCCGCCCTATCACCTGTGGTGGCTATCACCTATGAATGGACCCACTCCAAAATCACCGTGTATCTGCCCAGCCCCACACTCAGACACCCAGAGAATGTGTCTCATTCTCTGAATGCCCACACTCTGAGTGTGTAGTTTTTTCTAAATACATCTTTTCTGTGCCTCTTCCTAAACTAATCATGAAAATTCTTTTCTGCAACAGGAGTCAGCGAACTTATTCTGTGGGTATAGTGAGTTGAGGTTCCTCGCCTCCACTTTGGGAACCTCTTTAGACCCTGTCTGGTGAAAGTTAACTATGATAATAATTCCTAGTACAAGAAGTTCTTATGTAAATTTAATGAGATATGTAGGAATTCTGTTTGCTGTGTAACAAAACCACCCCTCAAAATTAGCATCTTAAAGCCATTATGCAGTTTATTTTTATTACAATGGGATGACTGTGTGTGAAGTGAGGGGGAGTTTTTGAAGGGGATTAATACCAATGTGTCTTTTACTGTAATAAATGTTTTTAAAATTTAAACGTTCACTATAGTTTTTTATCATGCTGCACATATACTTAGATATGTGTGTTGGTTCCACCTTAAATGTGTGACCTTGAATAAATCTTTTTACTTCTCTGAGCCTTCATTTTAGGGAACAAGACACCTCACATAAGTTTTTGTATTAAATTAGTTTTCAGGAGTAAAATATTAACAAACATGATAGATGCTCAATAATGAATGTTCCTATTCCAAACATAACAACTATAAAATGTTTTCCATCCATATATAAACTTTTCTTTCCAGAATTTTCCTAACCAGTATTCATTCCCCAATATTCATTCCCCCATAATAGGGAATGAAATGTTTGCAGCTACTCTTGGCTGAGATCAGGGTACTAGTTTATCTGGAAAACGCAAAGCTACACTCAGCTTAGCACTCAATAAATGATTGTTGAGGGGCCGTGGATTTAGCTCACTGGTTGCACTGCCTGCTTCACAAGCACAAGGGGATCCAAGTTCAATCCCCGGTACCAAAATAAATAAATAAATAAATGATTGTTGAATACATGAATAAAGAAATGAGCAAATTTTGAGGTAATAGAGGACTCAGGTCTCTCCCCTTCCAGGAAGTCTTCCTGGGTTCCTCCAGATTTTGTGGTACTATTCATAAAAACCACCCAACATAATCCTGAATTATACACTGTCTTCTATTGTTCTCTCCTTGTACTGTGTGTATTGTTCTTGCCTCCTCAGCTTGGCATGAGTAAGATAAGTTTTGTCAAAATTTCCTCCAGAAAGTTAACTCCAAGTCCACGATGAATCTTTCAGCTACCTAAATCTAAAGATTTATATCACAGCAGGGAATATATAAAAGGTAGAGGGTGCATAGTCCTATAATTATATGGAAGATGTTTAAGATTTGCACATAGGGTTTTGTAAAGTTTAAGAAATAATGAAAAGTACTTAATACAGTGCTTGGCACAAAGTAGATGCTCAATAAATGGAAATTTAGCATTGGTGATCCATTTAGCCTTAATGATAATGTCAGTATTGGCTGTGGGAGGGGGTGCATACTGGAAGAGGGAAGATGGGGGAGAAGCTTTAAGTCCCAAATGTGCACAGGTGGAAAGGCTGAGTTTTGGAATTCAGTTGAGAAATTCAACTAATGCCCAAAGCCTAATTTATACCTTGAGGTCTGAGCATCCTGCCTGGAAATGGGGAATTTGGCAATTTAACAACTATGTCCAGTTGAGCTATTTGTTCCAGGCAGACTGGAGCAGGCAGAGAACCCTTGGCAACTGAGGAGAGCAGAACCAGACAGCCTTGCAACCAGCATGACAGGGAACTGAACAAGAATATCAAGCGGCCTGCACAGTGCTCCAGGAGAGCTGGCCAGTGTCCCAGAGAGAGCAGGCACCCAAATTATGGTGTTTGCATTACATTGGTGACATTTACCCTGGCTGTTCAACTGGAATTTGGACACATTCAAAAACTATGTTCCGGCTATTAGTCTCCAAACCATTTCATCTTCAAACTCTACACATTTGCTTTAAGTGAGAATATCAAAAATGTAAGAATCAGGGCATACAGGTAGATGTGGCAAAAGTAATGGCAGAAATTTCTTTTCTCTAGGTAGGCTCCAGAACACATCAGTCAGTAGTTTAGATCAGACCTACCCACGATGTTAAGAAAGACGTGCCGGAAGGTGGCATTAGGGCAGTGAGGTTCTCACTTCCCCCCTGACTGCCCCGTCTGTGGGTATATGATCTCACTCCAGCTCTCTGGGAAAGTCAGATCTTCTAGAAACCAGCCCATGGAATGGCCTTTACATTGGGCCTGCTGTCCATGGACCATTTATTTTAAATTTCTTTATTTTAAGGGCCGGAGATTTAGCTCAGTGGTTCTGCCATCTGCCTCGAAAGCCCAAGGTCCCGAGTTCAATTCCCAGTACAAAACAAAACAAAAAAAATCCTTATTTTAGAATAGTTTTAAATTTACAGAAAAGTTGCAGAGGATTTCTAGATACCTTGTCTCCAGTTTCCTCTGTTATTTACATCTTATATACTATGGTACATTTGTCACAATTAATGAACCAATACTGATGCATTATTATTAATAAGTCCATACTTTATTCACATTTCCCTCATTTTCTCATCCCAGGATCCCACCCAGGAAACTACATTACATTTAGTTGTCATGTCTCTTTTGGCTTCTCTTGGCTGTCTGTGACAGTTTTGAAGATTTCTAGTCCAATATTTTATAAAGTGTGCCTCAATTTATGATTTTTCTGATATTTTTCTTATAATTATGCAGAGGTTATAGGCTTGAGAGAGGAAAACTGCAAAGGTAAAGTGCCTATAGCTATACATAGATAGATAGATAGATAGATAGATAGATAGATAGATAGATAGATAGATGATTGATAGAGATATATAGAGAGATGGAGATATATATATATATATATATATATATCCAACAAGATGTTACCACAGTTGATACTGACCTTGATCACCTGGCTCCTGGCTAAGGTACTATTTGTCAAGTTCTCTACTATAGAGTATAGAACTCCATGTGGGTGTGTGGGTGTGTGTGCGCGCATGCCTGTCTGTCTGTCTGTCTGGTGCTGGGGGCAGAATTCAGGGCTAGGTAAGCACTCTACCACTCAGCTGCATCCTCAGCCCATGGAATGTTTTCTTTGAAGTTTTATTTTATTTTAGATTCACAGTTTCTTTATAGGGTTCAATATGATGTCCTGATACATATGTTATGGAATGATCAAATCAGGCTAGTTAAAACATTGATCAACTTAAATATTTCACTTCTTTATGGTAAGGATTTAAAATCTTCTCTTTAGCTATTTTGAAATGCACACCCTATTAACTATAGTCACTCTACTGTGCTAAATAGATCATCAGAACTTATTCCTCCTCTCTAACCCCTTTCCCCATCTGACCACTCTCTGGCTCTGAAAGAGTTTTAAGAGCCTCTTGCTAGTTCAGGAGAGTACCAAGCAGCCTGGCCTGGAGTACCTGTGTTACTTGCTATGCTGTCAAGAGATATTCCCTGAATGTTGCCAATGCTGTTACTTTTATTAGAACCTGAATTGACCTTTTCATCCACCTAAGTCTGACTCTCACTTGTGTTTATCTGGGGAGTCTTTGAGAGGACACCTTCATGGTGTGAGCATGTGTTCCCATCAGAGCTGACTTTATTCCCTTCTAAAATAGCAGCTTCTCGAAAGAAGCAACCATGCCTTCAGTTTGTGAACACCATACACCAGCCCCCAGCTTTATTCCTTCTGTCCCCCATGTGCCAGGAGCTGTGTGGCACTCCTAGTATATACTTGTTGCTTTCTTCCTTTGTGGAAACCATACCTATATATCAGAGAAAAGGTGGTGCTGTACAAAGAGCCCAGAATTGAGCTGTTTCCTTACCTCAAGTCTGAGCATGAAAGAGACAGTAAGAAAACCAAAATCAGCTGTAGAGCCCCAACACTAAAAGTCCCCGATGTTTAAATCCAGGATGGTCACTGAAAGAGTTTGAATTTCACTTCTGCATGTCTGGTATTCCAGTTGTCATTGCTGCCTGATAAGTTACTAAAATGTAGTAGCTTGAAATAATAATCCCTCATTTTGCTTAAATCTGTAGTTTGAGGAGAAGGTCACTTGTCTTGGCTCTGCTCAAACTCAGCTGGGAAACTTAACTGAGGCTTCCAGGATGGCTCACTCATACGACCAGCAAATTGACACTGGCTGTCACCTGAAAGTTCACAGGGCCTGAAAGCCAGAGGCCTCCTCAGTTCCCTCCGGGGGTTGCTCAGGCATGAAGCATGCCAGCTGGCTTCCAGGAATAAGCACCAGGCAAACCAGGAAGGGGCTGTACCACCTTGATGGCCTGGACTCGGAAGTCAGGTAATATCTCTTTGGCCATAGTCATAGACCCATTCAGATTTCTGAGGAGGGACATAGATGTCACCTGACAATAAGAGGATCAAAGTCACATTTAGAGAGAATGAGTGGGTTGTGATGTACTACTGTGATCGTCATTTTTGGAAAGTACAAGCTGCCACAGCTGACCAGTCAGTAATTTAAGAAGGTGTCTTATTTTTCAGCAAATATTTGTTGTAGTCAGATATTAGACCAGAAATGGGAATATGCATTGAACCTGACACAGTCCTAGCCCTCACAGCTTAGATAGAGTGCAGACAGGGAAACACACAAGACCCTGGCTGTTTCCTCCAAAGAGATGCAAGCTAGGGAAGAGGAAGCTTAGAGGTTACAAGTACACAGGTCTTCAAGGCCCAGGAAGCCATCTAAAGAAGAGTTCTAAGTAAAAAATGTTTGTCCCAATTTGAATTAATTAACTAAGGCAAAAAAGCTAAAGCTTAAGATATTAAGGGAGCTTAGGTGCCCCGCAAATTGCTGCATTTGAGGGAAGATTTTTTAAATCGTGGTTATCAATAATAATAGTTGTTATCAATGATGACAATAATATTATTATCTTTATCAAACATTCCTCTGCTCAAGTAGGACATTTTTCTGGATCAAGAATTTCTCAGAGCCTGGCTTAGTGGTGCATACTTGTAATCCCAGCACTCTGGGAGGCTGAGGCAGAAAGATGACAAGTTTGATCCTAGCCAGGACAACTTAGAACCTTAGTGAGACTCTGTTTCAAAAAAAATGGCTGGGGATGTAGTGCAGTGCAAAGGCCATGGGTTCAATTGCCAATACTGAAAAAAAAATCTCAGACCCCAGGATATCTTGGGCAGCCAGGATCAGAGAAGCCTGAATTTAAACTCTGGTACCACTATGTGGTAGACTTAGTCAAATGACTTAACCATAAATTAGCTTGGAGATTATGGGGGATTTGGGCTACAAATTTGTCATGCTTGCCTGTTTCTTGCTCCCAGGAAAGGAACTGTGTTGTGTAATTGTGAGGGGGTAGGGGAACAAAAGAGACTGAGAGCAAGAGTGTATGACTGTGCACACACACATGCTTATGTATGTGCACACGTCCACGCACATGTCTGTAACAGAATGTATGATCTGTCAGTCTGCAGGGCTGCAGCACAGGATGAATTCATGTTGGTCAGAGACCACAGCCATATCTGGGCACACAGGGCCCTCTCATGTGGTTTTCTTCCTTGCATGTGCTTCAGGGATTGTATTCTGGGAAACAGTTCTCAGTCATGCACCTTATCAGTCCATCGGTTGAACCACTGACCCCTGGACATTTCTGGAACCCATCAGGTCATGACTCCAGTTAACTCTGAGTACAGAGCAGAACTTTCTGGCCTGTGACTAGAGGTATAGCCTGAGCAGAACTTGATGGGAAGGAACGTTTGGAATGTGACTGCCTGTGGAGAAGGAAGCTGCAAGATTTGTACTGAAAATGCCTTGGATTCATAAAAAAGCCAAAGTCACAGGCATGGGCTGCCTCTTAGGAGCAGTCACCCAGCTCACACTGAAGTCAATGATGTGTATTTATTTCTGATAAACTAGAAGTTTTTATTTAATCTTCAAAAGGAATCATTGGAGTTCAGAGGACAGAGCACACTAGAACATTGGGACCACTGTAAGTATAAAGATAACAGGGTTAAGGACATAAATTGGATTGTCAGGCAGTGAATGGGCTTGGATCCCTTCCACCCTACTCCTGTGGAGGTGTGTGGCAAGGGTAAATCATTTCACTCTCTTGGACCTTTACCTTCTCATCTGTAAGATGAAGGAATTAAATACCACTCCTAACTTCCCTTCCAGTTACAAGATGACAATCTTGAAACTAGAAGGTTGCATGTTATTGCTCATGTAGACAACAGCCCCCTGATGGCCAGATTTGGTATGCTAGCAGCCTTCTTTCCTTTTGTTCTTAAAGCACCAGCTTCAGAAGCTAAATTTCTAAGTGTCTTAGTCCATTTTGCACTAGTATAATAGAATACCACTGTATTAGTTACTTTTCCCTCGTTACTGAGACAAAATACCTGGCACCAAAACTTAAAGGGGAAAGGGTTTATTTAGCTCACAGTCTGTAGAGGTTTCAGTCCATAATCGGCTGGCTCCAAGGAGGGATGGCCAACAGTCATGGCAGAGGAAAAACAACATGGTGCACACAAGGTAGCCAAGGTAACAAGGGAAACAGTTCTTGGAAGCAAAAAAGCAACAAGAGACCTTAACGGAGTCTTTCTGCTCCTTTTATTTTATTCAGACTACTGGGATTAAGATGGTACCAAACCAGTCACTCATGTGTAGTGGTTTAGTAATCACACCCCCTTAATCCTAGCATCACCCTCTCTAGATTCACCCACCTATGACTGCATGAGGCTTGGGGGGGACATCCAGACCCAAACCATAACAACCACAGATGGGATATTTTAATTCCTCACAGTTCTGGAAACTGGGAACTCCAAAGTCAAGGGACTGGCATCTGGTGAGGGCCTGCTACTATGTCGTCCTATGGCAGAAGGGTGAGAGAGAGAGACAAAAGGAAACCCAACTCGTCCTTTTATAAAGAACACATTTCTATAATAATGAACCCACTCCTTCCAAAACTGTATTACTCCATTCATGAGGCCTGTGCCCCCTGACCCAAACACCTCCCAGTAGGCCCTACCTCCTAAAAGTGCTGCACTGGGGATCCAGTTAACAATTCATTGTCTTTGGGGGGGGGCACATTCAAACCTTTGCACCATGGCCAGGTATTGTGGTGCAAGCCTGTAATCCCAGCACTCAGGAGGCTGAGGCAGGAGGATTGCTACAAGTTTGAGGCTTGCCTGGGCTACATAGTGAGTTCAAGGTCAGCTTGAACTACATAGCGAGACCCTGTCTCAGAAAACAAAAGCGCCGGGGATTTAGCTCAGTGGTTCTGCTGCCTGGCTCGCAAGCACAAGGACCAAAAAAAAAACCATTGCACCAAGTATGTTCCAGTTTAAAAAAAGAAAATCATCCAAAAGACCCTTCAAGCAATAACAAAATGATTTATTTCATATATGAATCTTAGTGTTGACTGGGCTCAGCAAAGCAGCTCCAAAGCATTTGGAGTACCTTGCATGACTGCAGTCCTACAGTGGTCCGGGCCAGGGTCATGTCATAGGCTTCTTCTCTGTCATGCCTCGTACCTGGTGGGGCTTTCTCAGGCATTCCTGTCATGTACTCCATGATGTCTCCATGTGTCTGCCTCGGGGAAGCTGTGCTGCTTACACAGAGGCCAAAACCTTCTGAGAGAAATGGAGAAGCTACGTGGTCTCTTCTGCCCTGGTCTTGGGAGGAATATGGCATCACTTCTGCCTCAGTCTGTTCAAGGCAGTTACAAGCCCACATAGACTCAAAGGAAGGGGAAACAGACTCCATGGGAAGGAGGAGGCCAGGAACATGCAGATGTGACTTAAAATCACCATACCAAGTGTCTGGAATAGCCAGGGTGTCTTATTTAGTGACAGATGTTTCAGACACCAGTGATTCTCTGTCACAAAAGTTTAAAAAGACAATGGACATATATCTGGCAATAGAAACATAATTTAATGTGGAAGGAAAATTACTTACAATAGTAACTTTAAGAAATATATATATATATATATATATTATTTTTCTTCTTCCAAAGGTATGCATGGGATATCAGGATTGGGATAAAAGAGAATTAAAGGGGCCAGGGATTTAGCTCAGTGGTTCTGCTGCCTGCCTTGCAAGCACAAGGTCCCAAGTTCAATCCCCAGTACCAAAAAAAAGAGAATTAAAGTATGTGCTTCCAGACCTTTTATTGTACTACTATAACCTCCCTCAAGTTACTGTACTTGCAAAATAAATTAATGAATTGTGAAAAGCACCCCAAGTGTGTCATAAGGATCCCTGGAGTAGAGATAGAAGAAAACAGATAAGAGACCAAAATAGAAAATCAGTTCCCAAAAATTACAGATCATGACTCTTGACTATGCAGAGCATCCTTGGAGGGAGGGATGCAGAGGGAAGGGGTGGCAGAGCAGAATGGTGAGTGAAAGTGGTTCAGGCTGTAGACTGAGGCCCAGCTTCCTGGGTTCAAACCCCAGTTTACAATTACCCAGCTGTGTACCCAGGACACCCCATGGACAGGATCTTCTGCCTCTCTGGATTCATTCCCTCAATTGCAAAAGGGATCTAATAATAGCACCTGCCCCATCAGGTTGCCAGGAGGACTACAGATTTATTTCATATGTGATTTAGACTTTAGAGTAGCCTGTGACATACAGAGAGTGTTCTGTGCATTATACAATAATTAGATATTTTTTCTTTACCAGTTGCCTTTGCCAGATGCAAATGCCATATCCAATATGGACTGTGGGCAGCCACCAAACACACAAGAGGAGGAGGAGGCCCTCTCCTTCTCTTGGCTCCTGAGATCATGTATGCATTGGAATTCTGGGGATGGGGCAGCCTTCCTACAACATCTGGGCACCCATCAGTCTGTGGGCTTCCACCCCACATGCTTGTCCTTATATTCTGACATGTTTTAAAAGTCACTTCCACATTTTAAGTATGACAAGCTAAAGTTTAGTTTTAATTTCTCATACATGTTTGAAGTTGGGGCCTCCAGAGGCCGTTATGCAAATTTATGCAAATAATATGCACAGAAGCAGTAGCTCCAGATTGTGGGGAGGGGAGTATGTAGGCCAGCACAAAAGGCCTTGAATGAAAATTTGCATGTGTTAGGAGAGCCAGAGTTGAAGGCCTTGCACATTTACTGTGACAGTGTACGTCCCATTCTGTTGTTAACCTTTTGTGCCAAGGAGAGGTAAATTGTCTGATTTCTATAATGAAGGTGACAGAGATTGAAGGAGATGTCTGAGCAGTGAACCTTGTAGCAATTTTATGATACAAATGATGTTATTTTGAAATATTGGCTGCAGTGTGATCTAGGCTGTCTCCCCAGCCAGCTGCATGTTCTGAGCAAGTCACTTCACTCCTTCCAATCGTCCCTATGCAAGGAAGGGATTGGCTTAGATGAACTTTAGGGCCTCTCGCTGTGACATCCAAATGTTCTTCTGCTGGTAAAAACTATGGCACCTAGGATGGCAGTTCCCATTCATTTTTTCAAAGATTAACTTCAAAGTCTAAAGAAGTGACTGAGAGGTTAATTTCCTCCTAGGGAAAAAAAAAAAAATAACATCAAGGGATGCTAACAAGTGAAGACATAAACAGCAGCAGCAGAGAGGGCAGATAAGATGACTGACTCTGTAAGTTCATGGGTCCAGCTGGTATGATTTGCAGTGCCCCAGGTAGGAAAGTGGAAAGGAATTTCTTAGTTTTGTTTTTTGGTTTTTGTCTTTTTTGGGGGTACCGGGGATCGAACTCGGGACCTTGCGCTTTTGAGGCAGGCAGCAAAACCACTGAGCTAAACCCCCAGCCCAAATTTCTTAGTATTTTAAAAACCCCTCTGCCTCTGAGTACTGCAGGAGTTATCCTGGAGGCTCAGGTGGCACCTCTGCCACCACAAACCTGTCTCTGGGAGGGGATGGGGTCTCTCTTCTAAACCTTCACGCTACCCTTGACTGCTGCCAAAGTCTTCTCCATCTTCCATCTCTGGGCCCTGACTATATGGGACACATCTGATGCTCCACCCCAGCGATCCTCTGGGCCCTTTGTTTTCACTCCATCCATTGCAGCAGCCACCAGCTGGGTGCAAGCATAACCTGCCAGCACCTCAGGCCAGCACTTCTCTGACAGCCCTATAAAACTAGGAAATGTAGGGGGACACCTTCAGGCAGATGGTGTCTTCCCAGTGAGTTTTGATAGCCACCTCACCCAGCTCATGGCTCCCCTTGGATTGGTTCTTCCTATTTCACTCATCTCAGACCCCACAGCTGACCCTCAGATCATTTCCCAATATAAACTTCTTACCCACAAGCCCTTGTCTCTATCTCTTCTTTCTCAGAGAACCCCTAATGAGATCTATGTGTTTGTTTGCCACTGACAATTGTTTCCTCACAGTTCTGGAGGCCACAAGTCCATGACCAAGGTGACAGCAGGGTTGGGGTCCACTAAAGCTCCTCCCCTCCCCTTGCAGATGGCTACCTGCTTGTTGATTTGTTCTTGTACAAAGTCATGTGCCCACGCTCCCAGTGTCATGGTCTACGTCCAAATCTCTTCTGAGAACGATGCCAGTAAGATTGGATGAAGGCCCACCCCATTGCCTCATTTTTACCTTATTTACCTCTTTGAAGGCCCTGTTGCCAAAAAGTCATATTCTAAGATACTGGGGTTGGGGCTCTGACAAACAAATTTCAACTCTTAACAACATTTATATTGAACCAATGGGCTTGTAAGGGAACATTTCTCAGGACATCAGAGGTTGCTACCACCAGCCCTTAGATTATCCCTGTGGTGCCAAGCGGCAAGGTGTGGGGGCAAAGGGGCTAGAATAACCCTGAACTGATCATAACATAAAGCACACTGTTCCTTCTGTGAATGCATTTTGAGTCCTCTTCCTCCTCTTGCATTGTTGTTAGTAGTTGACCAGGAATAACACACATTTTAGAAACAGCCCTGGGTTCACATACTTTCGCTATCGTGTGACTTTGCACAAGTTATCTAACCTCCCTGAGCCCCAATTTCGCAGTCTGCCAAATGGCTGAGTATTGAATCGAGTATGTTTTATTGACTTGAATAAGCAGAGCACACTGTCGATGTGTGGTCTGGCTCATGGATGAAAGCTTAGGAAAAGTAGATTTATTGGGACAAGCCATTCATCCCAGAGATGGTGAGCATTGCAGCATATATCCAAGCCCAAGTCCCTTGGCTTCCCTACCATTTAGAAGTGCAGGTGAGGGACACAAGGTCACTGCAAGTTTCTGCTACATACCTAATGGTGATGCTGGGCTTTGGGTCACAGCTGTACCAGCAGCAGATCTCTTCCCCATCATGCTTCCTACAAGCTCCCCAGGATCCTGAAAGTCACAGGCAAGGCCCTGCCTTCTCCTATCAACAGCCTTTCTGGCCATCCCACAATGTATGTGGGTATCCCAGCCAGGGACCTGCTTTTGCCATTTGTCCTGCTCAGATCTGATGAGGGAGAAGAGCTCTAAGTGAGTTAGTCTTGGGGATTCACTGGGGCCAAAGGAAAGTCTGAGAATGGCAGAAAAGGCAGTGCATATGAACGAAGAGGAGTAAACAAGTCAGAACCAGGCCATAGAGCACTGTCTGGCCACTTCTCAGCAGACCAGCCCTTCTGAGCCCATGTGTTAGAATGACCAGTCTCCAAGTATATGATCTGAGTGAGTCCTACATCATGTGTTTGCGTGAGGTACTTTTTAAATATTGGTACATGATGCTGTGACTAATAAAACCATACATGTTTATGTGTTTTTAAATCTGTAGGTTTTTATCCTTTTGCATTTTCTGAACAAAAGTACACACATTGACTATCATGCAAACTCTTCTTTTAATAATATTCAAAAGGACTCCTACTCAGAAAGAATGGGTATGTCCAATGAGAGTTTTCCACATACTTCAGCCACATGCATATCATAGGAAAAGCAGTGAATAACAACAAACACTAAAATACCAGTGACATCTATAGAATGCATCTGCTAATCCAGACTCTGTACTATGTGTTTTAGGGCACCAAATCTGGTTGCCCTTCTCTGGACCCATGCTCCCTTCTGCCTGCCACTCTCCTATCACACTGAGACATCTCTGCCTTATTTTAGCATTGTTTGTGGATTTGTCCAAACTTATCCAGGGCTGGAGTCTCCCCTGTTCATTTCTGTATCCTCCAGGGAAGAGGAGAAGGTCAACTTCCTTTGGTTGTTTGCTGAGTGAGTCTGAATGAATGAAAGTCAGACCTTCCATACTTTTCTCTAGTTGGGAAAAGGGAACAGGAATTGGGTAGCCTTCCTCATTTGGCTTTGGGTGGCTCACACTTCCTCTGTGGATGAGCTGGCCTGCAACCTTGGTTGCAGAAGAGGTAGGTGTAGAAGCTGCAACCATCCTGCACTCTGAGAAGCTGTGCTTTGGTGGAGGGCTTCTAGAGTTCAAGAGGCATTTGGGGAAGGACATGACCAACCAGTCTGACTTCTCTTCTGGTTTTTCTTCCTGACCAGCTCTCTAGCACCAACCTACTAGGCATGTCCCCACTCCACAAAAGATTCTGTGTCTTATAGAGTGCCAGGTGCCAGTGTGGGCCTTGAGAATGTGCCTGATATCCTCCTTGAGTTCCCAGAGTGTTCAAGGTCGTGGATAAGGAGAACCTACCTGTTAGCTGCTCCCTGGGTATTTCACATCTCTTCTCTGTGTCCTTTTCCAGGCTTCCTCCTGACCGTGGCACTGACCGAAGCGCTGGTACTTGCTATTCAGGAACCGGAATCTCTTCAGGTCCTCCCCTCAGGCAGTCCCCCAGGCACCATGGTGACCGCACCCCACAGCCAGACCACACACTCCTCTGTGGTGACACTGGGCCCTGCTCCTGATGGACCCTCACAGGCCACAGCTACCATGGCAACAACAATACCCCATCAAGACAGGCACCCTCCTATAAACACTACTTCTACTGTCATAGTGACAGCAAATATCCCCCATTCTGAAAGCCCCCTGCCCACAGGTTCCCCTCCAGTTACTATGGCAACCATAGCCTCCCACTCAGAGAGCCGACCACCAGGGGATGCTGCCCCCACCATCCTGCTAACAAAGCCAACAGGAACCACCAGCCACCCCACCACAGCAGCCCCTCGGGCTATCACTCGCAGGCCCCCACGACTCCCAGGCTCTTCCCGAAAGGGGACTGGGGCCTCATTGCGCCCTGTCCCACCTGCACCTGGTGGCCACTCTGGGAGGAAGGAAGGCCAGCGGGGACGAAATCAGAGCTCCACACACCTGGGGCAGAAGCGCCCATTGGGGAAAATCTTTCAGATCTACAAGGGCAACTTCACAGGCTCTTTGGAGTCAGATCCCTCTACTCTTTCCCCCAGGACCCCATACTTCTCTTTGCCACAGCCCCAGACAGTGGCTGCAACCACAGCACCCAGAAGTACCTCATGGGTGCCACCCACCACCCTCCTTGTACCTGCAGAGGACAAGCCAGGACTTAGCACAGCAGACCAAGGGGGTGGTTCCATCTTCACCAGCCCAGGAAGGGAGCTGAATACCACTGCAGCTGCAGGTGCTCCTATCAGTTCACAAGCCACCCCAGTGCCTTCTCAGCACCCCCACAGTGACACACAGGACAGCCCCAGCCTCAGTGACTCTTGGCTTACTGTCACCTCTGTCACCAACAGACCTCTGTCTGCCAGCTCTAAGGTCTTTACAGCTGTGATAGGGCCAAGCCAGGCTGCCTTCAATGCCACTGTCTCAGCCCCTTCCCAGGGGATTCCTCAGGGAACATCCACAACTCCACAGGCCCCAGCCCATCCCCCTGGGGTCTCAGAAAGCACTGTTTCTCTAGCTGAGGAGGAGGCTGCAGCCTCCCCCTTCATGACCGACAGGGTACCCAGTCCTCTCTCCACAGTGGTGTCTACAGCCACAGGAAACTTCCTCAACCGCCTGGTCCCTGCTGGGACCTGGAAGCCTGGAACAGCAGCAAACATCTCCCATGTGGCCGAAGGGGACAAGCCCCACCACAGAGCCACCATCTGCCTGAGCAAGATGGACATTGCCTGGGTGATCCTAGCCATCAGTGTGCCCATCTCCTCCTGCTGTGAGTGCCCTGCCGTCTCCTTATGCCCCCTCACATCACTCCTTCCTTTCCCTCTACCATGTCTACATTTCTTCTTCCCCATATTCCTGTGCCCTGGAGTTGAGCAGTCCCCACCAAGGGACTACAAAAATTCATTGAGTCCTACAACACAATTTAACAGGACAGTCCTGGGTTGTCCTTGTCCCTGGTCCTAGTCTCTGCCAAACCAAGGCTGAAATGTTCACTAGTCATGAAGCCCCAAACCCCAGGGACTGGGGAGGACCTTATAGGTGGGCTAATCCAGGCCTACGTTTTGCAGAAAGAAATGTCAAGCTAGAGAAAAGATAGGTCAGAATTAGAGGCAGAGCTGGGATGCGAGCTCAGCCCTGGCCTCCAGCCCAGTGCTTCTGTCATGACACCAGCCTGCCTCAAGCACTGCCTGCCACTGCCTAGCGCAACACAGCACCAAGACACCACAGGTAGAAGTTGACACCTCCAGATTTATGGCCTCCAACTAGCAAAGTCCTCCTATTCTCTCCTACTTCTCCATGTTCATTCTGTGTCTTCTTTTCTCTCCTCCTCCATCTCTCCTCTTCCTCCCTCTTCCCCTAAGAAGAAAGAGGATATAAAGCTTTTTTATGTAGTGAGAAGTTCCACTGGCCTTGGCAAGAACAGATCTTGCAGCTAAATTGAAGCTTGTGTGAATCTGAGCTACCTCCCCATCACACACACAACCCCCAGCCCATTTTATCTGTTCCTAGGTGGTATGAAGCTGGATGCATTGTGTACTTTATCATATATTTTGCTCTCCCAGGCCAACAGCACCTCCTGCTGTTACCTGTCCCTCTATGAGTGAGGCACCAAAAGGCATTTTCCCTGATGTCCCCATAAAGAATTTGACATAACCTTTCAGAACCTTAGGGCTTCCTTTTTGTCTTGCCATGGACCTGACCCTCCTTTCTCAGTTTCTCTGGTAATCTTGGAGCCATCTTACTGTACTCAGCCCCACTACACCCCAGATGGTCACTATCCAGCCATTCCTTGAACCCTGCTAGGGATGGAATTCCCCCATACCCCTTACTCCTTGGACAGCCCATTTCCTTTGATCCTGGACCTTATCCAGCTCTCTTGGGACCTGAAGTTTCCTCCTTGTCATTTCCTCCCAATGGTCCTAAGCTGCACCTTCTGAAACCACATAAAACTAGTCCCTCTAACACCCCTGAAGCAGCAGAATGGCTCTCAAGAGCAGGCAGTGTTCCTCCTCCAAGCTGCCCTTCTTATCCCTTCAGATCTCCTTCAAAGGGCTGCATTGCCCTGGTCTTGCTCCATCTACCCGCAAATGGCCACCACTTTATCCCTGGTGCCCAAAAGGAAGTCTAGTTTCCAGCACAGGCAAGGTCATGGCAGAGGAAGCCAGAGTGGATCCTTTCGTCACATTCAGACAGCCTGTGCTGGCAGCAGGCCTGTTGGCTCTACTGGCTTAAGTCATACCATTGGCCCACCCTGATCTCAAGATAAATGAAGCCCCAGAGGCTTCCCACAAGGGAGGCTGTGAAGCCAGGACACCCAGCCTTTCCTTGTGCCATGGGTTAGCATGGGAGGTTTAAGCCTTTAATATGATTTCTGCTCCACATTATTCTCTAACCAGATCTTTTTTTAATCTGGAGTCTAGATTCTTTGCAGGAGCCACTTCTCCCAGCTTGCTGAGAAAATCAAGGTTTCCATGCTTGGGCTTGGGCAGCCTGCTTCTGCTCATGGACTCAATTCGGGAAAAGCAAATCCATTTGCAAGTTGCATGTCTCATCTTTAACGAAAGCAGCTTTACTGTCTCTCATGAAAACATTTTTTTAAACTGTGATTGCCTGCTTCTAAAGCAGAAGAATGATAATGAGAAATGTAGTTCAGTTGGCCAATAAATTATTAATAATGGTCATATTTGAGAAGTAACAACATGAAACATAGCTTTCTAGTTTTCTGTTCCTTACATGTACATGGAATTCTCTAGTTTACAAAGAGAATTTCCAATACTTTTCATCATTCTATTCTTGAAACAGACTAGCTATAGAAAATAAAAACAGAAACAAGCAAGCAGACCCTGGCCAAGATGCCAGGTGGCTCTGGTCAACATTCACACCTTACAGCTGGGGAGTAAGTCACCAGGTAAAAGTGACTTGCCCAGGGGCCCAGTCATACAGCGTGTCAGCCCAAATCAGGAAGTTCAAAATCTGTTTGATTCCATGGAGTACAGTATTTCCTGTGTGCCCACTGTGTGCCCACGCATGTTGCCAGACACTAAGAAATCAGACGTGTGTTGTGGCTCCCCTCCAACTCTCCATACCCTATATCCACCCAGGTCTGCCCTGCCTGAGCTGGACAGCACAGGATAAACCTAGCCAGTTCCCACAGGCCATGGCCACCTGGATTTGTCTATTCTGAAATGAATCCTACTTCTCCCCTATTCCTTTTGAGAGATGAGTTTGAAATTAGATCACATCTTGCTGCAAAGTTGAAAGGCCAATAGCTGCCTCCACAGTGGATACAAATGTAAGCCAAGACAGAGCAAGAACATGGTTCAGAACTGTACCTTCAAGATGTGTTTGGCACTGTAAGGGTAGAAGATACTATTTTCTAAAACAAGATACAAACTTTGTTCAAACTGGACTCTTATAACTGCTTGGGAACTGCAGGGCCCTTTAGCATTTCTACCATCTATATAGGATAGTCATGGAAAACCTTTTAGAGATGAGTGCCCAAACTGCAGCCCAAAACCCACTTATTTATCACAAAGTGCCAATACCACAATTAAACCTAAATACCGAGGTTTTAGCTTAGAAAAAAACAGCTCATACACTAACATCTTTTGTCTTAAAAGAAAAACAACACATGTGCCATAGGTTCACCACCACTCATACAGGAGGTTCCTCACTCCTGCCTTGGTCTTGGCTGCCTCCACGTCAGCTCTGGGGCCTTGATTGTAGCCTCAACTCCTGTGAGATTGAATCCTCTGAAGGCTCTAATGAGAAGGACATTACAATAGAAGACTTGTCCAGCTGCAAAACCCCATGCTCTCTCCCTAAACATCCCCATATGTTTGGGCTACCTTCATAGCCCAGCCCTGTCCAGTGATCAGGCAAGTAGACCTCTTCCAGACCTGGGAACCCACATTGCAGCACACCCAGTGGCTCCATTTATGTTCAAGCCACTCTACAGACCTCAAAGGAAGATGCCATCCTTTGCTATCTTTCGAGACATTTCCGGTATTCTGGGCTAGTTGCAAAGTACATGTGTAGACTTCTCCTCTGGCTGTTTAGAAACCACCCCCCCCCCAGCCCTAGCCCTGTGTTCTCCAGCTGGGGCTGCTGGTCAGGGTGAGATTCCCATGCTTCTGTGGATGCAAAGGGTAAGCATAACAAAGCCCAGGTCTGCCTGAGTGAGAAGAGGGTCAACTGCCCAGCTGCCCTTCCAGATCACAAGCCCCACCCAGTAGCTGGAAGGGTATCTTTGTTCCAGGGCTAAAAAATGCTTTGTCTCCAGAGTGCTGCCAGACACTCTCAGCTAAGTGTTTTAGATGTGCTGAGAACAGAAATTGATTGGATGCAGGCCACAGTGGTCTATGCAAGGGAACCATGTGGCTCCTGCACTGGTCTCTGCTGCCACCATCAGGATGCACAGAACCTACTGCCAGAAGCCTCTGGCCTGGCACTGTTTTGATCCTTGCCTACTAGCCAGTGCTGTGGGTTTCCACAGAACATCAGTTTGGACTCTCCTGTGCCATCACATCCATTCTTGAGCATGTCTGGTGCACCATTCCAAGACATAATGCCTCATTGTCCCCATGGTTCTTGGCTGTGTTAATTCTTCAGTGAGCTCTGAATAAACATATATGTACTTTTTATTCATAGGCAGGCCCTAAACAATTTTGTAATTATAAGAAAACATAAGCCGGGGATTTAGCTCAGTGGTTTCGCTGCCTGCTACACAAGTGCAAGGACCTGAGTTCGATCCCCAGTACCTAAAAAAAGAAAACAAGTCAGAGTGACTCTTGCCAATGAAAAGGAGGGATTGGAACCAGAAGGAAGTGTGGCTGGGAGGTTGTCTCCTGGGAGCTTAAGGGCCAATAGAAGGAAAAGGGAAGAAGCCTCAGGCAAGGCAAGGTGTCCAGCAGATCCCACGCTGGCCATAACAGTGTCATGCCCACATTATGACTGCTCTTCTCTGTTCTCCCCACAGTGAGTGCCCCTGCTGGGGTCCTCTCTAGTCCTCTGCTAGGCTGGGGAGCCAGACACTAAGTATCCCAACCTGGCTCCCCCAGGCCTGTGGCTCACTCCATACTCTGCAGCTTCCCTGTGGCCTCCTCCCTCAGTATCCAAAGGAGGGAAATGACAGTCCACACCCACCTCTGCCCTTGCATTGGAAGCCCTGGACTAATCTTTCACTTGGTGCTCTCAGGTTTCTCATTTATAAAGTGAGGGAACCAAACTGAAATATGTCACTACTTCCTTAACTTTAACCTGTGAAGGTCACTCTGCTGTGTTAGAAATATTTGGCTGGTGGATGCAAACACACTTGTGCTTAACCCCAGATCTTGCCACTCATTGGCTGTGGGACTTAGAAAAGTTGCTTAACTGTTGATCCAATACTTTCTCATCTGTGAGCTGGGACTAATGCCCACTGTCCATTCAGGTCCTTCAAGAGGCAGGCACCAAGATAGGATTGGGCATGCAAGAGAATCATTGGGGGAAACACCTGTGAAGTGTCCAGGAAAGCACTGGAGTAGGCAGAGAGTACTCAGTGCAGGTCTGACACCCATGGGAAGAGACAGAAGGGCAGAAAACAGAGAGGAAGAGTCCTAGACTGCATTGCAAACTATGTGAACTATCAGAGGAGTCATGTGTCCCGTGGGACCAAGCTTGCTATACTAGCCCTGCCAGTCAGTCATGGCATGGTGGGGTCAGCCTGGGAGCTGTGGCCTCAGCACATGTGCATCCAGAGGGCTGGCATGCAGGCTTCTTTCTGCTGTGCTCCATGCAGCGAGATGTGTGTTTTCAACATACCTGCAGCATTCACCTTGATAATTTGTAAAGATCAGAGGTGATGCAGGCCAGGGATTTAGCTCAGTGCCACCGCACCTGCCTTGCAAGTGCAAGATCCTGAGTTCAATTCCCAGTACCACAAAAAAAAAAAAAAAGATCAGAGATGATGCATGTAAAATTTTATCCCAGGGTCTGCCATGAAGACTGTGCTCAGTAAGAGGCAGTGATGGAGTAGCAATCATTATATATCTTACTGCTGTTAGGATTTGAACTCCTGCTCAAACCAGCTGGGTAGAGAGCAGTTCAGCAGGTTTGGAAGGGTTGCATCCTCACCCCTGTGGGGTTTCATTTCTATTTATCATCACACAGTGACTTCCGTCCACCTCAAAGCATGCCCCTCCCAGAATATGAGTCCAGTACCCAGGGCTCCATCTTAAAACCAGTTACCCTCCCTCTTCTTTCCCATTACATTTCTGACAAACCATGAACAATTTTCTATTAATATTCCTAGGAAGCTAAGAGAGCTTGCCTAACTCTCAGCCCTGTTTGAAAACTCGAAGTAGGAATAACCATTCATTTCCTCTGGAGTCCTGGTGGCTGTGGTCTTTGGAGACACAGAGTAATTGGAGACTTTCTACTAAATGGAGAGGGGAGTGGCTGGCACTCTGGGTTTGCATACAGCTGTGTAGTTTGGCCACTTCTAACTTCTTTCCACCTAATGTACCTTCCTTTCGGTGTTTGAGATTATATAGGACAATGGGTATTAACTTGAAAGTCACCAAGACTTGGTTCAAATTGTAGTAATTAGCTGGATGATAATGATCAGTGTTATTAATTTCCACAACCTTTGGTGACCTCTTCCTTAAATGCAAAGAGTAGCAGTACCTTTCCCAGATGGTTATTGTATGGGTTAAATAAGGCTGCAAAGTGCCTAGGTCCTGAGGATATATTACTGTTTCTATAATTCTGACTTGTGCTTTTCTGTCTTCCATGAAAGCTCAAACCACTAAAATAATGCAATTTCTAAACTACAGGTAGAGCTTTGGCCTTGAGCCCCCTGACAGTCATGCAGCCCAGTTTTTCTTTCTATATCTCTTGTGGAGGATGCTGGAAGAACAGGAAGAGAACTAGTATTAATTAGGCACCTATGGTGTGTCAGGCATTGTGTTTGGCATTTTGCATCCATAATCTATTCAATTTTCATAACAATCCTATAAAGTCAGATTAATCAGAGAGACAAAAGGCCTTGCCAGGTGTACTCCAAGGCTGAGCCATGACTTGAGCACAGATCTTTCTGATGCCAAGCCTATGCTCTTGCTGTAGCACAGTGGCTTCCAGTAAGTAAATGTGATGGTGCTTGAGAAGCACTGGAAACTCCTTGAGAAAAATACAGTATGCGGTAAGCTTCCTGTTCCCCCTCCCAGGTTACCCTGTACTGGGCTCAGCCCTCCCAGAAGAGCAGGATCCCTGTGTCTGGCATTCTGGACAGGCCCTGCTTCAGAGCCAGGGCTCTGTGGGCTGTAGAGACATCCCCAGATGAGGGTCAGAGGACATGGATTCTGCACCCTCTACCCATCCAGGTTAGCAGTGTGGCCCAGGGCAAGTTCACCCATCTAGGTTTCTGTTCCCTACTCTGAAGTAGGGTGTAGAATGAGGAAGGGATGATTTGGCTCAGCATCTACTGTGTGCTAGGGAACTGTGTCAAGTGCTGCTAAATGCATGATTGCATCTGATCTTCCCAGAGGACGCTGAGGCTGACAGGGCTTAAGTCATTTACTCAGGTCATTCAAGTAACAGATTATTGTCTGGACTCTGATTCCAAATTCTACATGCCTCTCATCATATTGAATAGGCAGTCCCTAAGAACACATCTGTCACTTTGATTTTGTCTCTTATGGTTTTGTTTTGCGGGGGGGGGGGGGTTGTTTTGTTTTGTGTTATTTGAGACAGGGTCTTGCTATATACTTCAGACTAGCCTTGGATTGGTGTAGCCCAGGCTGGCCTTCAACTCACAGCTATTCTCCTGCTGAGTGCTAGGATTACAAGCATATGCCACCATGCCTATCGATTTTGTTTGTTTATAATTGCTCAATAGATGAGAGGCACAGAGATGCTTTTCCTTAGAGAGGTATGCAAACTATACCACCCTGGCTCAGGAAGACTTTTCTTGCCCTGCCAGCCCAGCTTTTGGGTCTGTGGCAGCATTCTGATGGGAGGTGCTCTTAGAGGCTTTAGTTGGAAAATGGCCCTTTGGTCCCAACAGAGGAAATGGAGCTGGAGTTGAGGAAACAGTATTTTGCACACTTCCCACATGTTGTCTTCTCAGTATGGCTTGCCTTACCAGCTTGAACTCCCCAGCTATGTCACCATCCAAGTCCCAGAAGCAGGGTGACAGGTAGTGACAAGGAAGAATAAAGACATGAGAAAAAGGAGAGAGGGGGTTTGGGGTCTTGTGTCGGCCCTGCCACTCACCAACCTCTGACCTGCAGCAAGTCAGCTGGGTACTTTGAGTGGCAGTATCCCCTGCAGAACAAGGAGGTGGCCTATATGAGCAGGTCTCCAAGCTGAGCTCTGCAGCCCTCTGCTTGCCTCCTTTCTTTCCACAGCTGAAAGGATGTCCCCATCAGCACTCAGAGCCTGAGCTCTAGGCTCTCAGCCTACACAAGTGCCAGCTTTTGCAGCTACCCCATGCCTCAGCATGCACCCAGATGCTGGCCAAACACTCAGGCTGCTGTAGGTGGCACTGGCCCCTCCCAACAGCCAGGCCTCGGCTCTGTTTCCCAGCACAGATAAAGCCCTGTCCACCCAGCCCCACACCACACCAGGTATCACCAGGGATGGTGAACCTGGGGAGGATGTTCTCCATCCTCACTTGCTTCTCCCCAAGGGGCTTCTGTCACCTTGTGGCATCACCATTCTGTGTGTGATCTGTACAGGTCACCTCAGATCTCAGGAGGCTTCCTGGACAGTGCTCTGTTCACCCTAGTTCATCAACAAAATCCAGACACAGCCCTCTGTCCTGAGCTGTGAGTGTCAGGGTGAACAGAGGGAGTCACACATCACAGTGTGCTTAGTCCAGCTGTGGAGAGTCCTCGGGCCACCTGTGCAGGCTGGGCTTTCAGTCAGTCTGAGGCAGAGCCACAGATGCATAAGAGCTCAGACTTGGAGTCCAGGTATCCGGGTTGCCCTTAGGCAAGTCACTACCTCTCTGAGCCTCAGGCTTCCGGTCTGCAAAATAGGGACCCTAATGGTCCTGACCCCTTGGGGTTAGGTGGGGAATTAAATGAATTAATAGTTCTGATGTGCCTGCAGCGTAAGTCCTGTATAACTACAGCTTTTGCAGACACACATATACACATACATAGATGACAGGCCAGAGAGACACTGTTTAACCAGGGATCTTGCTCAGTGAGCCCCTGCCATTATAGACTCTGTGGAAGTCAAGGGCCTTCTTATGAGGCTCACTATGCCCTGCCCCTCTTTCTGCCTCCCACTCCAGCCAAGATGACCCCACAGCATACCCACCTTCTCTGTAGCCAGATTCCAGGGATCCTCCTCCCATGAGCAAGGCCTTTTCTGGGTGCAAACTGAAGGAGCAGCACTGCAGTGACCATTCCAAGCAAATCCCTTCCCCCTGAGACCCCTGAAGGCAGCCTCCTAACACACTCTGGTCTCATCTCCTCCCTTTCTCCCCATACCCACTCCAGGGTGCTCCTGCCCTGCCCATGTACCTCTCCTCATCCCCACCCCATCCCTGTGCACATGCTGTCCTCCAGGAACAACCCCTCATCCTGCACACAGCTGGCTCTCCCTCAAATTCCAGTCTCCTTGCTGTGCAGTCAGCCCTTCGGGGAAGCTTTCCATGATGCCTCTAAACCATCTCTCCCCAGCTCCCCTCATTGTCTCTCATGTTGTCCTATTTTGTTTACATCAAATGGTCATCTGAATTTGCCTTGTTTATTTCGTTATATATTGACTGGTCCCTCCACACCCGCCCATACATGCACTAGGATGGAAGTTTATGGAACAAAGCAGGCTTGGCCTTTTTCCTGCCCTCTTCTCCCCAACACCTTTAATAGTTCTGGCACAAAGCAAGCATCATCGTGGAGGGATATTTAGTTGAAGGAACAAACAAATGATGGGGTAAGTGGCTGAATGCTGTATCACCTTAGTTTCACCTGGAGACCTGCACTTGTCACCCACAACCTTGGCTCAGCTAGTCACTCTCTGCCCTCCTCTGACATGGCCTCTCCTCTCCACAGCCGTCTTGCTGACAGTATGCTGCATGAGGAGGAAGAAGACAGCCAACCCCGAGAATAACCTGAGCTATTGGAACAACGCCATCACCATGGACTACTTCAACAGGCACGCTGTGGAGCTACCACGGGAGATCCAGTCCCTGGAGACCTCAGAGGTGATGAGCCCCAGCCCTTGGTCCCCCTGGAAGTGCTGGCCCAGCTACATGGAAAAACACAGGCCCCAAGGAGAGCCAGAGCCCGTCCATTCATCTCTGAGGCCTGCACTTCAGTGGTCCATGGGCCAGCAGCAGCCATAACAGCCAGAGGTTGCAGGCCCTGCCCTAGCCCCCTGAGTCAGGGTCTGTATTGGGGGAAAGTAACAGGATTGAACCCAGGACCTTCACACTGAGCTGGGTCCCCAGTCCTTTTTATTTTTTTTTCCTTTTTATTTTTTATTTTGAGGCAGGGTCTCACTAGATCACTAAATTGCCCCAACGGGGCTCCAATTTGGGATCCTCCTGCCTCAGCCTCCCAAAATGCTGGGATTACATTCAAACATCACCACACTCAGTTTTGAGTTGACTTTTTAACAAGAAGTGCTTTCTGCACGCTAAAGTTTGGGCAGCACTCTTCTTGGGATTTATGGTGTCTGGGTACAAGTAAATCCTGATCACTGAGGGCCTGTTTTGTGGCAAACACTGTCAGGAGACTGTGACTGAGAGCTTGCTCAGGAGACTCAGATACTCAGATGTGGCTGGGAGATAGACCCCAGCATCACTCAGAAAACAAATGTGAGGCAATGGAGAACAGTAACAGACACAGAGCTGGAAACCCAGGGGAGGGAGCCTTCCCAGGAGAGGTGCTGGGCAGATAAATGCATCCACAGGCACTGCATTGAGGAAGTAGCCTCACAGGGGCAGCATGTGACACTGGAGCCACACAGGACCATTTGCCTGTGATGGCTGGCAGGCCAGGTGTGAGTGGGCCTGCAGGACCAGGCCTGACTACTAGCTGTGCTCTTCCATTCTCTCCTGGAGAGGGGCTGCAGGGCAGGGCAGATCCAGGGAGAGGGGTGCAGGGCCAGATTGGGCACAACCTTGTATGGGGTGTCAGGGAGTTTGGACTGCCGCTTGGAGCAGCAAAGGGTCAGTTGAAAGCTCTCCACTTTAGGCAACGTAGTTTTAGGGTTATGCTGCCCGGCCTGTCAAGGTGCTCCATATTGATCACAGAATGGATAAGGAAGGAAAGGAAAGGTGGTTTGGTGGAAGGGTGACTGGACAGAAAGACAAACCAAAACTAGGTAGTTCAACTTCGATGCAGTTGAGATGATCCAGGACCAAGACATAGGTAAGGTAGGTGAGCCAAGAAGAGTCTGTGCCCATCCTCCGGGCAGCTCAGCCCAGGAAGTGAGCTTGTACAGACAGGAATGTGGTCATATCGCTCCTGTGCTCAGAGGCCCTCTGCAGCTTCCCACTGCCCTGAAGTTAAGTTCAGAGTGTTTCACAGACTGGATCCCCTCCCAACATTCTGGCCTTGCATCATACCTCTCTCTATCCCTCATTTATTTGCTAAGCTTCTGCCACCTTGGGTTTATTTTTGTTCCTTCATGCCACCAAGTGACATCACTCCCACTCCAGGTCTGTAGATGGGCTGCTTCCTCTCCTGCTGTGTTGTCCAGACCCATCATTCAGGGCCCAGCCTAAATGCCACTTCCTCAGGGCTGGACTTGGCTCTCCTGCCATCTGGCCTCAGCTCCCTCTGCTGCTTCATCACAGTGCTTATTAGGGTTGTGATTCCATGGCTGCCAGTCTGATAATAATTCAGCATGGCTCTTTCCACAGTGGAACAACCAGTCACTTCCACATTGCTCACAGCAGTCAGTTCTGAGCACTCTACCTGACAGCAACATTGCCGACCATACCCCCACCCCAGTAGCAGGCCCCCAGCCTCTCTGGTTCTCTTGCTCCCAGCAGCCCCTTCTCAATTTCAGTTATTGAGTCCTCGTTGTCCCCCAGCCTCTAATCACTGGAATGCCCAGGCTCAGTCCCACGATGACTCCTCTTTCCTTTCCACTTAGCTGCATGACTTAAATTCCATCTGCACTGCTGGCCTTGAATTTCTCTCTGGAACCTTGACTCTCCCTTGAACGCCATACTCACTTGCCCAGCAGGAGCCTAACAGACCTCAGCATGCCCAAGAATGAGCTCAACTCCCCTCTGCCTGCCTGCCGCCCTCAGGCATAAAACTCACCTGGTGGCCAGTTTGTCAGCAGATGCCATTGGTTCTTCTGAAGACAGTGCTTTGTCTCAGTCCAGAGCAGCCTCCTCTCTCACATCATCACTGCTGAGCTAAGCTCTGCGCACAGAGCTCCCGGCTACCATCTTGTCTCTTCAGTCTGCAAGGCCCCACAGCCACACAGTAGCCAGACAGTGTGTCACCCATGGCTCCGAACTCTCACAGGGCTCCTCTTCACTGTAAATAAAACTCGAATCTTCTTTCCATACACACTCTTCTTGAGCTGGCGCTGCCCCTTCTCTGTCGAATACTCCACACCCCTAGCCATGCTGTCCTCTTTGCTCTTCCTCCCACACAGCTTTGCTCTCCCACCTTTCAGAAATTCTTTTCTCCTGGATGCCTCAGTCCCTCACTTCCTTCAGGTCTGTGTTCCAACGTCACGTCCTGCCCTTCCCTGACTGCTCCAAACTGATTAACTCCCTGCCTCATTCTCTGATCCCCTCCAGGTTTTTTTTTCCTTCAGAGCACTTCTCACCACTAGATACTGCGTCCTTCTCTATCCCCTGATGAACTTCCTGATAGAGCACATGGTGTGATCAAAAATTACAGTGATTGTTTTCATTTTTAAATATTATAGTGAGAGACACATTGCCATTAATCCCTCTCAAAATACTCCTCCTGACTTCAAACCCACTTATCCTATCATCATGCTACCTTCTGAAGTTCTGGAAGTCCTCTTTCATGAATGTCTCTATGAGGTATGATCAAAAATACTGCGAATGCCGCTGCCAAGTGCCGTCCAACAGAAAGGTAGGCTCATAAAATAATATAGTATGTCTTTCACCATATCTGACACTGTGGAACTTCTTGCTCTTCTCCAAAGTCAAAATGACTTTTCAAAATATAGATATTTTGAATAGATTCACAGCATCAAGGCAGCCACAACAATGCAACTAAAGACACTCATGAAAGAGGACTTCCAGAACTGATTCAGAAAGTGGCAAGAAAGATGTGATAAGCATGTTTGAAGTGAAGGGCAGTATTTTGAGGGGATTAATAACAGTGTTTTTTACTGTAATAAATTTTTTAAACTTTAAGCATTCACTGTATTTCCCAGATATAACCTGCCTGAGGTCAGGAGTCTCATTTGTTGTGTTCCCTGCTCCATTCCCAGCAGCTAGAACCGTGCCTTACACATGGCAAATACTTGGTAAGTGTGTATCAAAAGAATGAACCACAAATTTTATTTCCCACAATGAGCCTAACACACAGTAGATTCTTAATTTTTTAAAAAAAAATTTTTAAATTTAAAAAATAAACAATTTTAACCAGAGGACTGGGGATTTAGCTCAGTGGTTCCAGTGCCTGCCTTCCAGTGCAAGGTCCCGAGTTCAATCCCTGGTAACAAAAAAAAGACACTAGGATTAGAGCTTCCATTTGAACCAGATATTCCCCTGCTGCATATCATTCAAAAAAAACTTAAGGGCTGGGGATTTAGCTCAGCGGTTCCGCCGCCTGCCTTGCAAGCGCAAGGTGCTGAGTTCGACCCCCGGTACCCTCAAAAAAAAAAAACTTTAACCAAAGGACAGTCAGAGGGAACAGGATTCATGGTAGCATTAACCTTAAGTGGAGACAGAACACATGTTATGGCACAGTAAGTGAAAACCTGGAACATGGCAAGAGTGGCCCCACTTTAACACCACTGATACTTTCTTTGAAAATCATAAATGAAAGCCAAAGCCAAAAAGCAGTGCTGGTGGGCACACTGTGAAAGTCCTTGCTCACAGAGTACCACAGACAGCCATGGTTCCAGGACGATGGCGCACCAGGACTGCCATCCTGCATAAGCCGAGGGCCTGGTGGAAAGGGCTCCCAGCCAGGCATGGGCTCCAGAGCAGAAGGACAAGGACACCACAGGACCCACAACAAATAGCTTGGCTTAACTTCAGAGTAGAGTTGAGCACTGTTTGCCTCCCAGCGGTCTACTCCTCTTTATTTAGAGAAACATTACACTCTGTTCCAACTCTCTGAGTTCATGCTGTGTACAGGCAAAGACAAACATCCTGGAAGCAGGATGCAGACTGAGGACATCTGCACTGCTGACCATCCTCAGGGTGACCACAGGGCCTGGGGGCAGATGCCACTGTATTTTGCAACCCGGGATATGTGCCCATTGGCTGTCTTTAGCCACCAGCTTTAGAGGCTGCCAAGTGCTTTGCCTCAGCAAGTTCCTCTGGTTCCCTGCACTCTTCTGTGCTGATGAAACAGCAAAGCACAAATCTTGGGCTGGACAGACAAGATGGCACTGCCCAGGAGCTGCTAGGGACTTTTCTCTCTTGTGTTTTCCTCTTCCTCTTCCTCTTTTTCTCCTTTCTTGCCTTCTTCATTTTCTAAATATCTCTTTTATGCTATGAAACATAGGCAGTTCACTTGGCTCACACTTGCTTTATGAGAACTGTAAGCCAAGCCAACTTGAGCCTCCAGAATTCCCCCACAGTTCAGCCCAGTGCACAGTAGAGAAAAGGAATTTCTGTCCTTCTCTGATGTGCTGCCCTGTTTCTCCCTGTTAAAAGACTGGCCCCAGATCCACCTCCTCATGAGTGCTAAGCTCAGGACAGCCTTTGAAGGAAACTCCAGTCTCCTAAAAAGACATTTTATCAACGGTGGAATATCTTCTTTTCTCTCCTTTGAGGCATAAAGCAATAAATCTTTCTCAAGAATTATCTTTTGTGCCAGGGATTTAGCTCAGTGGTTTCGCTGCCTGTTGTGCAAGCACAAGGACCCAAGTTCGATCCCCAGTACCAAAAAAAAAAAATTATCTTTTGCCTATGTTTTGCTTAGAAATAAAGTTCAGAGAATTAATCATGGATTCTTAAAATGAAGGCATTTCTGAGCAAATATAGCATAATTTAGCACACTATGCCTGTTGTTGATTTGAGTTCATTTGTCCCGAAATGTCCTGGAGATTCTGAAACCTCAGTTGCTTAGTGTTGGAATAAGGTGCCATTTCTTTCATAACCTACCTTCCTTCCTATTTACCCTCCTTTCTATTTCCCTACCTTGGCTTTTTCTTTCTCCTTTTTTTTTTTCCTTAAATGAATACCTTGCCTGAATCTGGGTTCAGCCATTTAGCACCCCACAAGTACTTACAGTCCCTGGTAGTTTCAATCAAAGCAACCAGCTTAGCTTCTAAGCAGTGAACTGCCACTTTCTAGGCTCTTCTGACCCTGAGGTTGAGCAGACAGGCTGAATCTATTGTGCAGTCACACAGATTCCAGTACACTCAGCTCAGCACCACTAGTGTGACAGAAAATGCAATAATTCTGACAGGCTTGGGGAAGATTTGGGAAGGGGAATTGAACCTTCAGGTCTGACAGGTCTGTCAGACTCTGGCCCGTGGGTGACAGGAAAGGAGAGAAGTGGAACTGTAAGCACGTTCAGAAAGGACAAGCAAAGGAGTTTCCCAGAGATCTATGAGAAAGAGGCAGGAAGTAGAACCTGGGGTCCAAGTGGACCAGTTTCACCCAGCAGGGCAGCAAACCACGTGCTATAGGTGTCTTGCAGGGCAAGTTCTCTTGGACTTTAACAAGGACAGCAGCACTAACTCCAGCAACTCAAGGCAGGGTAATTCAGGGGGAGGAAGCTGCTATAAAAACATGAAAGAACAGCAGAGCAGACTGCACCTCAGCTCTGGCCATGGAGATGATGAAAATGGGGACCAAGCAACCCAAAATACATGTCCCTGTGTGTGCATTTTTTTAGGAACAGCCACCTCTCACAGCTTCCCCAGCTCATGTGGTGTCCTCCCTCTCTCTGCAGGACCAGCTCTCTGAGCCCCGCTCCCCAGCCAATGGCGACTACCGAGACACTGGGATGGTCCTGGTGAACCCCTTCTGTCAGGAAACATTGTTTGTGGGAAATGACCAAGTGTCTGAGATCTAACTGCAGCAGCCTTCGCTTTGCCATTCCCTATTTTTCATCTTTAAAAATTATAAATACACAAATATATATTATAAATATAACCTTTGTGTAACCCTGACTTAATGAGAAACATTTTCAGCTTCTTTTCCTAAGAATTGTCAACACCTTTTTTATAAGTGTGGTTTAAAAATGAAACAAAACAAAACTTTCCAGAATGACCCGTGGCTTTATAAAATAAAGGTATTTCTAAGGAAAGCAGTGGCATTGATTGCTTCTCTTAATAACTGTCCTTGAGCACTTTGGGGCCCCAGCAGCCCAGGGCAGGTGAGGGAAGAGACGGACTTCCTGTAGAAGCTGAAAGTTAAAAAGGTCAAGTGCACTGTCCTTTGCATGATTCTGCAAGCTCTGGTTCCTCTAGATTCAGTGTTGGGCCATCTCCTCCCTCCTGGGCACAACAGTGAAGGGAATTGGGCCACCTAAAAAGAAGACACAGACTGATGCTCAAAGCAGAAAAAGGGAACATGTCATCCCCCAAGGAGGAGTACCTGCAGCCTCACAGTGTCACACTGTCAGCTTCAATTCCACATAAGTTATGGCCAGCAGACAGGAACAGGCAGCCCTCAGGAATCCACAGGGATGTGGGGCATCTGAAAGCTGCATTCCCCTAACATCACTCACAGGGGACTGCCACCTTAATAGCAACAGGACTGCCCCCTTCAGCAGAAAATATTTTTAAAGAGCTCCCTTGAAGAGCCCCTTTCTCCATCCCCTCTGATACCCGTATCTGTGTTGAAGCCCCATGCCTTCTCTTGGGTGGGTGTAGACACAGATCCCAGCCCCAGAGCTTTAGAATGTGTGCCTTTCCTCAAGGGCCAAGAGTTTATCTACAAGGTTTAGCTTTGCTTTCTGCAAAGGCAATGGTATTGTGCCTTTGAGGAATGGTTTATCTCAGAAACAAGCATACAGCTGTAATTTTTGAAACCTTCCCCCTGCAGTCTTAAAAGAACAAGTTTGCCCAAGCAAGTCATTCGGGAAAAGCACCATTCCATCCCGCCTGGCAGCCTCAGTCAGCCCATGGACTGGCCATCAGCTCTGTTCTCCTGTCCCCTCCCCAGACTGGGCTGCCTCCGCCAGCCAACAGGGGTCTGACTCCCTACAACACAAGAGGGGCTTCCAGACACAGCCACGTCTCTATTTTTTCCCTAATAGTGTCTAGGAGAAAAGATAACTGCTTTGATGCTTCTTTTCTCTTAAAAAAAATAGTTTGATAGTATATTTTGAATATAGATGTTCTTATAGTCAGATTGGGAATCAAACTTGAATGTTGCTTTGTATGTTTGTGTTTGTCGCTGTGGTCTTCTCACCATGATTTTTCCTTTCTTCCTATATTTTCCTTTTCAAAAAGAAAGATGGCCTTCAAAAATGTGTGTTCTCACTGTTGTATGAACTGAAGTAAACATGAGTTTTCTTGTTATCTCTCTTCAAAGACTTCAACTCACAAAGAAGCAGGTTAAATGTTGCTGAAATTTGTTTTCTAACATGTTGTTGTCTGATCTTCTTAACTTTATCATGTTTCTGTTAGCTATTGCATTGAATATTTCAATGTGTGAGTATAGAAAGAAATCTGTTTGTAAAGTAAAATTTATATATAACATATGTAATCAAAGATACATATGTTATATATACATTTGTGGATGTATGACTTATTTTTCCATATCCACAGAATTCAGCTACCATGTATATATAAATAAACTTATTTTATTACCCAGATGATTAAGATGCTAATACATTTTGCCTTCTTTTCATTTTTAAAATAACTTTTAAGCCACCTTTTAAACAGTACCAATACTATTTTATGTCCGTGTGTATTTTTTAATCTGATTTAACATTAAGCTGGGTTTTATGAGTGTGGTGAGATAATAGGACTAGCAGTTTATCATTTAGTGAAACAGATCCTTTAGGACATGTTTGTAACTCCTCCAAATGAGAATCACCTCTTTTCAGATCTTTGGAGACATTTTCCCTGTCCCCGGGGTTTGGTAGATTTATGGTAAATATCTTTGGGTGGAGAAACCTAAAGTTAAGCATTGAGTTACTATTCTGTGCCATAACAGTGCTTAAGCATGACACCATTACCAACAGTTGAGTAGCTTGAGTCCTTCATTTAGCCATGAATGCTACATCCTGGAATTGACCATAATGCAGATCCTCAGCCCAGCAGTGTCACCTATATTAAAAGGATGTTATTGTCATATTCTCCAGTGCACCATGTACCATTCTTCTTCACTGCAGTGATGTCACATATAGACTTACCAGGTTACTATCAGACTTTAATCTAGTTGATCTCTTAATCTGTTAATCAAAGAACCCACATTAATATTATAAAGTACCTCCTATGCCATATCAAATAGACAATGCATAAAGGGGGAAAGGCGAGGGAGGGTTGTAGTGTCCTAATCAACAGGAAGAAAGGACACACAGAGTATTCTAGTAGGTGACCAGATTTTTTAATATGGCCTGTGTGACCTTGGATCAGTGCCCTGCTCTGTGGGTGGTTGAGTGCAGGACAGGATCAGAAGAGGCTTCCTTATCTCAGCTACTTTCTGGATATGGGATCACTGCAGTTCTCAAGGTCTATATCACACAGTGGGTTAATAGCCAGTTGGAGATATGTGGTAATATTTCCGAAGTTGTGCAGTACACGGCCCAAACAGCAATATAATGTCAACCCTATATTTCCCTATCTCCTGAGGTTGAATTGAGAATTCAGTGAAATAAAGAATAGAATCATGCACAGCATTGGGATGGATTCAATACTCATTCATAGTTGGCTCCCTTCCCCATCTCTTGTTTGAGATACACACCCACAGTACAGGATTTATGATAAATATTCAGCTCTGGATTTTGGCTGCCTGGTTTCTCTGGAGTAAAGCTTACGTGCAGTCCATGTTGTACCTTTAGGTCCATGTTGTCATCCTGAGGTTGGAGGAATCTTTCTGAAGTGATGGGGGTGTGACCCTTAAGAATATGACTTAGTGGAGGCAGGGGGCAGGAATTAAAACCCAGCGTGTCTCACCAAATCCTAACTTGCCGCAATTCTGGGGAGCCTACCAAAAACACTCTTGGGTGTTTCTTTTCATTTGTTTTCTGACAGATGGGGAAGCAGAGGTGTGAGGGACAAAGCACAGCAGATGTCCAACAGTGTGGGGCCTGAACTTGCTTGGGATCTGATGTCTGCTGCATCTGAGAGTTCAAGCTCAGGCCAGCAAGGGAAGTGAGGTCTGGAGAGGTGAATTGACACAGCCAAGGTCAAGCAGCTGAAGGGCGGAGTTTGAGAGGGCAGAGATGAGAAAGGAAAGGAAGAAAAGAGCTGGGGAGGAACCTGGAACCACTGCAGAGGCTAAGGGAGAGGAAGGAAGCAGCAGGCTCAGGTCCCTGGGGCCACAGCTGGTCCATGTCCATCTCAGCCTCTATGACCTTCACATTCATACTTTCACACACACCAGCACACACAGGGATGCAGAGAGCAGCACTGAAACCCTTATACTGGATCCTGGCTTGTGATCTGAGTGTTGAGGAAAATGATCATCACACTAGTGACTCAGTTTATTCATCTGTGAAATGGGGCTGCTTGGTGCCTACTTTGCTCTCTCTTAGGCAGTAAAATACACAAACCTAGTTGATCCATCCCCACAGCCTGCACTGTCCAGCCTCCCCCACACCAGCAGAACAATCTGGGTGCCCGGGCATAATACCTCGCATCACAGGATGCATGAGTGCCTCTCTGCACACAGCCCAGCCAGGACCTGTCTCCCTTTTGGCTCAGTGAACAATGGAAATGCATGGAAAGTAGCATACAAAGAGCACTGGGGGTGGAGGAGCTTCCAGAGAGGCCCATGAGCAGGCCACAGGAATGCTGGGGTTGGAAACCAAAACCCACTGGACTGTACAAGCCTGCTGGACACCAGAGAGGCAGAAGTGATGAGTGATCAGCGGGGGGTGGTGGGCTTGCTCCCCAGTGCCAACCCCAGCATGCCCCTCCAGAGGCACAGGGCATCCTCCCGGGGCCCACGGTCAGCATCCCCTCTGGAGAGGCCCCCAGCCTCCAGAACCAATGTTGTGGGCAGCCTTGTCCGCGCCCCTGGGGTCTATGTAGGAATGGCACCCAGTGGGTGCATAGGTGGCCTGGGTGCTCATGTGACTCGCCGGGCCCTGGGCATCAGCAGCGTCTTCCTTCAGGGCCTGCGGAGCTCAGGCCTGGCCATGGTGCCGGCTCCATGCCTGGATACTGACCACGCTGCCGGTGAGGACCTAGGGGGCTGCCTGGTGGGATACATAGCCAAGGTGCATGCCCTTGAGCAAGTCAGCCAGGAGCTGGAGACAGAACTACGGATTCTCCTGGAGAGCAAGGCCAAGTGCTCAGGATGCTGGGGCACCCTCCGGGCCTCCTGGGCCAGCAGCTGCCAGCAGGTGAGTACCCAGGCTGGGCCCATGGGCTAGGCAGAGGGCTGGGAGGGGATGCTGAAGGGAGGGGTCTGTAGAAGAACAGATCATCCTACACTTTCCTACTAAAAATGCTAATGGTCTAATGGGAACAACAGCAGCCGGCACTGACTGAGGATTCCCAGGAGCTGGCTAGTGCAGTATGTACACTGCCTCCGGTAACCTTCAAATCAGGGCTGAGAGGCAAATCACTCACTAACTACACTTTCCAGATGAAAACCTACCGCATCCAATGTTTCCAAGATCACAAAGCCAATAGGGGAAGGGAGCTGCAGTTTGAACCTGAATCTCTCCTGCTCCAAATTTGTACTTGTCCCATTAAACTGGGCTGCCTCTGTCTCCTTTACTGTTGAGAAAGAGTTTGGTTTTGTTTTGTGTTTTGCAGTACTAGGGTTGAAACCAGGGTCGTGATCCACTGAGCTATACCGCCAGCCCTTTTTATTTTATTTTGAGGCAGGGTCTTGCTAAGTTGCCCAGGATGGACTGGAACTTGAGATGCTCCTACCTCAGCTTCCAGGGTAGCTAGGATTACAGGCATGTGTTACCATACCTGGCTAAAGGTTTTTACAGACATCATCTAACTGAATGTCGCTGAATAGATGTGGTATTTTTAGTTCTTTTTTTTTTGGTACCAGGGATCGAACTTGGGTCCTTGCACTTGCGCAGCAGGCGGTGAAACCACTGAGCTAAATCCCTGGCCCTGATGTGGTATTTTTAAAAAATGAACAATACTGAATATTTTCTCTGATGTGAGAAACTGAAAGTGTAAATAAGGATCAAAAGGCATAAATAGATAATGTGAAATAGGAAGAAAAAGGGCAAAGGGAAAGGGGAAAGAAGAGGGGTTGGGTAAAGAAAAGAAGTGAATGGAATTAATATGAGAAAAGGAAAAAATGGAAACAAAGTCTTTGTAAATAGGGAGGGATGGAGGGGTTGAAGGGAGGGCAGGGGAATGGGGAAAAAATAAGAACCAAGAGAGATTATGCAAAGGTGCAAATTCCCAATGATGAGTGTCATTATATTGTATACCTAACATGTACCGATAAAATTAATTTTTAAAAAATAAAAATTTTTTAAAAATAAAAACAATGAATAAATAGAGATGCATCCCAGTACCCATCTATAATAGAAATATGAACCACACCAGTAAAATTTACTAGTTTCTACTACCCACAGTAAAAAATGTAAAAAGAAACAGGTGAAGTTAATATTAATACCATGTCTTAATACTCTGAATCCAAAATGCCATTTCACCACACAATCAATATAAAAATATTAACAAGACCGCTTAGATTCAAATAGAACTTTCTGCAGTGATGGAATCGTCTTACATTGCATTGTCCAATCTGGCAGCCACCAGCCATTTATGGTGATTGAGCACTTGACATGTGACTCATGAGACCAAGGAATTGAATTTTTTATTTAATCTTCATTACTTGAAATAGCCACACACAGCTGGCAGTTACCCTGTTAGGGCAGGATACAGAGGCTTCATCTTTCTGCCTTTCATGGCCTGACACTGCTACTTTTCTGCTGTCCCAGCACCAGGCTCATCTATCATGCTGGCCAGCAGACTGTGGTCCCGAGGCTGGACTCCCTCCTGCCAGCTTTGCCATCTCAGCTAGTCTGTCCATGTGTGGCTGGCTGCTCTCCCTCTTCCCTCTCCAAGTGCTGGTCTTGGGACCCCCCTGAGATAAATCAGTCTCTAATGCAGACAGGAAGTGCCAATTCAGATGCTTTATCCGCTGGGGTCCAGCATGCAGCCTTCCCCAAGGGAATAGACCATTCGTGGGGCGGGGGGGCCTGGGACAGCCAAATAGATGCATGCAGGGACTCCACACTGGCCCCTGCTGCCCCTGTTTTATCCCACAGTGCTTCTTCACTGTCATCCAGGCAAGGCTGACCACGAAGCACACATGATGTACAATGCTGTCCCCTCCGGCTTCCTGCTGCCACCATGCCACCTGCATCCATGTGGGCTATGAGGGAGGGACAGCTGTGTTAGAACAGTCAGATCCTCAAGGCCTGTCAACCTAAGGGCCAGCCATTCCTCCAGGGGTCTCCACTGAAGTTCTGATGCAAAATGTGCACGCCTCTCAACCACCAGAATGTCCTAGATACCCCCAGATCTCACCATCTTCTGGGCAGGTGCTTGCAGTCAGATGCACACAGACAGGCCATGAGGAATTAGGCATCTTGGCCTGAGTTAGAAAGTAAAGCAACAAACTCAGTCTGTACTCAATGGATAGCAACTTGCTCCAGCTGCAGCTCGCTACAGGAGTGTTTGCAACTTGCTCAACTGCTTAGGTCTCCGTTTCCTCATCTACAATGTGGGTGTAACAATGCCTGGAAAACCCAGAAAATCCAAAGATAAATGGACTACAGACCAGAAAGCTATAACATACCTCAATAGCAGAACAAAGGCTGGACCCAAGATATTCAGTCTATGCTGCTGGTAGTCATGATACCAAATGAGGGTCATTTTCCTCTTATTTCCCTATAAACTAAGTCCTAGATAAGAATACACACTTTTGGGCCAAGGATTTAGCTCAGTGGTTTTGCTGCCTGCTGAGCAAGTGCAAGGACCTGAGTTTGAACCCCGGTACCAAAAAAAAAAAGAATACACACATTTTTTCTTTTCTAAAAAGCATGGACTTGGGGGCCAGGGATTTAGCTCAGTGGTTCCACCCCTGCCTTGCAAGCGCAAGGTCCCAAGTTTGATCCCCGGTGCCAAAAAAACAAAAACAAACAAACAAACAAAAATAAACATGGACTTGAAGATATAGTTAGACCAACCTTTAAAATGGTATTACTTCTGTATGGCCCAGACTAGCCTTCTAGCCATTATTAAACTCTATTCCATCAAACAGAACAAAAGAAAACTCTCCATACTACATTTGAGAAAAATACATAATTTTTCCAGTAAACCTTCCTGCCTGCCAGGCCTAGAGGAAAGCCACATCCACTGCCCAGCCACTTCATGAGTGCTGCCCCCACTCACCCATCTCAGCTAAGCCAGGAAGTTTCTGGGACCACCAAGTGGGGCCACCTCTGTCCCAGAATATCCTCAAGGTCTCCTGTGCCCCACCAACTGCAAGGAGACAAACAGGCTTTCAGGAAAAAAAAGAAGAGGGGTAAGAGGGGACAAAGAAAAGTTGCTGTCATTATGCACAAAGCTACAACATGGAAAGCAGCACAAAACCAGGGGGCCGAGAGGCCACACACCAGGTTAGAGTGAGCGAAACAGTCTTGGGATGGGGGAATCCTTCGTTCTCATCCACTTCAGTTTATGAGCCTGGCAAGGGTCACCTTTATTGCCTTGGGTACCACCAGCACAGCCTGATAAGGCCTCTCCTCAGAAAGGACACTCTTGGGATTTAATACTCTGCAGTTACTATGTTGAAATTCTCAATAGTTTTATCTTTGAATTTGTGTTTTGTAAGTGAAGTCTGATGGGACAATGGAGAATGCTCCGGGGGCTCTTGCCTGGGCTCCCCTCCCTCTGGTTTCCCTGGGATGGGTTTTCAGCTGCCCATCCTTTTCCCCTAGAACCCTCAGGCCCCTCCTGACTACCCTTTTCTAACCCCACTTGGATGGTAGCAACTAGGACGCAGGACAAGTTGACCTGTACAGGTTGGCACTGAGGATATAACAACTCTCAGGGGTCACCATCCCCAACCACCTGCCCTAGGAATACCAAGACAGCCCTGTGGGTAGCAAGAAGGGGAACCCAGAAGGTAGGGGGCTGCACACAGCCATGAATCATAGAACAAAGCCCTGGGTGCCTACAAGGGTCTCCCCAAGAACCCTGTGCACAGAGAGTTTGAAATACTAAGTTGAGAGAAACAGAGATAGAGAGACAAAGGGACAGAGACAGAAGGACAGAGACAGAATGAGAATGAGAACGGAAGAAAAGAAAAGGCCTTGTGTTTTAGTAACTTTGTGCTGTTTTCTTGCTTTTGGAACAAGAACCCCTGCGTTTTTATTTACACTGGAACCCACAAATTCATAGCCAGTCCCGGGTTCACACCTATGAAGTTCCTTCTCAAGCCCATGCTTCTCTGTCTAAGCTCCCCAGCTGAGCTACAACTACCCAGGCCCTTCTCCTCCTGAGCAGTGACACCAGATGGAAAATCTCTTGTCTGGTGGCCTCAGGCACCTGTCCTTGCTTGGAGGGCAGTGGCCATTTTCCTCTCCACCTTTCTCTCTGCTCTTTTCTTGGCAGGCAGGTGAGTGATGCTGATAATAAGCTCTAGCAGCAACACCGGGCCCTTTTGTACTCAAATGGGCCACACAAAGTTTTGTTTGAAACAGCCCCCTGCCTTGGTGCTACACATAAATGGGACAGAGAAGCAGCCAGTGCTTTTTTCAGTATGGCATGGAAGGGAAAGGAAGCTTGAGGCTACTCCTGAGGGTCTTGATTACATTCTAGAGATGGGCACTAATCTGCCTTCTAAGAAAGACAGTTCTGATTTTCCAGGGCTCTTGTTTTGGTGAGTAGAAGGTGTCTGGGAAAGAGAAGAATGGCTAAAGAAAGTGCAGAAGAGGGCCTGGGATATAGTTCAGTGGTGCCACTCCTGCCTGGCAAGGGCAAGGTCCTGAATTTGATTCCAGGTACCAAAACAAACAAACAAACAAAGTGCAGGAGAGACTGGTGCCTGTCACTCAGGGCCTTTTTCCATATATCACAATCAGTTTTAAATCTCTTAAAATAGCTTAAAATATAAGGTCCATGTTGAGAAATGGAGGTCAGGAGATCCATGTAATAGAAAACAGGGAGGTGTGATGCAAAGAGTGGAGATTTTGAAGCCAGACAGCCCCAAGGTCAAATTTAGCCCTGCCATCTGCCTACTATATGACCTCCAGCCAGGTTTTTTAGTGACTTTCATATCTCAGTTTCTCATTTGAATAAGGAAGATGTTTGGAGGTAGCTCTGACATGATAAAATATCACTAAGGAGGACACACTGGAGGAATGTGGAAATTAGGGAAGAGAAAAGGAGACCCACAAGCTCTACTATGATGTAACATTGGTCAGAGGTAGCAGTTTATATGATTATACATGAGAAAGCAATTGGTATAAGAATTGGAAAGAAAGAGGGAGAATTTGGTCTCTCTGGAAAACCCAGAAGGACAAATATAAAAACTATACAACAAACAATGAGATAATAAACTAGAAGGTTACACCAAAACTCAATGATATGGGCCATCCCAAGCTCCTAGGGCAGAGAAGCTGAGCCGGTCCCAGCACCCAGAAGGAAGCTCTCCTGCTGCCATCCCAAGCTCCTAGGGCAGAGAAGCTGAGCCGGTCCCAGCACCCAGAAGGAAGCTCCCCTGACACCATCCCAAGCTCTTAGGGCAGAGAAGGAGAGCCGGTCCCAGAACCCGGAAGGAAGCTCCCACACCGCCATCCCAAGCTCCCAGGGCAGAGAAGCTGAGCCAGTCCCAGCACCCAGAAGGAAGCTCCCCCGATGCCATCCCATGCTCCTAGGGCAGAGAAGGTGAAGCACCCCCGCCCCACCCGTGGAAATGAGAAGACACATAAACAAGCCTCAAAAACAGACTTCTGGATCACCTACAACAACCACAAAGGGAAACGAGATGGAACAATCTGATACTCAACCACCTGGACTCTCTGAACTGGAAACAAAAGAGGATCTGGGAAAAATGAAATCAGAAATAATTACTCAGAGAACAGCAAAGATTGTGCTCATGGTGCAAGACATGATTGATAAATCTAGAGAGGACACAGGTAAAAACATAGAGGATCTGAGGAACAGGATGGAATCCCAACATAGGAAACAAATGGAATCCATGAAACAGATGCAAACAGATTTCCAAGAGATTAAAAACTCCATCAAAAGTCTGCACA
>NW_004624730.1:9705056-9740669 GCF_000247695.1 Heterocephalus glaber
CACACAAAGAAAAGAAAAGAAACCAAAATCCAGACCAGAAGATGAGAAACCACCTCAAGGCATGGTACTGCTGAGTCACGGGGCAATCCTCTGCAGCTGTAAGAGCAAGGACATTCCTTGTATACTACTGTGGAACCAGCACCATGCTACAGGGTTGGGTAAAAACGTCAAGCTGCAAAATCTGTCTGTGCTCTGCTACTCTGTTTTACAAACATGAAGGTGGGAGTGGAGACTCCCCGAAAGCATGCACAGGGGAAGTAGGAGTGGGTGCTTCTGGGGCAGGGCTGTGTAGCTGAGACAAGGCAGCAGCAGGCTTGCTCTGGGATGTACACACATTAGCACTGTTAGAATACTTTACCTTAAATAAAATAGTAATAAATCTCAGGCCAATGCCTTATCACTAGGGGCGGGGTGTGGGTAGTTCCTGCCAGGTCTGGGGCTGGGCGGCCTTTGAGTTGCAGAGAAGCTAGAGCAACCTTCCACAGAGGTTCCTGGAGGGAGGGAAGAAGACCTATTTCAGCAGCCTCCTCTCAAAACCACAACCGGGCTAAAGCAGGCATCCATACTGCAGAGTGGGAGGACAGGCCCACTCAATAAAAGGCCGCACTCTCCAGAACTCAATTAAAACTTAATCCAGACAGCTGGCACAGTGTGAGGACACGTGTGGTGGACCAAGCCCAGGAAGCCCTGAGGGATAGGCTGAAGCCAGCAGAACTAGGCACAGGGTCCCTGGCGGCTCCACAGGGTTTATGCTATCTGCTGGAGTTGAGGACTCAATTTAGGCAAATAAAACCAGTTTATCGCATGTGGCTGGGGAACAGCACATAAAGGCTCATTTATCTGGTTTTAAATGAGCTAGATGAGCTGACTATCACAAATGCATTATTCAGCAGAAATTAGAAGTTATTTCAACTGTTACGAGGAGGTAATGAAAAGCAGTGAAAACCACCACCCTGGCCTGCTATTGGAAAACAATTTGTAATTTTTACTTATTTATTTCAAGAGCCAAGTAATAACCAGCTGGGTAAGTCTTAGGGGAAATACTGCAGAGTGGAGAGAGAAATGAAGTTAGGCAGGGTCTGGATCAATCATCCAGAAAACAAAGTACCCTGCCTCTACTTAAGCTACCCATTCCCAGCCTGAGCCTCCCTCGCTACTCCAGCCTCCCCTTCCCCTCCCTTCAGTTCAGTCCCCCTCCCCAGTCCCCTCTCCTCCCAGCCCAGTTGGCCAGAACACAGTAGGCATCAATGTCAGCTCTAGATTTCACTGTTTTCATCATATTCATTCCTCACTCTTGCTCCTAGCCAGCTCTGAGGAGAAAGGTTACCTAACAGTGAATTTTTTATTCCTTATTTGCTAAGGAAATGTGGACCTGTTTTAACTTCCTAGAGCCTTGGCTTGTTTGTCTGCATAATGAAGAGGAGACCAAGAGTCTCCCATGGGTGGTTGTGAGGAGTAAATGAGACAAAGAGGTGAAGCCCCTGGGGCGTCTCGGGAGTTTACAGGTGTCTGTGGGGCTGGCAGCAGTCACCACAGCATCCTGCCTGCGGACGAGCAGCTTGGCTGGTGGTCAAGCAGGCTCCTGAACTCCAGTGTGGTTTCCTAGATCTAGCCACCCCCTGGACCATGGACTTTGGACTTTGGTAAGACTCATGAGGATCAAACTGTCCACACCATCACTGTGATCTGCTGGCCTCCTGTTTGCAGGACACCTGCAAGTTTTAACAAGAGCAAAGACTGTCATTTTATCCTCTCAGCAGTGTATGGGGTCACCTGAGAAGATGGGCTTAATCAGCCCAGGCTGTGAGAGCAAAGGTCCAAAACTGGGCACCTTCAAAACAGAAATTTTTCTCACTGTCCTGGAGGTGAGAGATCAAGGTGGCAGCAGGATAGTTTCCTGGGAGGCCTCTCTGGGGCTCCTAGATGGGCAGCTTCCTCCACCCGAAGCCCTCACATGTATGCCTATCTTCCATATCTATCTGTGTCCTCATTTCTTCTTCCAAGGACACCATCACTGGTTTAGGGACAACCCTCACGACCCCATCTTAACTTAATTACCTCTTTAAAGACCCTATCTCCTAAAAGTCACAGTCTAAGTTCTCAGGGGTTAGACTTAAATATGTGAATTGGGGAGAGGACACAATTCATATTATAACCCCCATTTTACAAAGAAACTGAGGCCTGCAGAGATTGTTCCCTGCAAGGACCAATTCCAACCAGGAGTTCATCTCCAGCCAAGACCAATTCAATGTTGTTTTGACCCCTGAAACCATACTAAAAACTTCCTACCATGTTTATTGATAAAACCCGAGGAACTTCCCTACTGAGTCTATGGTGGTCCCTACTGAGTCTATGGTGGGCAGTCTGAATTGCAGTCAGCAAAGGCCCTTCTCCAAGGGGAGCTGAGGCTGGGGCGGGGGCAGGGGCGGGGGCGGGGGATGTTGCTCCCTTTTCCTCCCCTTCTCTGCCTCTTTTAATTTGGAACAAACTGTCAGAAAGGGTGATTGATCTTTACCCAAGCGCAGCTCTGACTGCAACTAACTTCTGTAACTATGACACTCAAGGCTGGGTTGGCTTCAGACAGCTCAAGATCGAAACTTGAAAGTTTAATACCTTTGCTGCCTGCTAGGGAATGGTGCAGGCTGCCTTGGGATTTCTAGTTTTCTTTTTCAATGATTCTATCACTCAGAAAAATGTGCTGAGCAGTTGGCCCTCCAGGAAGAATATTTCTATCTGAGGAGAGTTCAGGGACTCCCTATGGTGTGTGGCTCCAGATGCCCCAGGCCACTCCACCTCAGGCAGTGAGCACCTGCCTGCCTGGGAGCCGCCTCTGCCCAAAGTGACACCTACATCAGGAATTTCAAAGGCTGCCATGCTCTCATCCCTGTGGCCCTAGCACCCAGCTCCATAGGTGACTTGGAGGCCCAAGAGTTTGTTGCAAGAAGTGAGAGGCCACCTACTGTGGTGCAGTCCCCATCCACCCATGGGTTCTGGGCATGGGGTGAGGCATGTGCCTGTTAAAGCCCAGCAGCAAAGACCGAAGAGAACATACTTACAGGCAGTCAAAGTCAGGCTTGTTAGCTTGCTACAGCAAAAGAGAAGCATACTGGGAAAGCTAGGGGCACCTCAGGAAGGGCAGGTCAGGATGGACTTCTTGGGGGCGTTGGGGCTGTGCTGCGTGATTTAGGCACAGTGTAAGGGAGTAAGTGCTCGCCCTGCATTTGATGCTGACAGGAAGTGGGGGCAGCCTGGCGATTGGTGCTCTTACTAATATTTCCCCAGAAGGCAAGAGGACTAGAGCAACAGAGTGGCCATCAAAATGGAAGCAGCCCTCATTCAGCTTTGTGTCAGCCAGACAGGAACTCTGAGTGTCTGGCTGAGAGCGTCCTCGCCTCTCTGTTCAGATGTAGGCATAGTGTGCCTTGCCTCACCTTCCTGCATGGTTCCAGTTGTCCTTGTCTGATTACAGCCCATACTCTGCACTATGGGCTCTCTGTTGGCTACTAATCGTCAGGCCATGCTTTGACTTCCTTATCCACTTCCTTATCCTTCCTTTTGCCTCCCTGTCCACAGCTTGGGCAGACTGAGGAGATGGGACTGACCTGCTGGGGACCTCTCACCTCACAGGACCCTGGAGCCAGGGCTGAGGTGCCATTACCGAGGCTGTGCTGTTCCTTTCCAAGGCCTCACAAGGGCTGAACAGGGCTCACTCTGCTGTCTTCTCCTTCTCTCCCCTCAGAGTCCATTTGGTAGTTGTGGGTGTAAGCGATGAAGTGAGGGAAAATAAGCCCTATTTCATAGGATCATGGCCTATGGACTAGAAAGTAAGTCCCCTGCTGTTTCTCTAGCACCCAGGATGGTGCCTGGCACATCGTGTATAGGTGCTCAATAAGCAATACTTAAATGAACAAATGGAAGTGCTTGGCAAAATAATAAATTAGTAAGACATAGCTATATTAGCTTCCTAGGGCTGCCAGCACAAAGTACCACAAATTGGGTGGCTTAAAAGAACAGACAGGTATTTTCTCCCAGTCCTGGAGAATTGATGTTGGAAATCAAGGTGTCAGCAGAGTGCCAAGGATGAATCTGCTCTGTGCAGCTCCCCTGACTCCTGGCAATGGCTAGCCATCCTAGGCTTGTAGAGGCATCACCCCAATCTCAGCCTTCACCCCTTCTTCTTGTCTGCATTCAGATTTCCCTCTTGTCAAAGGACATCATTCACATTAGAGGAAGGTCCACCCTAATGATCCATCTTAACTCAATTCCATCTGCAAAGACCTAATTTCCAAAGAAGATCACATTCACAGGTACAGTGCTGGGGTTTAGGACTTGAACATATTTTTTGAGTGCTACACAATTCTACCCATAACAGTAGCTATTATTTTTCACATTGTAATCCTGATTTCCAATATTTTCTCCTGTTACCTGAAATGCCACACCAAAAAAATTCCAGAAATACCAGTACTTTTGCACCTAACCCACTTCCTTTTCCACTTGAAATGAGATCCCTGTCAAGCCACGGGGGGAGGTGGGGTTCAGAAAGGTAGGCCGTAGATCAGAAGGCCCTGGAGAGTACTGCTCACACAGTGGGAACACGGTAAATGTCACTAAGTTACTGCATGATCTTTGAACAAGTTATTCCACCTCTCTGCTCAACAGTTAAATGAAAGGACTGGATCTCACTGGCATCTCTCTGCAGAACCAGGAAATAGGCCAGATTCCCTTCCATGAGTGACAGGCAAGTGAGACAGACCCTCTGTAGACACAAGGAGACCTGGTACAGCTGCCTCCCTACTGGCCCTCCTTTTGGTTGCTAGTCTGCCCTGACACAATCCTTTTTCTTCTGATCTGTAAAATCAGACAGTAGAATTCTCAGACCTCTCAGGACTCCAGCCACAGACCTTTCTGCCAGTACTCGGCATCTTCAAGCAAGGAACAAAGCCTAGAGAAAAGTGGCCTCCCATGAGCCCATTTCCTTGATTCTTGGTGGTTTAGTTGGTGGCTGGCCAGGGCTGGGGATGTTCAGAACATGGTGGCCACCTTCTTCATGCCTAAGAATCAAGCGATGGCCTAGGCCCCAGCATTGATGAAGAGCAATTTGTCAGCTCCTGCAACTGCCAGCCTATATCCCAGGGGATGCTAAATGACAGTGAAGGGAGAAATTGTCCAGACGGAGTCACTGACAGTAAGTAAAGCCCAGACTTGACCCAAGTTCACAAAACTCCAGATTAAATTAAAGCAATAAGTAGCTGGAGTGCCCAACTTGGACAGCCCCCAGCATTGTGCCAGCATGTAGCTGGTGCTAAATACCACTGAGACCTCCTTCCCCTTCTTGGACACAGGACTGTCACAGCCCCAGTGACCCACCACTGCCACACTGAGAACCCTCAAGAGCAATGAAATGGCCTGATAATTCCTGGATCTGACAAATGCCTAGCCCAATGCTGGCACAAAGAGGAATATAAGAAAGGCAGGAAGGTAAGGGAAGATGAAAGGAAGGAAACTGAGGCAGATTATACCAGTGGATTATGCTGTAAGCTCTAAGCTAATTAATGCTGTAAGCTAAAGCTGTAAGTCCAGAAGGACTGAGTGCAGATTCTGTCTTTGCCATTGACCAACCTCCTTACCTCAAACAAATCTAACTTCTCTGAATCTCAATGCTCTGATCTGTAAAATGGGAGTAATAGTCATACCTAAGGGTTGTTGTGGGAATTAAATAATTTACTTAGAGTACCTATTATAGCATCTGGCCATGTGGAAGTAATTTGTGCCACTATTTGCAATAGTTAAAACAATAATAACCACATGTATTGTGCGGCCCTCCTGCCACCAACTGCCCAGCCACATATGAAGTACCTCAGGGAAAGGAACTGCATTTGCACAGTGCTATGTAGGGATGGGTCTCCAGAGCCTCACACTTTGGGGTAGCAATCCCAACTGGCCTCCAGGCCAAGTTAGAGTTTCAGGAGGGTCCCCTGGAGATGGGGGAGTCCCAGGGAACAGGCTCTGACCTGGCTATCTTGACAAGGGGCACCGCCTGCTGGCTGCTCCAAGAACTACCTTGCATAGCTCGTGTCCTGATACCTGCTCCACTCCCTCCAAAATGTTATCTATGTCAAGTCCTGGATTCTTATAATCACCTCACTGCCAGAGACATAGTGATCTTGGGAGGCCACCCTGGAGTTGCTCTGTTCACGTCAGAATTTCCACAGCAGCTCCCCATTTCCCAAGGGTTATAAACCAACCGTAAAATTTCACTCTGCCTCAAGACTTTACGTAGATTAGCTAGCACGTCTGTCCCTATTCTCTGCTGGCTCTATTGTGACAGAGGAAATCCACCCCCGCCCACACACACACACGCTTTCAAAATGAACTTTCAGTTGCATTTTGTATTGTGGTTCAGGGTTTCAGTTTGGGGTCAAGTGTCCTCAGTTCCTCTCTCACATTACCAAACACTCTGCCCAGATTCTGCGTCTCTCCCACCTTCAGCTTCCTCTTCTGAAAAGGAAGGAGATAATTATACCTGCCATTTTAGTGACATCCCTTCTGAAGCTTAAAGGAAAATAACAGGAGTGGGGAAAGGCTTTGTCACTGTCGGAGATTAGGCTACAGCTCCTCAGCTGTGTGTGTAATTAGTGTCACATGTAAGCACAGAATGTTTAGTGCTGGTGGCATGTGTTGGCCCTGCCTCTTTCCTTACCAGCAGCCTCAAAGTGTGACATTTGTCACCGTAGCTAGTATGGGGCTGGCATAGAATTCACCTTTATTCTGCTCATTTTTTCTGTTCATGAGCCACTGAATGTGGGTCTACAATGTGTGCCATTAAGAACTCAAACGCTAAAGAATCAAAATTCAGCCAGGCATGGTGGCACATGCCTATAATCCCAGCACTTTGGGAGGCTGAAGCAGGAGGACCACAAGTTGAAGCTCAGCCTAGGCAATTTAGCAACACCCTGTCTCAAAACTTTTATAAAAGAGTAAGGGGAGAGCTGAGAAGGTAGCCCAGAGAGAAAGCTCTGGGTTCAATCTGCAGAACCAAAAAAACGTCAAAATCCTCAGGCTCCAGGCCCTGGGAGTTGAGGAGGATGGTGAATCCAACACGTGCACAGGTGGTGCTGGGTGCAGCAGATGTCAGTCAGCTGCAGGAGCAGCGGGCTCATGAGGGTTAGTTGTAAAAGCAGCTTTGGCTTGTTAGGGACCTCTCCCTAGACCCTTCAACCCTGCTCAGTGGGAGACAGAGATGCCCCTTGGCCTGGATGAAAACCCGAGTGGCCCCGTGATTTTCTGGCCACTAGTAGTTAACTAAAAATTCCACACTCACTCTAAGTCCCAAGACACAGTCTTGATTCAGTGACTACAATGCTATGGCCCTCTACTCTTCAACACAGCAAGCTCTCAGCTTCTTTCTTTCTGCAGATGGGTGGGGCCCAGGGTCTGGAGGGTGAGGTCAGCTGACTCTTGCTCTTCTCTCCACCCCACTGCCTGCTGCTATCTTTAACCCAGCTGAGGTCTGGCAGGAAGAAAGGACCGGTGGAAAAACTGTCCCCTAACAGATATAATAAGTTGGTGGCACAGTGTCCGAACCTGGCTAAAGTCTAAACTGGATTATTTCTCTTGAGGACACTTTCTGGATTCTTTAAAAACTTCCCAGTTGGGACATCCACATCAACCAGCCCCTCCCTCAGGTTCTGCCCTGGCAGGAGGAAGTGGACCCAGGTCTGCCTGTCAGGCACCACACCTTCCCAGGACAGTGGGCCGACTTCACAGTCTCTGCTCCAGGCAACTGAACTTCCCCTTAGAATACATGTCTTTTCTTTATCTTGTGATCAGGAAGGGAAGTTTCCTCTGTCTTGATTCTCATCCTCCGTGATGTCTAAGAGCCCTCTGTACTCTGAAACTCTACAATAAAATCCCTGTGTTGAGGCAGCCTAGAAGCCTAAGGAGGAGCATTGTACAGAGGTGACAGCACTTAGCCCCTGCCTCCTGCACTAACCCCCAGGGGAAGAGAGGAGCCACCTTGTTAACCATGCTGGCCTCTCCACCCATCTAGGAGAGCATGCACTGCCCTGAGTGTGAAGTGCACGCCACAGGTTCACCTCCTCCTCTTCACATGGCCCATTTCCCACGTGCCCTCAGGATGAGGGGCTATGCTGTACTACCCTGGGCTGGTGTCTCCAGAGAGCAACTTTCCAGATAACGTGACTCCTGGGCTGGGTCATCTACAGCCCAACCAGAGAAACAATTTGTCCACATGCTGGAGAAAGCCCAGCTGCACTGTCTCTGTGCTCGTAAGCCTCCATGGTGGCATTGGATGAGGGTTCCCAAGGGCAGTCCTGACTGCAGTTCCCATGTCCTCCTGATGCCCTGGCTTTGCCACTGTCCACCAGGCACCATTGTGCAGCAGCTCAAGGAAGCTGGCACATTCCCCTCTGCTGAGTCTCCCAAAATCCTCACAGCCTCCCCAAAGAGAAAGCATTAGAGGATAATAGTCCTTCCTACAGAGAAGAGAAATAGGGTATCTGGTGGACAGCAGAGTCAAGTCTTGAACCTTGGTTCTCAACCCGAATCCAGTACTTGGATCCCAGCAGCCCCTCTGTGTTGCCGTTATTCACACAGACTGAGTGAACATTTCCTGCGCTTCCCAGTCCTCTACCCCAGGAATACTGCAACAAACAGAGTGGGAAAGCAAGACAAGGAGAGGGGCACAAACAAGGGGACATCTCAGGCCAAGTCCCAGCTTCAGCCTCAGTGTCACCCTGATCTCAACCAAGTGCTGGCTATGGGAGGTGAAAGCAGTCAGAGCTTGGGGCACACAAAAATGGTTAAAGAACCCAAGAAGATCTGTCAGAGTCCCACAGTATCTGCTCTGACAGCCACGCCTGACATGGGAAAGCAGTGCTTGTAATGTGGTTTAAGTCTCAACAAGCTAGAACATATTTCTGCACAGCCTAAATTCCTCTGACATTGGCAAGTGCCCAGGAAACAAATCTTACCAGAGGCAAGTTGTGGATGACTGCTTCTGCAGGGCCACCTTTGGTACACAGAAAAGCCATCCTGGTGAGCCAGGGCAGTGCATCCCTGTGACCTGTCCACTACCAGCAACTCTGCAGCCACCCACCCTGTGCTCTCTTTGCCACCCGGAGTCCATGGGAATCTCCATCTCCACTGCTGCTGCTCTAGGAGGCCCTCGCTCCACACACCCTGCTGGCTCCTTCCTGCCTGTCTCCCCTTCCCACACCCCTGTTCCAGCAGCTCTCTCTCAGTATACCAGGAGACTGTGCTAGTTTTCTTTGTTCCAGATGATTTTGCTATGTCACCTCATTTTTTTTCTTAATTATGAAATATTTTGACATAGAGAGAGGGTACCTAACACTCAGCATTGTCGACTCTTCATGTTATATGCTACAGACTTTATTTTATCCTGAATTCAAAGATTGTCAATACAACTGAAACCCCTTTGTGCTCTATCCTGATTCACTTCCCCTCCATTGAGGTCCTAGCTGGTCTAAAATTGGCACTTTTCATTCCCATGAGTGTCGTTCCAGTTTTACTATAAATGTATAGGATTACTTTGTGTGATTTGAAGCTTCTATAAAGTCTATTATGCTATGTATTAATCAGAGTTCTCCAGAGAAACAGAATCAATAGAATGTGTGTGTTTACATTTCAAGGGAGGAAGATATTTACCTTAAGGAACTGGTTCACACAATTATGGTGGCTAGAAGCCCAAAATCAAGGTGTCAGTTGGGTGGGAGGCCAGTACAAAGCTGATGCAGTTCACTCTGAAGGGTGTCTGCTGGCAGAATTCCAGTTTTCCTTGGGAACCTCAGTCTCTATTCTAGCCCAGACTACACCTGATGGGATAAGGCCAACTCACATGATGTAGGGCAATCTGCTTTACTCAAAACCCATTGGTGTAGATGTTAATCTCATGCAAAAACACCCTCAGAGAAGCATCCAGAAGTGTCTGGTCACCGTAGCCCAGTCAGGTTGCCATGTAAGATTGACCGTCCCATACTATTTCTTTCTGCAACTTGCTTTCTTTATTCTTTCTGGTTTTGGGATTCATCCACGTTAATAAAAGGTAGCATTTTGTTGTGTACACACCATTGGGTATGAATTTTTCTGTGGATAGGCTTAGGTAGCTTCCACTTTGCTCTATCTCAAGTAGGAGGAGGCACAAATTTTCTTTTTTCATGCACATATATAGAGATTAGCTCCAAAGTGGGCCAGGCCCCAGAAGGTGCCTCTACTTCGTAAATAGAGTTTTATTAGAGCACAGTCCTGCCCACTGGCCTCCTAACTGTCTGGGGCTGCTTTCACATTGAAAAGGCAGAGCTGTGTAGTTGCAACAGAGATGTATGGCCCACAAATCCTAAAATATTCACTGTCTGGCCCTTGTTAGAGAGGTTTCTAATCCTGCTCTAGGTTAGTATATAGTAGAACCCACAGCTTTTATATGGCTTTGCCCAGTTACCCTCCCAAATGGCTACACAACTCTCCCTTCCCAGGAACAAGGTGTGGGAACTCTATGTTTTTTGTATTCTCATCTCCCTTGGTCTTGTTTGCCTTTAAAGGGTTTGCCAATCTGATGCTTAAAAATTGGTTTCTTGTTGTTTCACGTATTTGGCTCTTTAAGCATATATCACTTACTCATTGATTTAACAAGTATCTACTAAGGGATTAGTATGCACCAGGTAGAACTGATATAAAGGTGCTCCATTTTACAAGAGAAGAATTGGAGCTATTTACCGTGAGACTCATGATTTAAGTGTGGTGGTAAGCCAAGATGGCTGAGCATGGATTTTGAGGCTGGGCCTGGAGGTGGAGCACTGGGAAAAATAATCAAATGGCTGGCATTATTCTACAGACCTAAGGATGCCCCATTGGGAAGTAAAATAACAGTTTGGCTATCTGCCCAAAGCTCTGACAGCCAGGGGCACCTAAATCATAATTCTTGGCAGAAAGGACCTATATTTCACAGAGGCATCAGTGCAGTAGTTTAGTAATTAAGCTGGTTTTCTGTCTTCCCTTTTGACCTTAGAAAATAAAACATCTCTTGATTATAAAAGAGACAGAGTGTGTGAGAAAAAAACTGTATAACTGGTACAACAAAAGAGGAAGGGAGGTGGCCCAGGGCTGAGCTAGATCTGCGTTTGTCAGCCAGGAGGCAGCAAATGATGCCCAGAGCTAATACTTGGAGCAGTTGGAAAGATGGAGAAACAGGGCTGGGCTCCAGGGAGAAGAGAAGCCACAAAAGCTGGGAGCAGGACGTGGGGAAGGGAAGGGGCCTGACAGGGAAATGTTTCTTTTTATGAGTTTTTAAAATCAAGTGTATGTCTCATTTTGATGATTTTTAAATTAAAATAGAAAAACAAGAAAGTAACCAAGAACTGCCAAAATATTTGCATATATTCCAAGGGATACGTGCACAAAAGTCTCTGAGATGGGGTAAAGGTTGGTTAGTATAGAGATTTTAAAAATTAAACATGAGATCTCAATGGAAAGGGGGGGGTCATTATTCTAGTCTTTATTTATTTTAATATGCTAAACATGTGTTTGAAATTCCCCATAATAAAAAGGTTTCTTTAAAAAATTAAATAGAGCATGAAGCGTGAAGTCAGACAGATGTGGGTCAAGTTCTAGATGAGCCACTTCATAATGTGAGCAAGTGACTTAGCCTCCCGGGGCCTCACTTTCCCCATCTGCATAATGGAAATAATTGCTGTGGGCTCATTTTGTGCAACCACTTACAGCAAGTGTAGGGATTCAATGACATCACACCCATGTAGAGCTTACTACACAGAATATGTAGTAAGTCCTTTCAAGAATTTGGGTTTGATTTGTTGGATTTCTACTTTAGATTTTACAAAGAAAATTTGACCCTAAAAGTTTGTTCTGCTGCTGAGGCATCTTATATTCAGTTCTATATTTTTAATTAAATTCTGTCTTATGTTTGTGGTAATTTTGCATTAATTTTCTCTCTTTAGTTACCCTGCTTCATCAATTCAGTTAACCTTTATTGAGTAGCTATATGCCAGGCACTGAACTGGGTGCTGAGAAGGCAGAAATGAGATTGTTCCTGATCCAAGGACACAAAGGCCAATGGTGGATAAAGACAGAAAAAGATCATAATAAAACATAGCATGATGACTGCAGAGACTGAGCTGTACCCCCAGGAGGTGTGGGCAGGTCAGAGGGTTCTGGGGTAACCTACGCTGGGTTGTGCAGGAGGAACAGGTGCTAATCTGGCAGAGGAAGGCACAGAGGCAGGGTGAGAGCTTAGGTCACAGCACACAGAGGCAGCATCACGAGTCAAGTTCTGGAAGCTGAAAGCTGGGCCTATGCAGAAAATTGGTTTAGTTCATGTCCGGGGGAGTGATAAAGAGAGAAAATGTGAGTCAAGACCACAGCTTCAATTGCACATGGCTTTGAAAACCAGGCTAAAGAATTCACAGGCCCCTGGAGACATGAAAGGATTTATTTGGGAGCACACCTCTGAATAAACTGTAACTTCAAATCTGTGTCTTATAAGTACACTCCAGTAGGGAGATGGGGGCTGAAAAGCAGAGAGAGAGGGGTCGTAGGCAAGGCCACCTGGCTGTCCAAAAAGACACCCCAGGATCTTGGTAGGCCTTGTACTCAAAACTTAAATTTAGTTGGGACATCTGCAGAAAATGGAAAGTTGGCTCCCAATAAGCTCTCCTGACTTATGCATCCAGGACCAGGTTGTAAATTCGCAGTGCTAGGTAAACCTCTTCAGCGCCCAGCTCTGGTGCTTTGCTTCCTAGGTGACTGGAGGTGGGGTGCCTAGTGAGCTCCAGGGAGTGTGAGGGTAACAGAATTCTGGCCTCATCATGACAGAGGGCAACTCCTAGGGACCAACATGTTCCTGTTTGCCTGACAATGGCAAAAGACACTGTCCAACAGTTCTGCCTCCTCCCGTCCAGGCTCCCCTGATCCCTTCTCCAAGGGACAGAGCACATCGTGATGAGCAGGACAAGGCTCACTGCAGTCCAGGCTCAGAAGTGTCCATGTCTCCAGCCTTCCAGAGTGAGCCCCAGCCTTAGCCCACAGGTCTTCCTCCTTGGACCTGGGTGTTAGCTAAGGGCAGGAACCAGGTCTTCCTTACTTTGGTTCTCCAAAAAGAGGCACCACTATTGCTGAATCCTTAATTATACCCACTGTACCAGACACTCTGCTAGTGTCTGGAATAACAAACAGGACAGAAAAAAGTTTCCCAAGTCAATCAACAAACAAGAACTAATGATAATTACAAGCCATAGTAAATGTTTTAAGGAACACCAACAAGACAGAGAGGGGCAGAGCAAAGGAAGCTCTACTTTGGCTAAGGTGATCAGGATGAAGGAGTTACTCATGCAGAGAAACTTGGCAGATGCTAGGGCCTTGAGGCAGGAAGGAGACAACTGTGATCTAGAAAGCCCAGAGACCAGTATGGCTGGAGCCTTGTGAGTAATAGGAAGGTAGACAAGCGTATCAGAAGCCTAGGTCTACTCCAAGTATAAGAGACACCTCTGAGGGCCAGGGATTTAGCTCAGTGGTTCCAGCGCCTGCCTTAAAAGCTCAAGGTCCCAAGTTCGATCCCCGGTACCAGAAAAGAAAAAAAAAGAGACACCTCTGAAAAGCTGGGTTAATCACAGTGACATGATGTGATCTGGGGAGGTAAGAAAATCATCCTGGAAGTAAGCTGTAAAATACACTAGAGGAGAGAAGACTAGAAGAGGGCGTTAGAAGGATGGTGCATAGGAGAGGGTGATGGTGCCATCAGAGGAGGTGGAGAGAAGTAGAAGTGTCTGAAATGCACTGTGGACTAGAACAGACTGGACTCAGATTCAATGTGGAGACGAGAGAAAGTGAGAGGCCAAGGTGTTGGTGCAGTTTGCTGAGATGGAGAGGAGTCAGGGGAGCTGGCGAAAGGAAAGATTTGAGGACGAAACTCTAGATTTCCATTTGGGGGACATGTTGTTTGTAATGTCTGTGAAACAGCCAAGTGAAGATCCCAAAGAGACAGTGGGTTTGCAAATCTGGAGTTCAGAGCTAGCGCCATCGAAAGGTGGGAGTCATGCACATACAGTGGCATTTAAATCCACGTGAATAGATTGGGTCACTGAGAGATAGGAAGAAGCCTAAGACCCAAACTTGAAACATTCACACATTTAAAGGTCTGTTAAGAGAGACAGCCTAGTGAAACAGAATGGTGATACAAAATAACCAGTAAAATAGTGAGAGTGGTGTCACGGAAGCTGAGAGAGAAAAGTGCATTTTCTATGGCAAATTCACCTGGAGTGTCAAGGTGAGTGCAGGGAAGCATCCGTGGTGTGGCAATGTGACAGTCTCTGCCATCATGGTAACAGCAGTGTCACTGGGGTGCTAGGGACAGACAGTGGCTCCTTGCTCATTTATTGCTGGAAGCAAGTCATGCTGAGCATCCATTCTCAACTTGAAAGTCAAATAAATGTGAGAAGGGTTCCCAAGGGAATCTCACATCTTGCCACTGCTCCAGCTGAGTTTAATTTCCCAGGAGCCCAGTCCTGCCCACCTCCTCTTCAAGCCTGAGCTCTAGCCACTGGATGCCAATATCTTTAACTCCAAGTAAAGCATTAATTGTACTCTGGGGCCTAAATGATAACCTTTTTTAAAATGCTGCTTGACTTTGCCTTTTTCAAACACAATAATGGTCAAATCCCTCGTCTGTTACCACCAGCTCCATTTATTTTAATAAATACATCCCCAATGCAGACAGCAGAAGGAAGAGATATAATCCTCATCATAACACAAATGACCAGTGTTTCTCAAATGACTATGAACAGAGAAAACTGAAAAAAATACATATCAAGCCACTAGATGGAAGTCTTCATTCAACCACCTGTGCATTCAGAAAAAGTGGAGTGGGGAGCTGGGGCTGTAGCTCAGCGCAGAGCATGGGCCTTGTGTAAGCAAGTTATATCCTCTTCCTCCCCCAGCCAAAAAAAAATAAAGAAAGGAGAATGAAAAAAGGAATGGGAACAGTACCAGACCACATAAACCAATCTAATTCATCCAACATTCATTGAACAACTGCTTTGTACTAAGACAAACAACAATAACAATAATGGCTACCATTCATGGACTTCTTGTGCCAGGCAGTCTGCTGAGTGTTTTCTGTAAACTGGCTCATTGAATTCTCACAACTGCCCCAGGAGATAGGGAGTGTTATGATCCTCATTCTAAGGATGAGGAACCCAAATCTTAGTGTTACCTGCTCCAAGGAACTGAGCCAAGATGGTGAATGGAGGAGCTGGTTTCAAGAATAAGGAAATATGGAGGGCATGGTGGTACACACCTATAATAGCAGGACTCTGGGAGGCTGAAGCAGGAGGATGTCAAGTTTGAAGCCAGCCTAAACAACTTAGTGACTTAGTGAGACGCTCAAAAAAAAAAAGTATGTATATATACATGGCTCAGTGTGAAGGTTCTGGATTCAGTTTCCAGTACCACACAAAACAAAACAAAACACAAAACCAGAAGGAGGAGGAGGAAGAAACATTGTCATTGCCAACAAAGTGTTTACACTAGCATGGTAAGATGAAGATAACAAGCCACAGGGTGGGGTGTAACTCAGATGCTGGGATGAGCAGGCTGGAGAATCAGCAAAGGCTGCACCATGCTTCCAGTAGCTCGGTCTGAACACCTAAGGGTTATTTCAATTCTTTTCCTTCACTGTCCCCACAACTACTCCATCCTCAAGAACTGTCTGTCCCACCCCCGCATAGGTCAAACCTACCTGCTTCTCTGGCCTTCCCTATGCTCCCCTCGCAGGGAAGAGCCGGGCTCCCTAAGTCCTCCCCTACCCTGGGTCAGAGAAGCTCACTTAACACAGAGGGCGGGTCTGTGCCCTGACCCAAACCTTTCACGGGCTTCCTAGTGAGTCCCGCCTTCTTCCCATCGTCTCCCAGGCTTCCTGCCAGGGTCTGGCCCTTGCCTACCTCATCTCCTCCAAAAGCTGCTAATCCCCCAACAACCAGCACGAAGCCTGCCATTCAGTAAGCAATGACTCCAGGCAGAAGAGATGAGGGCATGAAAGGAAGGAGAGTGAAGCTTTACAGAGGAAGCCACATTTGAGATAAACAAGAAAGTACAGGGGGACTTCTCGGCAGCAAGGGAAGGGGTGTGAGGTGGTGGAATGAGGCAGGGCCAGGGCGGCTGCGCACTGTGGTGGGCGGGCCTGGAGACAGGCCTCGGGAAAGCATCAGGCCTCAGGCTGGAGTGTGCCGGAAGCTCCTGCCCCGCAGACTGCCTGGCGAAAAGTATTCAGTGAGTGGTAGCTGCTATATTGTTCTATATCTTTGTACAAAGCAGTTCTTAGTTGGGACCCCTCCCCGCCCCCAAGAAACCCTGATCCGTGCATCTGAGATGGGCCTGGCGCTTGTGCTTCTCCCCAGTTCCAGGGAGCACTCTTTGAGAACCACCGCTGTAAAGTAGGCCTCCTGTGGAGGAGCAGGGGACCCGAGCTCCAGCTGCCTCTTCCCCGTTCCTGCACCACCCCTGCCACAACTCGACACCCACTCCCCTGAGCTCCAGCCAGGGTGTCTGCCCTGGACAGCATGCTATGCTTTGGAAATATCTCTTGTTTCTCTCTCCGTCAAAACTTACTGGTCCTGAGTTCTGTTCTTTCAAGGCCACCTGATGTCACATAGCAATTCACACTAATGCTGCTCCAAGTCTCTTTTTAACAGAGGCCTGGCATTAAACTGTGTAGCTGTGATGGTGGTGTTTCAGACTCTGTGCAAAAGGAGAGTCGGAAGAGAAGGCTTTTCCTGGTGGACCTCAAAGCACTCCTCAGGACATGCTGCCAGCCTGCCCACCTTCCAGTGACTACCCCTGAGGCCACTAATACTTTCACTTACACTTTTTCCCACTAAGAGGAGGGCAAGAATGATTCTAGGGTCATGAGTAAAGACTCACGTGTTTTAGCCAAGTATGTTAGCACATACCTATTGTTGCACCCAGTGAGAGAGAACCAACCAGAAACCGATATTAAATCCACACAGGAGTTTATTACCGGCCGGGACCCGAGCTGAGCATCGGACTCGAGCCTCGACTGGGGGTTGACAAACATGTTTTATACACCTTTGAGGCCAGCAGTTTCTAGGCCCCCCATGGGATAGAACTAGTAAAGCAAGCAAAAGGTACAGAAGCAGAATGTCCGGCTGTTAGAACATTTGTAAAACAATAGCTGATTAATTGTTATTTCTAAAGGGACCTTTTAAGGGGAGGAGGTTTCTAAGCTTCCTCCTTCTGAGTTCATCTAAAAGGCAGGCAGGTGGGTCAAGCAGCAATATGGAGTCTGTCTTGCTAACTAGGGTCTTTCACCTATAATCCCAGCACTTTGGGAGGCTGAGGCAGAAGAATTGCAAATTTGAGCCTAGTCTAGTCTCGGTAACTCAGCAACTTAGGGAAACCCTGTCTTAAAATAAAAGGTTAAAAAAAAAAAGCTGGGGCTGCAGCTCAGTGCCAAGTCCCTGGGTTCGAGTGCCAGTGCTGGAAAAAAAAAATCTTGTATTCACAGCATCAGAGAGTGATGTGCATCATAACATGTAGCATTTGCATAGCCTCCCCTGGAAAAAGATTCTCACTGACCCAGGAGGCAAAGTTAATTTGCATCTGCGTCAGTTGTAAATCAGAGAGGACCAGATAGTTAATGTGCATCTCTAGCATTTAAAATACAAATGTTCTTTCTTCTCTGGGGCTTGAAAGTGAAGTACACAGCACCACAAGCCCTCTGGGCCCTCCTGGTTGGACCCACAGATCTGCCCCCAGCTTTCCTCAGCTTACAGGGATGTGAAATGAAAACAGAAGGATTTGAAATGGGAACCAGTGTTGGTGTGGTATGGTTTGGTCTGGTCAGCAGCCTCGCATTCTGTAAGGAAGAACATATCTCTATCCTCAAGATGCAGCTCAAATAGGAAGCAGAAAATCTGACTGTTCTGTACTGCAGAGAAACAGAAAACAATCCCCCACAGAGTCTCTCTCTTGATTCTGATGTGCCTTTCAGCTCTCAAAGCTAAGGACAAAAGTGTTCACACTTCTAAGCCACATTTACGTGGGTTGACATTCTGGTTCTGCCACTTCCCAGCTATGAGATTTGGACAATTTACTTAAGCTCTCTGAGCCTCAATGTTCTTGAAGGTCAAGTGGAAGTGTTGACAGCAGCTTAAGAGGGGTGCAACAAACACTCTGTAAAGTCATGAATGTTAAGTAGGGGTATCTAGTTCGATATGGTGCATGGTGAGCTTGTATCTGCTCATCAATTGTTCTCCATGAATAAAAATCTCAGTTTATAGTGTTTGCCAACTTCCCTGGTATGAAAACTCTCACCATGGCTGACATCAAGCTACTAATATGTTGTCACCGAATGCAGGGTGAGGAGAGATGTGCAGAGCACAGTATTATATAGGGTTTCTACCATACAGTTGAAAATGATGTCAAAAGCGGAGATAACACTCAAACATACCAAAACAATTCTAAGTGATGAGTATTTTTTTTGTACCAGGGATCGAACTCAAGACCTTGCGCTTGCGAGGCAGGCACCAGTGCCACTGAGCTAAATCCCTGGCCCTAGTGATGAGAATTTATTACCTTTGTATTTTGAGTATTTTTTAGCTTTGTTTTTAAAATAATTTATTTAATTGTAAACTCACACCATGTAATTTTCCATGGTGGCTGTGCTTAATGACTAGCTCACAATCCACTCTCTCAAGCCAGGGCAAGCCAGCCTAAGCATGTCGCCCATCAGTAGGTGGTTCCTAAAGACGACTTCCCTTCCCTCTTCTTTTCCTTTCCTCGCCCTGCGGAGGAGTTCATGAAAGTTTTCCTAGGCAGAGACAAAGATGTTCTTTGTCCTCTGCAGGCTCTATGCTTTACTTCTGACCTGAGTGCCCTGGGCTGCCATCCCAGTCCCCAGTCACCTCCTTGAAGACCTGAGCCCTCCCCAGGCCGCCTGCCTTGCCTTCTCCCAGCTGGGGACCTGAAGGACCACAGACCCCAGAACAAGGGTTGCCCCTGCCTGCCTGGGGACAGCAAGGGAACAGAGAAACTGTCCCGGGCTGAATAGTGGGGGCTATTGGTTTATTTTCAGATCCCTGCCTGGAAAGATGATGGGAAAGCAGGCCCAGCAAGCTGTACTTTCACAAGTCAGGACCTATAATTAGTCCCTGCTTGAGGGTGGAATAAACCCCTGCTTGTTACTAAACAACAGCAAAAGCAGGACAACCTCCAGCTTCCCCCAACCCGGGGCTGCACAGGCCTCTGAGGACAGATACTTGGACAGAGCCACCTTATCTATGGACAACATCCAGATTACCCCAAAAGTTGCTCTGTCTCCTCCCAGAAGAGCACTCAGAGGTCAGGGAGGAGCAAGGCCACTGAAGTAGGGCCCCTCGCCTCATCTCACCTTCGGGCACTCTGCAATTCCTGCCCAGCCCCTTCACAGATTGCTCAAGGCATCCTCTTATTTATTAAGCATTTGCAGTCAACTGAGAAAATGCTACAAAATCACACACTCCATGTTCTTGCAGCTGGACAAAGCAATGCCAGAGCTTTCTGGGAGCACAGCCCCAAAGGAAGTTGATCCAAATGGTGGCCACGTTGACTCTGCAAGGCAGGACCTGCATAGCTGCATATCCACTCTGCCTTTCTGGAGCTGCATCCTACACACACCCCGGAGTTGGGTTAGGTTGGGTATTTTTTTTTCTGTCTACTGCTTGGGTCCCGAGTTTAAAAAGTAGAAACAAGTAAATAAAACTAATCCATACCAAAGTGGATAACTTAAAGCTTCAGGGTCCCTCACCTGCAATACTCTGTCCAAGGCCCAGTCGCTAATTTGATTTTGGTTGTTATCTATTTTTCTTAAAAGGGGTCTCTGGAGGGCCGAGGATTTAGCTCAGTGGCACTGCGCCTGCCTTGCAAGTGCAAGATCCTGAGTTTGATCCCCGACTGGGGAGGAGGGGGGTCCTCTGGAATTTCATTAAACTAGGGCCCCACATCTGCCTGTACTTCCCTTTCAGGGCTCCTAGTCTATGTCGCTTTGAAGCAGTTTTCTGCACAGTGTGGTTTTTGATCCTACAATCTGGACACTGGCTATGACCCAGGAACCAATGCTTGGGTGGAGAATTAATTTGTCAAGAGTGTCACTGTGGACAAAGTGGCACTGCTGAAAGATTGGGGCAGAGGGGGCTTCTGACTGTGGTTGGGGCAGCTCTGTAAAACAGGAGGAGAGGAGGCCCAGCCAGGCCTCAAGAAGGAAGGCCATGTGTGATGGGAACTCTTCGTAGTAATTATACTCAACTCTACTAATTAGATTTACTGATCTGCTGTGTTCTTGATATTCTGGTATCAGGGACCTCAGAATTTGGTCCCAGAATTAGGAATTTAGCTAATTCCTAAAGAACGCAAACCACCTGCCTGTGTGCACCTTTAATATGCAAAATAACCAGTCCTGAGGCCCTGCTCCCACCCTACCTCCTCTTCTGAGCGACATTCCTCGGCCTTCATCATGGCCGAATCAAGCAGCTGAGAACTCGGGATCACTCCTACAGCCCAGAGGCTTCTGCACTTATTCAAACAAGCCAATCCTAAACCTGTTTAGAAACTTACCCTCCTTCAGGCACTCCTTCCGTGAAATACACAGTCAAGGCTTCTGTGCGCATGTTCCGCTCCCTCCTTTAGCCTCCTGACCAGCCTGCTGCTGCCCCCTGTGGACAGTGTGGTGTAGTGCACCGCCTTCTAGGAAAATGTAATGAATGTTAAATCCCCACGAGTTGCGAACTTTCACAGGGTTCCCATAAGACTCACTTTGTAGGACTTGTGAACATATCTGCTTCTGAACATTCTCCCAGAAGGGAACTAGTTCGTAAGTCAGTTACCCCTAATCTGTTGGCCTCACCATGTCTGAATACAAATAAGATCATGGATCCATTTTTAAAGTCCCTTCTTGATGGTTTCTGGGAAATAGCCTCCTGATCTGGGCCGGGGGAAAGCTGGGAACTAGTCACTCATGGTCAAGTCTTTCATTTATTCATGCACTCTTTCAACAGATATTTAAGGAATGTTTAAAACCAGCCAGGCCTCAGGGGCACAGCAATGGAAGATCTGCTGCCCCTTGGCTGGGGTGGGGTGGGTGGGAGGTGGAGTTGGGGTGAGGTTGTCTCAAAACAGTGGGATAAAGGTTCTGATGGGGGAAAGCCAGGAAGCACAGCAGTGGAGCTAAGTCCCACTTTTGGGAAAAGTAGCAATTACCTTTCCCCTTGTTCCAAAGTGATCATCCTAATTTTGTTTCATTTCCTTGAATTTCCAACTAGCAAAACTCATCTTTGCTCCAGCCTGGCCCTGTGGCACACTGGGGACCAGGCAAGGTAGGGTCTCTCCCTCTCCCATGACATTCCTGTCTTTCATCTCTGGTGCGTGTAGACCTCCTCCTGGTTGATAAAGAACATGCAGCTGTAGTTATATACCCAAGAGTGGGGTTGCTGGATCTTAACGGTAGTTATATTTTTAGTTTTTTGAGGGGCTTTCATATTATTTTCCATTGCAGCTATAACTAATTTATATGCTCACCAACAGTATACAAGGGTTTGCTTTTATCCACATCCTCACCAGCACTTGTTATCTTTCATGTCTTTGATAAGAGCCATCCTATGTGAGATGATATGTCATTGTGCTTTTAAATTGCATTTCCCTGATGATTAGTGATTTTGAGTATGTTAGTTAACTTGATTTAATCATTCTACAATGTAAAATGTGTATTAAGAACATTGGATTATAACCCCTAAATATATATAATTGTTATTTATCAATTAAAAATAAAATTTTGCTGGGCATGATGGTAGATGCTGTAATCCCAGCTACCTAGGAGACTGAGGCAGAGGAATTAATTGTAAGTTTGAGCCCAGCCTGGCCAACTTAGCCAAAGCAATCCTATCTCAAAATAAAAATTTTTAAAAAGGTCTGGGGATATCGCTCAGTGGTACAGCATTTGTTTAGTGTGAGGCCTCTGGGTTTGATGCCCAATACCACCAAAAATAAAAATAAATAATTTTAAATTTTTTTTAAAATTTCGTGTGTGTGTGTGTGCGTGTGTGTGTGTGTTGACAAGAGAATCTCTACCAACCCCCACTTGTGGCAGATCCCAAGGGGCTTGGGGAGCCAAGTTTGAAAACCACTCTTCAAGTCTCTATGAAATCCCTAAATTATATGTACAATGTTTATATTTACATGGACATTGGAGGGTAGATGAAATTCTAGAACCACACTGTCCAATATGGTAAGTGGTAGACATTTAAATGTAAATTAATGGCAGTTAAATGAAATCAAATTTTCAGTTCCTCAGTCCTCTTTGCCCCATCTCACAGGCTCAGCAGCCATGCATGGCCTGTGTCAGATGGCAGCATAGACAAAGGACATTTCCGTCGTCACAGGAAGTTCTACCAGACACCATTAGTCTAGACTTGAACAGCTTCAAAGGCGTCCATGACCAGAATGTGTTCCAGTCTGCTAAGTAAAGCCAATGAAACTTCATTTAAGGAGTCACAAATCATTCCTGGATTGTCAAGAGCTCATAGCTGTGACAGAGGCTATGAACAGATCTGTATTTTAATAGCAATTTTGTTCCAAAATTCTAACCCTAAAATCTCTTAAAAGATCTTCAAATCGTATACCTTTTAATCTCCTTCCCCTCCCCCTTTTCCAAGAGGGAGACTAATTCTAAAAATACTTGTGTGTAAAAGATGCCTTCAGCTCCACTGTGTCTGTGTCTAGCACAAGTGACAGTGGCAAATGAGCAACCTTTCTCCTTGGTGTCATTCCAGGTGGGTGAGGCTGTCTTGGAGAACGCTCGGCTCATGCTGCAGACAGAGACCATCCAGGCAGAAGCAGATGACTTTAAAGAGAGGTAATGATCTTCACCAGCAGGGACAACCCCTCACACCCCCAGACTCCTGGGCAAGGCCCACAGTGCAGTGTCCCACAGTCTGCGTCATTCACCTACACCTCGTGAAAGGCGAGTCTGGGAATGAAAATGTTTACGTGAGAAAGTGAAGGCTTATGGATGGAGGTGGCACTGTAGACATTTATAGGGTTGCCAGAGGAATGATTAGACTGCCGCTGGGGTATTCCAGAGGCTGGAACTCAGACTTTTCCAGAAATGGAGACTTAAACTCTTGAAGGAAGAAATTTAGATAATTAGAGCATTCCAGAAATGGAATGGTGGCTTTGAAAAGGACGAGGTTACGGGCACTGGAAATATGCAAGCAGAGACCAGGGAAGGGTACAAGTTAAATATTAAATTCTAAAGTCCCTTATAATTCTAAGACTTGAAGATACTTCCTGGAATGAGAGGTTTGAGGTCGCTCCCTTTCATGGATTGATGATGGTAAGCTGTGGAGTTTGGCTGAGTGACACAGCCAAGGAAGGAAAGGAATGGCTCCAGTAACAATTGGTCAAGATGTCAAGGAGTTCCTAGAAAGAACATCCTGTTGCAAACTAGAGATTTTGCAGACTAGGATTGAATCAACTCACAGGTATCAACTTCCCTTTTACAACTGCTTTCCTTGTGGCCTATAGGTTTTGGTATGTTGTATTGTCATTATTGTTTGGTTCTAGGAATTGTTTAATTTCTTTCTTGATTTATTCTGAGTGTTCAGGAATGTGTTAATAACCAGGTAAAATTTATCTGGCTTCTTTTGCAAATGTTATCCAGTTTAAGTGATCTGAAAGTATACATGGGATGATTTTGATTCTTTTGTATTATTTAAGTAGTCTTTATGACTAGTATGTAAGGGTATTTTGAAGAAAGTTCCTTGTGTTGCTGGGAAGTAAGTGTGTCCTATACTAGTAGAATAGAACACTCTGTAGATGTCTATTAAGTCCATTTGTTTGAAAGGATGGTTCAGCTCTGGTATTTCTTTGTTAATTTTTTGTTTAGTTGATCTCTTTGTGATAATGGGGTATTGCGGTCATCCACTGATTTTGCTGGTGTTTATTTGATCTTTTATGTCCACTAGTGTTTGTGTTGCGAAGTTGAGTGTGCTGGTGTTCTATATATATATATATATTTGTTTTTGTTTTCTGTTGAATTGTTTCCTTAACCAATATGTAATGACCTTCTTTGTTTCTTCTGATCAGTTTTGGCTTGAAGTTCACCTTGTGTGAAAATAAGATGGGTACTCCTGCTTGTTTTCAGGCTCTCATTTCATGGAATGTTGTTTCTGATCCTTTGATTATTAGTCTATGAATTTCTTTTTGAATTAAATGTATTTCTTATTATATACAGCATGCCATTGGATTTTGGGTTTTGATGCAATCTGCCAATCTGTATCATGACTCGAGAGGTGACATCATTTACATTGAGAGTTATTACTGAAAGATATCAGTTTATTTCTGTCATTGCATTATTTTTCTATTGCTGATTCCTTTTTCCCTCTTCTACTTCACTGCTCACCATATGTAGTATATTCATTCCACTAGACTTTTTGGCATGTTGACTTCATTCTCTTTCTAGGATATCTTCGAGAATTTTTTGGAGTGCTGGTTTAAAGGTCAAAAAGGTGCTTTTTGTCATGTGAAGACCTATTTCTCCAACAATTTTGAAAGTTAGTTTTGCAGGATATATCAGTCTGGGTTAGAAGCTGTTTTCTCTTAGGACTTGAAACTTCACTGGGCTTGAACGTTTGTGTTGAGAAATCTGCTGTAATTCTAACAGGCTTACTTGTATAAGTGATTTGTTGCGTTTCTGTTCTTGTGTTGGATTTCTGGGATTTTGGTTATGATGTATCATAGAAGCTCTTTCTGATCATGGCTGTACATGCCTTGATGAGCTGTGTGTTAAATTCTTTCCCCATACTTGGAAAGTTTTCTGCTATTTTCTATAAACAGGTTCTTATGCCACTCATGCTGTCTTCTGACTTTCAGTAATTCCAGTTAATCTTAGATTAGTCTTCTTTGTGCCTTCTGGCAGCTGTTGCATCCATTTTTCCTGTTCTCTTGTTATTTTTAAGGTATCTCTGAGTAGATGGTCACTTGCCTCAGCTGTCTTCTAGTTCTGACTCTCAGTCCCCACAGTGGTCACTTGTGCTGCCCATACTTCCAATAGAATTATCTCTTAGGTTTCAGTTTGGTACTTCTTCATAAACTCTAATTCCTTGCTAAACTGGTCATTCATTTTATTTGTGTCATTTTGTTTGGCTCAACCAGCTTTTTATTAGTATCTTCTGTAAGCTCACTGATCATTGTGTTGACTTCCATGTTTCCCCCCAAATAAGACCTAGGCAGAAAGCAATGACCCTTGAAAACTAGAGATCAAAATGTCAGCCCTGTCTTACCTATTATTCCTAATAAAAGTAATAGCCTTTTCTAAATACCCTTAATACTCCTTAATACCCTTGCCTTACCTGCCTTACAGAATAGCCACTGAGTAAGAGAATAGTGTTATCAGGTAAAGCAAAAATAGGCTGATAGGGGTTGGCATTTTTTGGTCTCTAGTTGTCAAGACTGATTGTTTTCCAGCTAGGTCTTATTTTTGAAGAAAGAGGATAACTCCATTATCTATTTAGTTATATCATCTTTGAGCTCTTTTCCCTCCTCTTTTATCACTTCATATAATTCAGCTGTTTGGCTTTTTTTTGGTACCGGGGATCAAACTCAGGACCTTGCACTTGCGCAGCAGGCACAGGAACCACTGAGCTAAATCCCAGCCCCATTTTGGCTTTTTTTAATTTCTTCTCTGTTGCTGCCCCATGAATCAGCTTTGAGTTTTTGGAAGCATTTTGTTGTCTTCTTTTCCTGTGTTTCTATCAGGCTGTGTGTGTGTATGCACATGCTGAGAGTTGAGGGTTGATTATAGTGGAAAGACTTTTTTGCTAGTATGGAGTTCTCTTTAATTAGTATCTGCTTTCCAGTGATATACTCTAGGCATGACTAACTATAGGCCTTTGCCTCTGTTCCAAAATCTGACTACTTCCTTAATTTGGGAAGGGCAGAGTACAGTATAATTAGCCCAGCACCCAATTCTCTGAAAATGAACTGCAGTATTGTTGGTGAGACAAAGACAAACCAGATATTGGCATACAGTAAAAACCAATTAATAGCGACAACTATGCCATCTGACAATAGTAAGGAAATCAGCAAAAATAATATAGTCAAAGACAAACTAAATATTGATATACTGCAAGAATCAATAAAAGCTACCACTGTACCACCTTTACTACAGAAAAAGATCTTCAGCAATAATCAAATATTGACATACCATAAATATCTAGTAAGTACAACAACTATATCACCATTCACAATAGAAAAGAATTCTACAATAATAGCACAAAGTCAACCAATTATCTAAAAATAATAAAGTTTAATAGTAATAATAGTAGGGCTGGGGATTTAGCTCAGTGGTTTGGCTGCCTGTCTTGCAAGCTCAAGAACCCGAGTTTGATCCTTGGTACCAAAAAAAAATAAAGTAATACTAGTAAAAATGGAGGGGTGGAGAAGGGGAAATGAAAGTAAAATTTGAAAAATAAAGAAAAGAGAAGAGAAAAGTGAGATAAAGGATCTTATTAAGGAGTAAAAAAAAATCAATAGAACTAAATAAAAGTAACAGAAAAGAACAAGCAAGAGAAAAAAGAAAAAACAGAAAGTGAAATAAAAGGAAAAACCAATCCCCCCAAAAACAAATGATAAAAAAGAAATGAGTCTGAAAAAATTTCCTCCATGTGTTTGAATGAGTGGTCTCTTTCCAGAATCTGCATTATTGGAATCTACCAGATATGAGGGAGGGATAGTGAATCACTACCAAGACCTATTTTGTTCCCACACTCACAATTTTTTTTTTTTTTTCAGTATGGGGATTGAACTCGTGACCTTGCACTTGCAAGTCAGGCTGGGGAACCACTGAGGTAAATCCTCAGCCCTGACACTCACATTTTTTAATGTGAATGCTGAATCTTGCCCTGCCTCTCCTGTCAATGGTGTCTGCCCTAGGGCTGTATTCATTCCAGCTGCTTCCTGTTTCTGTGTCCCTCTGTGGGCCCCAAATCACAGCTTTCTCCACCTAACTTTATGACCTGTGGGTTTGTGAGGTACACGCATGCACGCACACACACACACACACACACACACACACACTCCAGAGGCCCTTCTGTCTGTACACCCCAGACTGTGTCAGCTGTCAACTGTTCAGGCTGAGGTGTATCCTTGATCATGTTGGCAGGTGGGGAAACAAATAGACCACTGAACTGTGTTGGGTGTAGGTATCAGGGCTGGGGAGAGGGTGTCAAGCAGGCCACTGGACTTAATGTCAGTAATTTCAGATCCAGCCCCCTCCAAAAACCACCATGATCAGCCTCACTTCTCACCACACAAAGCAAGACCCCATGTCCTTCCTTGTCTAAGCTTAAACTTCTCAGGGAGTCTATGTCTAGTCATGCCTTCTCCACAACTCTCTCTTGTGGCCATCTTCCACCCAGTCACTGTGGAAGGGGGGCCCCAGAAACCCTGAAGTGTAGCTGTTCTGTAGTTATTCTGTAGCTCAGTTTTAAACAACCACTTCCCAAAATGGCTCCTGATTAAATACTCTCAAATAGGGAAGGCACTGCACTGGATTTCTTTCCCAACACTAGTGTGCCTTGTGGGAATTACTTTCATAGTAAAACTCCATGACCTTTTGCAGTTTATAGTAACCATGGGCTTTACTTAGGGGTAGTACTGCCATCCTGGTCTGTTTTTCCCTGGTTGCTGACTCTCTCCAGGCTTACCTTGTGTAACAGAGCTGATTGCCCTCTCTGGAAGCCAGGGTTAGCATTTCAACTGCTTTGTTCCTTTCTCTGTATTGTACTGTTTCTCCAGCTTCTCTGTTTCTAGTTTTCCTGTCATCTCCCTCCCAATTTCTGGAGACCTACTTCTTTTTTTATTCACCAGGTTGTTGTTTTCCAGGTGTCTCCATTCCAGATCCCAGAGAGGCTATATTTTGCTGCTGGACTTTACTCCACCATTTTTAATCTCTTCAAAAGTTGTAAATACTTTAAACTCCAGATATTTCAAATACAAATCCATGCTTCCCATTTCTCTTAAAGAGAACTGGCCCCCTGGTCTAAGTCCTTCCCACAGAGTAGTAATGAGTAGGAGTCAAGCAGCAGCACCTCCTATAGATGAAGTATGAGCTCTATCATGTGCTTCCATCCCCAAGCCTCCCTGTAGCCCAGACCCTGCCCTGGCCCCTCACCTACATTCCCCAAGTGGTCTCTGAAGGCATTCGGGTTTGCAGTCTGGAATTCCAACACATTCCCTGTTTTGGGATCCCCAGCTGGCACTTAGCTAGGTCCCTAGTAATGATTGTTAAAGGGTCCTCAGGTGAAAAGCAGGACAATTTAGGATAGTGATGAAGATGCTGGATCCCCTGACCTGGATCTGAACTCCTGGAGAAGGCTTCCTTAGAGCAGTGTGTTCCCAGTGCCCCAGGAGGCTGCATCCATGAAGTCAGTTTATCAGAAGCTTATTACAATCACTTTCCTGTTAATAAATCAACCTGTGACAATTGCAGTACTGTGACAAACTGCAGCCCTCAAAGCTACTGGAACAGTGACTTAATGTTCATTGCCTACCAAAATATTGGCCTTTTGGTAACATTTATAATCTGATTTTTTTTCCTTTTGTGTTACCCACCTATGCTGATTAAGTTCCTTTATTATGCAGATATGAAAATGAGCAGCCATTTCGAAAGGCAATGGAAGAGGAAATTAGCTCTCTGTATAAAGTCATTGATGAAACTAATTTGACAAAAACAGATCTGGAGGGTCAAATAGAAAGTCTGAAAGAAGAACATGACTTTCTGTCAAGGAGCTATGAAGAGGTGGGTGGTATGGAGCTTGCTGGGTGGCCACATGAGTGAGTGCTCCTCTGTCTGGCTCTCCTTCCCAACATAGGCTATGGGATCCTCTCAACCTCTCTTCATTCCTTGCTGAGACCTTCAGGGAAAAATGCCAGCAAAATATTTTCAAGCCCTTGTAGTGGGTCCAGAAGTCTCCAACTCAGATGGGCTGGAACCTCAGGGGGCAGCAACAGGTCTGAGCAGAAGTGAGTGGTGGATCCTGTGTTGGGTTGGAAGGAGTCTCTCCCTCCCAAAGGCATTCTACCTTTTCTTTAGCTCTGTATAGGATGAACAGAATAACTGCATGCAGACCAAAGCTATGGTTTCCACACACTCATCAATGCAGTTAGGTTAGATCCCTGGGTAACATGACTGAAAGACTCCTTCACAGTCACATGGTAGTTCCCCGCAGGACTGCACTGATTCTAACCCACTTCACATGTGCTGTTGTCTAATGTGCTTCTAACTGAAAGAGCCAAAACCCACTCAACAATGCTTCCAGAAGTTCCTCCTTGTATCTGCCCTTCAGCTAACCAACATATGTGAGCCCACTTCCTCCTCTTCCCTATCTCTATTAGCAGTAACCCTTCAGGGACTCCAAAATTATCTTAAATCTCTTTTAGCCTAGCTTGATCTGATACCCAAGTTTGGTTTGCTGTTGTTGCTTACTTTATTTTTGTTTTTATTTGTTTATTTTGATTTTTGCTTTGGGCCAGGGCTTGTGAAAACCAACCTAAGAAATGCATCCTTGGAAAAAGAGAATCTAGCATCCATGCCAGGAAGAGGATCAGGGACGCGGCCAGTCTCTGTGAGCCCATACTCGACAGTAGCAGAATGAGAACCCCAGTTATTGCCCACTGAGCTGGCCTTCAGCTGGCTCAATGTCTGTGTATTTTCAGAACTCACCTAAGGTGTGTATTGTTGTTTTCAGGATGTGAAGATGTTGTACAAACAGCTGGCAGGGTCTGAGCTGGAACAAATGGATGTTCCCATTGGCACCGGTCTGGATGACATCCTTGAAACAATCAGAATTCAGTGGGAAAGAGATGTGGAAAAAAACCAGGCAGAGACAGGAGCTTTGCTCCAAGCCAAGGTAAGAAGCAGGACCAGCATCCCACACCCTGCCCTACACAGAAGAAGGCAAACAAAGACAAGAGCAGTCATTGTGCAAAAGAGGAAATGTAACTATTTAATAACAAGGTCAATTTTGTTAGACATGGATGAAATGCAAATTAAAATAATAACCTTATGTTTACCTATCTGAAAGCAGAAAATGTTTAAAAGGATGCTGCTGGCCAGCAAGTAGAAAAGTAGATTCTTGACTGTGTTACTGAGGAGCACAAACTAGTACAGCACCTTTGAATACAGAACTTGGTGGTATGTATCAAGAGTGTTAAAATGCCCCTACCTACTAGTTGAATAATCTGGACAATATCCTAAAGGGGGAATTAAAATGCAAAGGTTGGGGATGTAGCTCAGTGGTAGAACACTTGCCTAGTATGAACAAGGCCTAGGTCCCATCCCCAGCACTACAATAAAAAAAGGGAAAAGAAAATACAAATGGTTATATCCACATATACACACTGAGGTATTATAAGAGCAAAAAACCTGGGGGGCAAAAATATATAAATATTTAGTATTAGGAAAAGGAGTAAGGTACAACCTAATTATACTATGTTCAATAAAATATAAAACAGCCATTAGAAATGACATTTATGAAGCATTTACAATAACATGGGGAAATGCTCATGCTAAAAGGTGGGAAATGATGGTAGAATGGTATATACCAGAGACCAAAGGCTTTTTTTGTGAAGGATCACACAGTAAATATTTTAGACTTTAGAGGCCAGATGGTCTCGTTGCACACTCAGCTCTCCCAACTGCAGTGTGAAACAGCCAGAGATAACAGGGAGCAAATGAGTGTTACTGCAATAAAATTTTATTTAGAGAAACAGAAGGTGAGCTAGATTAGACCTTAGAGCTGTAGTTTGCCAACTCCTCATATGTACAGTGGGGTATTTAAGTATCTCTCAAGTTTTTCTCAAGTACTGTAGTATAAATTATGTTCACAGGGAGAACAAACAACATTCACTAAACCTCATAATTAACAAAGGAATTACTGGAAAACAGAATCCAGAGGATCTATTCTTCCTTTCCCCATCTACCACCCATTCATGGCTCTGGAATTTTAAGGTAGAGGATGAATGGGGTAGAAGAGGAAGAAGAATGTGAAGAAGTGAAGAAAATAAGGTAGACCTTTGAGAAAAGGCAACAGGGTTGCTTCTAAGCTCTTGGTTGTCAGTAAGTGGTTCTCAATCCTAGCTGTACATCGGAATGATCTCAGAGCATTTTCCAAAATGCCAGTGCCCAGGCTCCATTCCAGACTACTGAAGTCAGAGGAGCACGGGAACTTTGTGATTTTTTTTAAGGTCTCTGGGTGATTCTAATGTACAGCCAGGCTGGAGAGCCATGACAGTCATAAAGCTACCAAAGGAAATAGTACAGCCTTTTCTGTGCTTTCTTCTACCATGTCCTTCAATCCCCTGCCCCCTAAGCACTAGCAGGGACCATCCTTGCAGGGCCCTCCCCAACTCTAGACCCCAACTTCCACCAGTCCATAAAAGATCTTTTACTCTCCCATTTTTCCATCCACTGTACCCTTTCAATAAGTTTTTTCTTTGTAATCATCAATTCCTTAAGACAGATCACTACACTTTTTTATAGCAAGTGGTGCCTAGTAAGTAAGTTAACAAAATGAATTCCCCTCTCCACCCAAGATGGTGGGAGGTAGAGTGACACAAAGGTGAAGTGAAGCCAAGCCATAGATTTGATTTTGTCTTATTTTTTCCCTAGTACTAGGGATTGAACACATGGCCTTTGTACTAAGCTATGTCCACTGGTCTTTTTAAATTTTTAAAAATTTGAGATAAGGTCTCATTAAGTCACTAAGTTACCCAGGCTGGGTTCAAATTTGGCGATCTTCCTGCCTCAGCTTCCCAGAGTGCTGGGATTACAGGCATCCACCAACTCACTGGGCTGAGTTTCTGACTTTGACTCTTTTTGAAGAGACTTCTGAATATTTAACAGCACTGAATACCATCTAACCTTATTTCCTCATTTTAAAGGGATAGAAAGTGAGACTCAGGGATGACAATTGTCTTCCCAAGTTCACACAGCTGTTGGGTAGCACCAAGTTCAATTCTCCTGGCTGTTGGTCTAAGGACCTTTTTCTGAAATTGGACTACATTATTTCTTTCCTACCCCTGTGCTCAAAGTTAATCCCAGTGGCCCACTGGTTGGCAACCTTGTTGGTGCGTATACCACACTGTAGTAATCATTTCTTTGGGAAGGGGTTGGGACATTCTAATTACCAGAAAGAAATCTTGCACAGTGTGAAAAAAACCTGATCATTAATATTCACCCCTCACCCCTTTGAGAATCATCACCAGCCCCACAGTAACTCAAACATTAATTCTCAACAGATTCATTAGTGTGTTTTCAATAGTGTAATCTGAAAGCTACATCTCAGAGAAACAGACAGTACTTGTTTTAGTTTGGCCAGTGCTGTCTGGGCCTCTTGCAGAGAGAAAGAGCTCAGAAAATATTTGCAGAATGAGTGAATTCCTCTGATCATCAACAGAGATCAGAACTGATGACCAGAATTCCTTCAATAAATAGTTTTGTCAGATGCAGTTGTGCCCTTGGGGGCTGACATTTGTCTGTCCTGAGCATCTCTTGTCTGTTTCTTGGCAGCAAAGCATAAATAGGAAATGGCTTGACACCTAAACTGCTTTCAAAAGCTTTTGTAAAGAAAATGCAAACATGCATTTAATTACCTTTCAGCCCAAGGAGGCTGGAAATTAATTAACATAATTAACTTATGTCTTAGTTTAGGTTCCTCCAGAAGCAGGTCTTGAGGCAAATATTGGAGTGGAAGTGTTTTATTTGGGTGGGGTGGGGAGGGGATGGGAGGACCAAGAAAATGCCAGTACGGGGAAAGCCAAGAAGAGAATCGACACAGCGTGCATTATGAAAGCAGCTACCCCTGGGCAAGAGGGGTGGGGGGGGTTGTAAGCCCAGGGGCGTTCTGGAAAAGGCATAGAATGCAGAGGCACCAGGTGAGGGAGCTCCCGTATTAACACCAAGCCCCATAGGTCCTCGGCCGTCTGCTAGCAGAGTGACCTTTCTCGGGTTGCAGGGAAAGCTCTCAGGCAGATATGTGGAATCTGGGAAGGAGCGCGATAGTACTTTGAAGGCCTAAAGGATGGAAGCAGGTACCATCAGCACCTGCGACAACTTATCTGCCAACTCTTCATGTTCGTAATCATTAAAGGATTATCCAGAGGTTCTGGCTAGGGTCCATCTATAACCATATTCTCTCCAGCCAAGATGTTCTGGATGTCAGGATCCTCGGAGCTCCAGGTGTTTTAGTCTCCAGAGTTGCACAGCTCAGTGGCTCAGTGGTTGGAGGGCGAGGCTGATCCTGAGTACCTTAAAATATGGCTCTTTCTTGGGTAATTGTTGTGGTTACCTAATGCAGGGTATTTAGGGAGGCTTCACAAATTCAGACCATGTCCTGCCACTCTCTGGACCTCCTGGTTAGCCATGTAAAAGAGGAAAAAAAACAAACGCAAGAAAACTATTTATTTTTCTATGCTCTCACACACTTCTAGCACTACCCCTGTCAAAGAACAAAATTATAATTTAGTATAGTGATCCTAGTTGTCTTTTCTATTCCAGAATCGGGCAATACATTATTCTGTGAAACAGAGTAAGTGTTACAATAAGCAGAAGAGGTTGGTTTTATAGACTGAAAAGAGTTGAAGAAAGCAGAAACAAAAGCAAAAAAGCAGATTGGTAATTTCAAAATTATTTTCCTTGTAAAGTCAGGACAGGGAGACAGAGCAATATAAAAGTACTGTAACTAAGGCTGGGGATTTAGCTCAGTGGTTCTGGTGCCTGCCTCGCAAGCGCAAGGTCCCAAGTTCAGTCCCCGGTACCAAAAAAAAAAAGTACTGTAACTAGTTGGTAAGCATCAGGTACTTCAGATGATCTTTTTTGTGTAAGGATTAAAGCTAAGGGGCCATTATTATCAGGCCAATTGATTACCTCTATGAAAAATTTGGTCATTAGCCCTCTAATCCTAATTTCTCAGAGAGTCAAACATCTTAGCCTCAGCTTGGTGATGATGTGGAATTGTTAGCATGAGTGACTCCATTTTGATTTTTAACTTGATCTGCTGAGGCCCAGTGTAGCAGTTTGCTGCAAAACAATGACTGCCTATAATTTTTATCTAACACACTAAATGTGTAGGTCTCTTCCACATCAAGCAGATATCCAAATGTCAACTGGGTATCCTAAAATTCAGTTCAATTCTGGCACCATCTACCTGGAGTTATCATCGAATCTCATAAGTGAAGGGTTCAGTCCAACAAGACTGTCCTTATGATGACAATCTCAAGTCTGGCCCCTCCATAAATCTGACCCACTGCCTGTAAATTGGAGTTGTTCACAACCCCCTCCTCAAATGCCATAACTTGCTAGAATGGCTCACAGAATTCAGGGAAGGACTTTACTTATTTTTACTTGTTCATTATAAAGGATACAAGTCAGAACAGCCAATGGAAGAGATATATAAGGTGAGGTGTTGAGAAGGGTACAGCATTCCCTTCCCCCTGGGGGGTACCCCCCTCCCAGAACCTCCACCTGTTTCCCCCTCCTGGAGGCTCTTCATGCCTCATCCTGCAGGGGTGCATACAATCATTATTTCCTAGACATGACTAATTGAATCACCAGCGAAGATTAAGTCTGCTTTAATCGATTCAGTCCCTCTTGCCTCCCAGGTCACACAGTGAGTGAGTTCCCCTAGCAACCAATTCTTCATCCATACAGGTGTTCCTAAAGACACCTCCTTCACATCAACTCAGGTGTGCTTGAAAGGGGTTTGTATAAATGACCAGAAAAGACACACTCCTTCACTTTTTTTCACTCTGAAGCTATTTCAGGAGTTGGAGACACAAACCAATTATAGTGAAAGCTCCTATGGCTCTTATCACTTAGGAAATTACAAAAATTTTAGGAGCTCTGACTAGGAACCAGAGCAAAGACCAAATACATAAAATATATACTTTTGTTATGTCACAGTAGCACACCATGGAACACATTCCCCAGTCTACAACCAGTTAACCTTAATGTTTTGTTTTGTTTTGCTGCATTGGGGATGGAAGCCAGGGCCACACACAAACTAGGCAAGTGCTGTACCGCTGAACTACCTCCCCAGCCCACCAGCTGACTTTATTTATTTATTTATATATTAATTGGTACATTTTAGGTATACAATACATTTACATTTATCATTGGGTGCTTGTACCTGAACATGATGTATCTTAGTTCATATTTTTCCCCCATTACCTATGCGCTCTTCACCCCCACAATCCTTCCCTATTTACATAGACTGTGTTTCCTTTTTTTTTTCTCATGATTTTTCCTTTCCTTTCTTCCCTTTCCCCTTCCCCTCCTACCACTTTACCCCTTTGGACCTTTTCCTATTTCAAATTATGAATTATTCATTTTAATCATTTTCATCCTTATTTACACTTTCAATTTCTCACACTAGAGAAACTATTTGGTATTTACACGAGTGTCCTATTTATTTCACTTAAGAGTATGGCCTCAATATGCATCCATTTAGCTATAAATGA
>NW_004624730.1:9767483-9779856 GCF_000247695.1 Heterocephalus glaber
GGTGCTGTTGGTGCCCGCGAGGATCACCTCCTCTGAGCTGGGAGAGGTGGGACAGGGGCTGGGAGTGGCACTAGGGATGGTGGCCCAGAAGCCCCTTCCTCTGGGCCAGGAGTGGCGGGACAGAAGGGGGCCCAAAAGCCCTTTCCTCTGGGCTGGGTGGGAGGGATGGTGGCCAGGAATCTCCTTCCTCTGCACCAGAAGCAGTAGGATGGCGGCTCAGAAGCCCCTACCTCTGGGCTGGGAGTGATGGGAGGGAGGGTGGCCCAGAAGCCCCTTCCTCTGGGCTGGGAGCAGCGGGAGGGTTTGGTGGCCAGGAAGCCCCTTCCTCTGGACCAGGAGCAGTGGGACAGCAGCTCAGATGCCCCTACCTCTAGGCTGGGAGCAGCAGGACCCTGTACCGTGGTCTGGTGGTCCGGTGTCCTCTGCGTCTTTGTAGTGTGGAACCAGGTTGTCTCTTGCAATTATTAATCATTACTAGTTAAAGTAATTACAGTCAGCCCTCTATAGCCACGGGTTCCACATCTGTGTGTTCGACCAAACTTGGATTAAAAATACTTGAGAAAAAAATTACATCTGTCCTAAACATGTACAGATATTTTTATTGTTATCCCCTAAAAATACAACTGTTTATGTAGCATTTACATTGTATTGGGTATCCACACTCTAGAGAGAGTTTAAAGAGATTTATAAGAGCTCTACAGGAGTATTGCATAGGTTATATGCAAATACTACACCCTTTTCTGTAAGGGACTTGGGCATCCAGGTTTGGGTACCCATAGGTTTCTGAAGCTGATCCTCCACAGACACCAAGGGACAACTATATGATTATACAGCCATCCACCCTCTGTTCTCTGGCATGGACTAAAAGTCTGTTAGGTAGATATGAGGCACTACTCCTTCTAGGGTCTCCTCCAAGGAGGTCACTTCTACCATTCTAACCACAAGCATTGTTGGTGCACAGCAGAGTGTGTGAAAGAGTTGGTTGGTGTGATGCTTGTCCAGCTGAGATCTGGAGTTCACTGAGGCTGATGATAGGCTCTGGGGCAGTGCAAGGGGGCATGAGGAAAGGATCTGAGGAGAGAAAAGCAAGAGTAATAGAGTCAGAAGGGCTTGGCTCGTCTATCACCTGTTTCAATGGGCAAATCCCTGAACCACATTTTCCTCTTCTGCAAAATGGCGGTGATGGTCACAGTCCACCCCATTTCTCAGTGTGTCTGTGAAGATCTGATAAGAGAATTCCTGAAAGCATGTTGTTCTTATCCACTGCATCACTCTGAAGAACTTACTGTGTTCCAAGAACTGTGCCCAGTGCTTGGGGACATAAGAGTAATTAGACATAGTCCCTGCTCCCAAGGAGTCCATGTGACATCAGTGAAGGAAGAAGTTGATTTAACCATAGGAACCAGATGGTTCTGCCTGCAAGCAGGTGGCAGGTGGGGAGATCACTCCATTGTGGGAGTCACAAGGCCGACTTTATGGTGGGTGCAGAGGAGAGGGGCAACCAGAGATGGGCAGAGTTGAAGACAGGGCTCTGGAAGGGCTCCACCCACCTCAGAACCTACATCTGACTCCTACTCTCTTAGGCACAGCAGTCCTATGGAAATGGGGTACCCAGATTCAAACCCTAGCTCCTCTACTCACTGGCTATGGGACTCCTCTAAGCTTTCATTTTCTCACTTGTCCCAGTGAGGACCTATTTGGGTTTTCAAATCTGTCTGCTGTCTCAGTGGCTTAAGACAACAGTGGTTCATTTGTTCTCTCATTCTATGATATAGGCAGTGTTCAGTGAGGACAACTTTTCTCCTGTTCTGCACAGTGTCTCCTGGGCCGGGACACCCAACAATGGCTTCTTTAACTCATGTGAGTGGTGCCTCAATCATGCACCTGTTTTTGACACCCTGTGTGACCTCTCCCCATAGCCAGCTGGGATTCCCACATTTTGAGGGAGTCTCATAGTAATGGAGCTCTGATGTGACATCTAGCTTCCCTCAGAGACTGAACACAGAAGCTATAAAACCAGGCCTCTTAACAAGTGGGCTTGGAAGTCACTGAATGTCACTTATACTTCATTCTCTTGGTCCAATCAATCACAAGACCAGCCAGATTCAACCAGAAGGAAAATAAATTCCCCCTCTTGATGGAACAGTGGCAAGGTCACATTGAGAAAGAGCATGTGGAATGGCGATAATTATTTCAGCTGCCTTTGGGAATGTGATCTACCATAAGAGCAGAATAGAATTTACCTCTTAAAAGTCCCTGGGAGGGTTAACTGGGTAATGTGTGTCAAGCCCTTAGCACCCTTCCTGGTATAGAGTGAGCAGGCAATAATATCATCTATTATTATTTATCATATAAAATTTAATCACTAGCTCACTAACCTCAAGTTGACATTATCAGTCATCTGGTCACCTTGCTTAAACCCTAACTTTTGGGACAAATGGAAAAAGAATTCACCAACCAAACCAACCAAAAGATGAGAGCAGCGGCATTCTGGTTGTGCTCATGACTCAGAACGGGGTTAGGCTCCCCTGCAGGTTCCACTAAGCCACAGTTGTTGTTCCTGGCCCTGGCAGTCAAGATGAGGAGCACAGACTGAGCCAGAATAGGTAACATTCTTGGTACATTGCATCTCTGTGGTCCTCAATCAGAGCAAGCTGTGCACACACGAGGCCCCCACAGCTCATGCAAGCCTCCTACAGTCAATCTGACTTAGCCCCCTTTGCCATTATGGTGTTGTCTTGGAAGCCAGGCACCAGTAGGGTGCTTGGAGACTATTGAATTTTGTGTTTAGTTATCAAATCAGAAATGGAATTTGAGCCCAGAAGTCACAGGAGATCAGTATTTTACATTCTAGTGGACTTAGCAATTCAAGAAAGCCCCTTCAAATCTCCAGAGACCAGGGGAGTAACTGGGTTCCTATGACCTCAGTTTGTTGCTGATACTCTCTATGTAAAAAGGGCCAGGATTATGAGAGCTGCAGCAGTAGCCTGACCAGTCACTCAAGCTCATACATGTCTAGATAAGCAGGCATCCTTTCTTTCTGCCAGAACATCAGGAACTTAGGTATGGAAGTTAGACGTGGACTCTAAGGGTGGGATGTCTCCTCTGACAGGAGTTCCCCTGAGTCCCCCGATGGGCAGTGTGTCCTAAGTCATCAAGGAAAATCCTCAGGCTGCATGGAGCACTCACCTCAAATATGGAGCAAAAGCCATAGACGGAAGATCCAACCATAATTCTATGAAGTGTTTCCAAATCACAAGTGTTATAAGTCCAACATCAACAACTACTCACAAATGAAGCAATTTCCTATACAAACAAAGGAAGAAGACCCAAGAGGATTGAAACAAATGATTCCCAAAGTCTCCGCATCCTCACTGCTATAGAGGAGTTTGCAGATCCCACAGTCAAACAATAACCCTGGACCATATACTGATCTAGATTTATTTTCTAATAATGATATTTTTCCTCCTAAAATGGTCTATACTAAGAGTCTGACTTAACATTCTCATATACTATGGAATTAGAAGACTTAAGTAAGATAATATAATGACCTCTGCTTCAAACCTACCATGATTCAAGATGGCACCGTGACCAAGAATCCTCCATTTCAGCCACAGTGATCAAAAGGATTCAAAAAATTCTTCTGGACAGCAGGACACAGAAACTTTTTCCATCAGAATTTGATTGAATCCAATTTAGAAAAATATTTTTATGTCTGTATGTTATATTAAAAAGTCAGACATTAAACTATATAAGTCTACCATAATGTAAACTATGTAAAAATATTAAACATGGATGCACACAGGTCTTTGAAGGTGTTTATTGACCAACTGTAGATTTCAGGGCATGGTATGTGGGAAGAGGAGAAGAAAAAGGTTTCCAGTCTAATGGGGAGACAGGGCAATAAATGTAACCATACATAGCATCTTCAGCCTGGGCAACCTATGTATACCAGACCTCCTATTCTGTACAGGTCCTTTCTGGTGCACTAAGGTTACAGAGACTTGTTTCCTACATGCCCCTAAGCATGCATAGTTCACTGTGATAGTAGGGTGGAAGTGTGTCAAGAAAGCCTGCTTAGGGGAGGTGGTCCCTGAGCTTGGATCTGGGAATGAGTAAGAGTGGGCCAGGTGCATGTGATGGAAGGGCTAGAGAAGGATGGTAGCTGGTGCATGTGTAGGAAACATCATGAGCCCAATAAACTCCAAGACTGGAAGCATTGAGGGCTCTGCTGTAGGGTAAGAGTGAAGCTGTGTGCCATGCTAGGGTCCCGGGGAGCTACCGATGAACTCTAAGCAGAGGAGATACAGGCCCAGGATTGGACTTTGGACAAAGCATTGGGCTTGCTGTGTGGGGTGTGGGAAGAGTGAGAACCAGAAGCAGGGAGATGAACTAAGAGGCCACTGAGCTGACTTTAGGTGAAAGGTGCTAAGTGTTCCAGCCTGTGCCATTGTGTCTAGAGAGGAGGCCTCGAATGTGAAGGCTTCACAGGAAATACAAGGGACAGGACTCAGAATACACAGAGAGAGTGAGGACAGTCTTTGGAAGGGAAGGAAGACCAAGGACAATCCTTCCCCAGTTTCTACCTCCAGCACATTTACCAGGTGAAACACAGACTAGGAAGGGACAGCTGGCTCAGAAGGAAGGCAGTAGCTCCGTTTTGGACACCTTGATTTGAAAAACCAGAAGGAGCTGTGCTGGAGGCAACAGTGCAGGAATCACCATCAGCCTAGAGGACACTGAATCCTGAGCCAGCTAGAGACGAAGCAGGCGCATCCAGGGGCACAAGTGCTGAGCATGTAAGGGCCAGCAGTATCCATTCCAACTATGGTGATCTCTGGTGATCTTGGAGTCTGGAGTCTATATTTTAGCCTAAAGATAGATGGTGTTTCACCAGTGGAGGGGTAAAGGTCCCCCAGGAGGAAGAGATCATGAGAAGAGGTGCCTGAGGCACTCTCCAGCAGAGTGAGAAACCTCTAAAAACTCCTCTCCCTCCCCTCTCTCCTGGCTTCTGCTCATTTCCCTCTTCTCTCTCCTCTCCCCTCTCTTTTCTGTCTTGTCTTCTCTCTCACTCTTTCTCTACCTTCCCCCAACCCCACCCTCCCTCCTGGGAAGGGGCCCTTATTTTTCCAAGGAGCCCTGCAACCCTGAACCCTACCAGTATATGTAAGCAAAGACGAGGTCGTCGTTGTCATAAACTGCAGACCCCGCTCTGCCCACCTCTCCCTGGAGGGCCAGCCATGGGCCCTGGGGTGAACAAGTTGGCTCTCTTGCAGAAACGAGGCCTGGAGAACTCGCTGCACGACGCCAAGCACTGGCACAACATGGAGCTGCAGAACCTGGGCGCCGTAGTGGGCAGGCTGGAGGCGGAGCTCCGCGAGGTCCGCGGGGAGGCCGAGGAGCAGCAGCGCGAGCGCGCGCACCTCCTGGCTCACAGGGCCCAGCTGCAGAAGGACGTGGCGTCCTACTTGGCGCTGCTGGACCGAGCTGACAGCGGGTAGGCTCCGCCCCTCCCTCGGTAGTTATAGAGAGGGTCTTTATTTGTGAGGGTCAATAAATTATTTCTCTCCAAACAGTATAGAAGTCATTAAGATGAAAAGGAGGGCTGGTGTTGTGGCTAGATGGTTGAGCTCTTGCCTAGCTTGAGCGAGGCCCTGGGTTAAATCCCCAGCTATGCAAAAAGTGAAGAGAGAGAGAGAGAGAGACAGAGAGAGAAAGAATATCACCCCCAAGTTCTCCTTCCCCACCCCACCCCTCTATATTCATTCCCACAGCCCAGCTGCGACCTGGGATTTTTCTATCCATATACAAATAATACATATTTACCCGCATACACATATATAGGTGTGTAGTGTAGATATGTGCACATTTGTGTATACACATACGTATATATATATATACCTAAGACATATGATAGCTGTCGCAATGTTTCAGCTGCATATAATAGGACCTAATTAATGGTTCCATATACCTCCAACTTTAATATGCACCTCGGACAATTGGGCAGGTTAGTTCACTTATTTGATTTGGGTGTGTGTGTGTGTTTGTTTGTTTGTGTTTGTTGTAAATCCAGATTCTGCTTCAGTAGGTCTCAGGTGGGACACGAGACTATTTCTCTGGTGATACCTACATTGCTGCTTCTACAGACCACACTTTGAGCATAATTATAAACCACATTTATTTCAGGGTCTCAAAAATAGGTGATCTAGGCTAGTGATCTCATTAAAGATTCGAGCTCATTTCTTTTCATCTTCCTAACATACAACATGTTGGCTTTTTGTCTTCTTCTTTGTCACCCATGGTTACCCACTGCCCGCCACAGCTCCAGACATCACATCTTCATGGCCAAAAGAAGAGGGAGAGAAGAGTCAATAGCAAAAAGGCTTTCCCTTGAGTGATTCTTCTTTAATCAGTGAAGAAAAGCAAGCTTTCTCTTATATCTCATTCACCTGAACCTGCTTGTGTTACCATACTTACCTGCAGTGGATGCTGGGAAAGGAGCTGTTTGGCTAGTCCAGATTTCATAGTGGAGGCAGGGGAGGGGTTGGCCAGCCAGTCAATCATAACCATATACAAATGCACACATGTACACACATATGAATATATGAGCACATATATGCAGTCTTTTTTAATAGATGGGGATTCAGAGGCATCTACATCAGCCTTGGGGCTTAGCTGCCTTGCAAACTCTTTCCAGAAACTCATGCCTTTATTTTTATTATAGTTCTATATTGGCATGTGTGGAGTAAGAAACAGGATAGCAGGTCTAGGAGACATCTTAAGATCACGTAGGCCAACCCCTCATGCTTCCAGAGAGAGTACAGAGGCCCAGGTGGGAAGGATTTGTCCACTATCACACATGGAGGAGGAGAATGGGGCCTGGAGCCCAGGTCTCAGGCTGTGAGCGTAACATCTATCTTGGGAAGGAAGAAAGGCAAGAGAGCCACAGGGAAACATCTCCCCCTTCTTTCAAGTGAGAATCATGTCATCCAGCTTCTTTCCAACTGTCTTTTTATTGAATTGCTTTCTGTTGCTTATAAAAGCCAGATGTTCCTAACAAAGCTAATTCTTTCAGATGCCTATGAACATCTGAGTAAATATGCAAAAGTCACTTTAAACAAACACGAAAAGTAGGCAGTTAGGTAATTATTGTGCTTAGTGAGTATTCAATCCCGCCTCCTGCTTGCCTTCACCCTCCCCCCAGCCCCACCCCTTGCACAGGCAGGAAACAGTCTCAGAAAGCTAAAGTCATTTGCCCAAGATCACACAGCTAAGAAGGTAATACCTGCAGCTCATTAGTCTAAGAGCTAGTGACCACAGGAAAATCCTTGCTACGGCCCTTTTCTTCTTAGTGCATGTGTGCATGTCTGTGTGTGTGTGTATCTCCATAAATTGCTAAATTGCCCAGGCTGGGCTTGTGATTCTTCAGCCTCAGCCTCCCAGAGTGCTGGGATTACAGGTGTGCACTACCACACCTGGCTCGGTTTTTCTTTTGGGATTTAAAATCCAAAACTGTCTTGTTCCGAAGGCCACTTTCTTTATCATGAGACATCTGCCTTTCCAGTAATCCTGTTAATGATATTTTTACTGATTTTCCTCGCGTACTGCTTCTGATTCACATGTGCTTCTTTCCAGCTAATGAAGAAACTTCCTCTTTTCTCAAAGAAAATGCAGCCTTCTTCACCAACTGACCATAACACTGCCTGAGGAGCTTCAGGCCCTGCTGGATTCCCCAGCTGGTTCCATTGGGGTGGAAAAGCTTCCTGAGGTGGAGAGGGCCGTTCATTTAAGTAGTCTGTAATTTAAGCAACCTCCCTTGTCCCTATCCAAATAAATGCTTTGTGCACAGCTTCCAGTCTGCTCACCTTGTTTAACTCTCTGCCAGGTGGAGTTGAATATCACTCTGCCTGGCCTTTGCTCTAGGAACCTTCAGGTTGTTTATTTTGTTGTCCTTGCTTGTTTATTTGTTTTTTGTGTTTTTTTTTGATATGTGGGATCAAACTCGGGACCTTTCACTTTCAAGGCAGGCAGCTGCACCACTGAGCTAAATCCCCAGCCCTTGGTTTGATTTTTTGAGACAGGGTCTTGCTATGTAATCCAGACTGCCTTTGAACTCACAGTGGTCCTACTGCCTCAGCATTCTGAGTGCTTGGATTACAGGCACATGCCACCTTTCCCAATTGTTTTGTCTTTGGTTTCATTTGGTTTGGCGCTGGGGATGGAAACCTGAACCTAAAGCATGCTAAGCACCCTTCTACCACCATGCTCCCTGCCCAGACCACCAAGCCATTCCTGAAGACTTCTGAAAGGGTCTTTGAGTGTGATGCCATCTGCTTTGTCATCCAAGGGTCAACTGTTTTTGGATTTAGCATCATACAAGTGCTGCTTGGGCAAAAATTGTGTTCATGGCAGGCATAATATGGGGCCAATTTTTTTGTTTTGTTTTACTGGGAAGGAGATGCTCTATTGCCTTATCACATCTGCATCATATTTACAGACATCCCAGCCTGTGAAGACCTCTTGAACATGCTCTGCATGTGCATTTTCGTGCAGACACACACATTTCACCTGCTGTTGGCAGAGCACCTCAATCAGCATAAAGGGAACTTCACTTTAAGCCTGTGGGGGACTAATTAGGTAGTGGTTGCTCACCCTGCTTTCAGTCACCGAATTTTCTTCCAGGATCCTTTCCCCAGCCCTTTCAAATCTCAGGCCAGCCCAATATATTTCATGCATCTGCCACCTACTCTGCCTCGGTGACTCTGCCTTCTGATTAAAATTGAAACTACCACCTGTGTCCCACCACAGGCTCTCAGTGCCTCTAAAACTGCACACACACACACACACACACACAATTTTTTTTTTTTAATTTTTAAAAAGAAGCCCAGCCTTAATTTCTTAATTCTCCCCTCAAGTTTCTGTCAGCCTACGAGTCACATAGATCAACATATCCACACCAAGTCTTTGTCTTTGTGAGTTGCAGATCCAGACTCCAGATGGGGACAGATCCTACATAGGCACATTTGAAGACCTCCATGGCTGAGGCTCTGAATAACCAAGGCTGACCCAAACAAAAGAAACCTTGTTTATCCTTAAGAAAGTTTAAAAGAGAAGCAAGGCAAGAAATGGGGTCTCCTGGTTGGAACTACTCCAACTGGTTTTCCTTTCTGGCCTGCAGTATCAAAAGAATTCTGTTATTAAGTCACATGGGCAGAGCAGCTATTTACAGTTTGCACAGCACCAATTCAGTTTGTTATTCGAGGCAAGGAAATAAGCAAGACACCCCTTAATGCTCCATTTCAGCAAAGCAGCCAAGTCCTCCCTGCAGCAACACACTATGAGGCTGCCCATAATTGCACCACCTGGGTACAAGGGACTCAGCCAAAAGACAAAGTGCGGTGTTCCAGCTCCATGGGAGCCCACGACACAGAGGTACAGAGGTACGTTGTTTTTATTATTTTTTTCTTTCTTTCTTGTTAACCATTGATTGTTTGCCTCCTAGCCAAGACCTAATCCCTAACTTAAATCCAGCCAGAGGGCTGGAAGGTGAGCTCCCCTCCCACAAAGGTCAGCTATCCAAAGGAGGTGCATCTGTGGCTGCAGAACCTGGAAGCAGGGGCACGTGGATGTGCACATTCTGCTGAGTTCTCGCACAGCCTGCTGCGCAGGGCCACAAGCCCTCAGTCCCCTCGGTCAGGTAATTGCACGGAGCTGCTGCTGTCTGTCACTCAGTTAATCACCCTTTGGCAGGGAGAGCATGGCAGACAGGGGCTCCCAGTTCCCAGCACAGGCTCTTGCTGTTTCTAACGAGGGTTCATTAACAGGTATGAAAAGGCTTTGCTGGGCCCCACTCTGCCAGGGCCTTATTTAAATCAGGCTTCCTTGCAACAGCTTGGTACAATTACACTTTGGCAGTGGTTCACTGCCAGGTGGCATGGAGGCTGCTGCCTAGTGTTGATGTCAAGGACAGAGCATTTGTTCTGGAGTAGACCAGAGGAGGGCTGCCAGTGGGTTTCTTCTGAGCACAGTGGGGCTCCCTTTCCAGGCCAAGCAGCTCTGCTGGCCTCTGACCATTCTGGAACACAGCATGAACCCCAGTGAGGTTGCTAAGAACATCCATTGACTTTCAGATCCCACATTCTTTTCTACCAGTGTCCTTAAGTCTTATCTTCCTGACAACACTGAGATTCCACCTCACCCCAGAAAGAATGGCTACTATCAAGAAATCAACCAATAACAAAAGCTGGCAGGGGTTGGGAGAGAAAGGAACCCTTCTCCATTGTTGGTGGGAGTGCACACTGGTGCAACCACTGTGGAAATCAGTATGGAGATACCTCAAAGGACTAGGACTAGAGGGCCGGGGATTTAGCTCAGTGGTTTTGCCGCCTGCTGCACAAATGCAAGGACCAGAGTTCTAGCCCCCTTACAAAAAAAAAAAAAAAAAGAACTAGGACTAGAAGTCCCATTTGACCTAGCTATTCCCCTGCTGGGTATCTTCCCAAAAGAATTAAAAGAATCATGCCACAGTGATATATGTGCACCCATGTTTATAGGGGCACAGTTTGTAATAGCTAAAGTTTGGAAACAGCCCAATTGCCCATCAACTGGAGACTGCATAAAGAAGATGTGGGGTTTTTTTTATAAAATGGAGTACTACTCAGCCATAAAGAAAAAGAAACTAGAGACAATTATAGCTAAATGGATGCATATTGAGGCCATACTCTTAAGTGAAATAAATAGGACACTCATGTAAATACCGAATAGTTTCTCTGGTGTGAGAAACTGAAAGTGTAAATAAGGATGAAAATGATTAAAATGAATAATTGATCATTTGAAACAGGAAGAAAAGGTCCAAAGGGGTAGGGAAAGTGGGAGGGGAAGGGAAAAGGAAAGAAGGGAAAGGAAAAATTTTGAGAAAAAGAAAAAACGGAAACAAAGTATTTGTAAATAGGGACAGGTGGAGGGGGTGAAGGGAGGACAGGGAATGGGGAAAAAAATAAGAATCAAGATACATCATGTACAGGTACAAGTACCCAATGATAAATTTAAACGTATTGTATACCTAAAATGTACCAATAAAAGAATTTAAGCAGGGCCAGGGATTTAGCTCAGTGATTCTGGGGCCTTGCAAACGCAAGGTACCAAGTTTGATCCCCGGTACCCAAACAAACAAACAAACAAAAAGAATTTAAGTAAAAAAAAAAAAAATCTTATCTTCCTGGCCATCTGTAGCGCTTCTTGGCAGGTACTACTCCCAAGGCATTTTGGTGGATTTGGAGGACACCAATAAAGGATACATTTCTCCCCATCTGGATTTACAGTCATGCTGAGGAATCCAGATGTGCATATAAAAGGATCAAAAAAGAAAAAGATAAACAAAGCAAAACAGGTAGAGCATCACATTATAGTTTGCCTGACTCCATGTAATTCATTTTCTTATCAAAGGCATGAAGGTAGATATCCACAGACTGAGAATGTAGCTCAGTGATGGAGCACTTGTCTACCATGTATGAGGCCCTGGGCCCAACCTCTAGTAACGCAAAAGAATATGGAAGGAAGGAAGGAAGGAGGGAAGGAGACAGACACATCCAGATCTACTCTCAGTTGCTTTTCAGCAAGATGATTCAGCACCATGCTGGTCTCATTCTATCAAAATGCCCCACAGATATTCTTTTATAAACCCCTACATCAGTGATGACAAACCTTTCAGAGACTGAATGCCAAACTACAAACCCAAAAGCCACTTATTTATTGCAAAGTGCCAACACTGTGATTAAACCTGAATACTGAGGTTTTAGTTTAGGAAAAAACAACTTGTATATTGACATCTTTTGTCTTAAAAGAAAAATGCAATAACACACCTAAGGGTTGCGACCACTGCCTTACATCATCTCACCTGTTTAGAGAAAGAGGATGGGTTGCCTCTTTAAGGGTAAATCTAGGATTTTACTTGGAGTTTCCAGTCTTAGCAAATAAAAATGTAGGATGCAAGTGTAGAGGAAGCTTTCAGGTAGGCGTACCACGGCTCCAAGCCCAGAGGAGACCTCCAGATCCATGTGCCACAGGCCCAGGCAGGAGGAGCCTTCCGGGTAGGTGTGCCACAGCTCTGAACCCAGAGGAGGTGAGCCGCTCAGGCGCCAGGAACAACAAACCCACCCTACCCCCCACCCCCACATCAAAACAAGAAAACAGGTAAACAAGCCACAGAACCAGACTTCCACATCACCTAAAGCAACCCCAAAGGGAAATAAGATGGAACACTCTGATACTCAACCACCTGGACTCCCTGAACTAGCAACAAAAGGGGATCTGGAAAAAATGAAATCAGAAATAATTTCTCACATAACAGCAAAGATTGTGCCCATAGTGCAAG
>NW_004624730.1:9784761-9800793 GCF_000247695.1 Heterocephalus glaber
AGAACCAAGAGAGTATGTAAAGGTGCATATCTCCAATGATGAATGTCATTACGTTGTACACCTAAAATGTACCAATAAAAGGATATACAAAAAAAGTAGGATGTCCAGTTTAATTTGAATTTTACATAAACACTGAGTAATTTTTTGATATAAGTATAGCCCACATGTTACATGAACTATACTAAAAATTATCTGGCAACCTTAATATTATCAGGCAGGAATACTCCATACTTCACCTTCCCTACATAGTTATCTGCCCTCAAGTGATACATGGAGGGTTTGGCTGGCACTTGCAGCTGGGATACCCCAACATACAAGGAGGGGAAGAGGCAACCCAGCCTGTGTCCTTAGCCAATCTTCATTAGAAACTGTCTCTTGACACAATGGCACAATCATGTCTAAGAAGTTCATCTGCTAATGGAGGAAGAAGTAAAGCAAGCTATTTTCTCCGCTGAAAGGACTGGCTTAATGAGATCATATAGACCGGTTATTCCAAACAAAAGAGTGAGCAAGAAGTGGAACAGACCCAGCCTCAATAGGATGTGCTGTGGAGGTGACAGAAACCCAATCTTCCCTGTCAGGCCCACAAGGAAATCTCCATTTTCTCCCTCTCCTCCTGCAAGTGGAAGTTAATTCACACCACAGGGAGTCAGGCTTCCGGTGTCGTCCTGGGATTGAACAGAAGAGCTGCGTGGCATTTTAGAAGGGGCTCTGCAAATGGATGAACAACACACTCCCAAATTTCTTTCAACAAGACATATCGTCGGTACTCTGTTTTGTTTTCTGCAATTAAAGTTATTGACATTCTGGACAGGAAAGTGTACAGAAAGGTTCACAATTTTAAACTAAAAAGACTGTGGCAATTTTGACAAGATAATTAAGACAACTTGCTACAACTGTATGGTCATGAGTGGTGCTGTGGGGGCTTTCAGAGGAAAACAAAAGAGGAGGCAGGAAATCAATAGACTGAGTAGGTGCAGGCCCTCTTCAGTTAGCTCCTGCTGACCCGAGAAAAGAGGCAAGAGAAACATCCAGGGTCATAAATTGTCCTGAGGAAGTGACATGGTAGACGTAAATATTATTTAGGGAATTTAGCCTTAGTGGAAAACTCCCTCCAAGATTAAATCCTCTTCCTCAATAAATATTTATGCAACCCCTGTCATATGTCAATACCTGTTAAGTGTCATGGAGATGAAAGGTACATAGAGCAGACCTGCCTTTAAATAACCTAGTAGCATTGTGCAATAGGAACAGAATGCAAACAATGTACATAATTTTATGTTTTCTAGTAGTCACATTTTAAAAAGGAAAAAATAAGCAGATGAAACTAATTTTAACATTATACTTAATTGCATCAATATATCCTAATTTTGGGGGGGGGGTTGTCTGTGTTTTGGATTTTTTTTTTTTTCTGAGACAGAATCTTGTTATTAGTCCAGGCTTGCCTTGAACTCACAGTTCTCCTGGCTCTGCTTTCCAAATCCTGGGATTATAGGCATGAGTAACCTTAATATAATGCCCACCTAAATATAATTTTTAAATTATTAATGAAATATTTTCTATCTTGGTGGTAGTAAGTCTTAAAATCTGACTTGCATGTTTACCCTTATAGCCCATTTTAATTCATAGGCTAAGTCATCAGCATTATTTGATCAGTACATACTTAGATTTATAAAATTTATACTTGAAAAAGTAGATTTATGTATCCAAATTATTCCAAGCATACTTAAAAATGTTCTAATAGCTGAATTTAGGACTTCTAAATTTTTTTATTTTGATGTTCATATCCAAATTGACACAACTGGTTTATGTTTCGGGGGAAGTTAATTTGATTTGGAAGCGAAAGCACATTAGTTTCAGAACCACACCTGTCCAAATTAATTCTGTGTCCACTCAGTCTAAACATGTTCACAGAGCTATTGGATATATTGAAAGTCAACTTTTAAGTTTTCAATACAAAAAAACTTCACATTTCTCAAATTTTATCTTTCAAGTATTTTTATTTTTCAAATATTTTATACCACTTTGGTTTTTAAAATTTAAATTTAAATTTAAATTATAGAAAACTAACATTAAACATTCAGTTCCTCAGGGCCAGGGATTTAGCTCAGCGGCACAGGGCCTGCCTGGCTAGCATGAGGTCCTGAGTTCGATCCCCAGTGCCAAAAAAAAAAAATTCAGTTCCTCAGTCATACAGCCATATGTCAAGAGCCCAGTAGTTACATGTGGCCTGTGGCTGCCATTTTGGATGGTACAAATTAGAGCTGAGTAGGGGTGGATGGGATGTACAATGGGTTTGACCAGCATATGGAAACAATTAATATCATATTTTCAGGATTCCTCTCCCCAAGTGTGTCTGAAATTCTTAGTAGATAGGCTCCTGCCTAAAAAAACCCACCATTCCATCACCTTTCCAAGCCTACGAAGCTTGGATAGTCCTCTCACTCCACTGTACTGCTTCTTGTAACCTACTCTTGGAAGCTTTTTTGCAGTACTGAGGATTGAACCCAGGGCCTTTGCACTGAGCTACATCACAAGCCCTTTTTTATTTCTTTTTTTGAGACAGGGTCTCATTAAGTCAATAAATTCCCCAGGCTCGGCTTGAATTTGAGATCTTCCTGCCTCAGCCTCCCAGAGTGCTGAGATTACAGGTGTGTACCACCACACCCAATTCCCAGCAGAGATTTTGAGTCTCCCATAACAGGACTTTGGTGTTATGCCAACCCCTTCTTTCCTTAATCTCCTAACTACAGAATCCCTGGGAAAGGCTGAGCTGAAGCAAAAGGCTTGCATGACCTCACAGCGAGGCCCACTCAGCTTGCACACCACTATGCCAGTTTCTTCTCTCTTCATGGTGAACTTCTCCTCCCTCAGTCTGGCTTCATAAGTGCCCACTCCCAACCACTTCAGATCCTCAGTCAAAGAGGAACCCCACCTCTGGGCTGAAGACTTATTCTTTCCTCAAGTGCATGCAAATAAAGGCATGAGGCCAGTAATCTATTTCAACGTCCCCAAATATTTCCCAACTTTTAAATTCCCTATCAGTAATCACCAGACTAATACCCTCAGATTACAACATGAAGCTCTAGGGGGCAGTGTTATTTGAACTCCACCAACCAGCCAGAGTACAGACTATCCCATGATTTAATTTCACAGTTTTTCGACTTTACCAGCTTTACAATGTGGTGTGAAAGCAATATAAATTCAGTAGAATCTGAACTTTGAATTTTGATGTTTTCCTTGACTAGCAATATGAAGAATGATATGCTTTCATGTAACCCATAGGTCCCAGCCGGTCACCTGATCATGAGGGCGAACTGCCAGGACCCCACAGTGGACTGTACTGCTAGGCTATAATGTTCTGTAGGTTAGGTGCAGGTTTTTGATATGTGATATTCCCAATTTAGGATGACTTTATTGGAATAAAACCCCATCGTAAGTGAAGGTGAAGCAGGAAAGAATGAGGACCCTAGCACAGATAACTCTTTTAACAAGAAGATAGGAGCAAAAGCATCTATTAATGATACCAGCAGCTCAGCAAGTGACTCCTGTCAGTCTCGAGAGACCCAAATAGAAGTTTGCACTTTCTTATATACCTCTTTTTACATATACGAGGTTTAATTCCATTGAAGTTTCCCTGGGAATATAGCAAGCAGTATTTACACAAAGCAGAGCAGCGGAGAAATGGAGAGCAAAGAGTTCTGGCAGGACTTTCTGAGTCCATACGCTCCTTTGGTGACAGAGTACAGAAGTTGTCACGGCTTCTCAGGTACATTCTACAAAGAGCATAGTTACCTAGTTAACCCATAGTTGTCTAATAACACAGTTAACCTGTAGTTGCCCAATTCCATATGGAGGGGTGGTCTCTTCTCTCAAAGGAGCATCTGTGTACTCCATGACATACTATGTCCATAGAATTAAGACATCCGTGATTATATAATGTGCCATTGCTGAATGGGCTGCTAGAAACAAAACCACTTCAGATGAAAGTCTGCTAGGCCCCAGGTAATGCTGAGACACTAAAGTTCCCCCTACAGGGATAAAGGGAAAATACAAAGAAATGAGAGGGACATGCAGAGAGCAATGGTAAGAAAAATTGCATGTTTCTATTTTGCCACTGTGCAGAGAAAGAGAAAATATTTCTCCTGATAATTTGAATCCCAAGCTGGTTCTCATGGAGACTTGTGTGTACTACTTGTGCAGTCAAAAACAAATAAGCAAACAAAACTCAGACACAGAATTTCATTTAAAATAGTCTCGTTTTATTTTGAGTTCCTTGCCAGGTATACAACCCAAACTTATATAATTTGGGGCTCTCTTTAAGAAAAAGAACATGAAATGCCTTATTTTTGCACATTTCACAGATACATATGATTTTGGAAAGCTGAGATTGGGGCCCTTCCAGGCCCTTGGAAGAGAAAGTCTTTTTCAGACAAGGTCTCACTTATGTAGCTCAGGCTGGCCTCAAATTTGCTATCCTCCTGCCCCAGTATCCCTAATGTTGCGATTACAGACAGGAGCCACACCTATCTGCAAGTGAGAGTCTCTGAAGCTTGCATTTCTTCGGTAAATCCATCTCTGCTCAAGTGATGGCAGGCACAAATAGAAATCCTCTAAGAATAAACTTAGTCCAACTCAATAGCAATAACAACATATCATAAAATGTTATTGTATCTTGGTTTCAGAGATGGAAAAGTATGAAACAATGCATTTCTTAGGACCCATGAAATGTTCTTCAAAAAGGAAAACAGTCACATGTCAATGCGTGTTAGGTGCCAAGGAGATGGGATGTACACAATGCAATGACAATGATGAAAGCTACCATGTATCAGGCTCATACAATGTGCCACCTTAGTGCCACTACCAAAGACTTGAAAGGTGCATGGTGCCAATTCCTGTCATCTTCACAATTAACTCATCTGTTTGGTTAGTGAGTAAGTCAGAGAGGCCACAGAGAGTGGCTGCAGCTTAGCAGAGCAATCAAGCCATAAGGTGAATCACAGTAATTTCAGAGGCAATGTTTTTTACTGGAGCAAACCCACAGAGCCCCTGGCATCTGGAGTGGCACTCCTGCCCTCAAAAATGCTTTTTTCCCTGATCCTCCTGTTATAGTTTAGATCTGGAAGGTCCTCTACAGGTCCTTGTGTTAAAGACCTAGTCCAGCTTGGCACTACTGGGAGGAGGGGGAAACTCTGAGTGGGGCCTCCTGGGAGCTTTTAGGTCACTGGGGGCATGTCCTCAAAGGGGATTGCGGGGTGCCATCCTCTTCCTTTTTCTCTCTCTTGATTCCCAGCCACAGGTGAGTAGTCCTCTGCCACAAGCTCCTGCTGTGACCTACTGTGCCACTTCAGGACAAAGGCAAGGGGGCAAATCGGTCACAAACTAAAACTGAGCCAAAATAAGCCATTCCTCTTTTAATTTATCTCAGGTATTTGTTGCAGTAGCAGACAGCTGACTAACACACCTCCTGGCCCTTCGGTGGCAGGACAGAGCGTCTTTACTGTCATGCATCAGGACTGAGTTAGTTTGTCTGTACTGGTCGGACTGTAATCTGGAAGGTTGCATAGAAGACCTGCCCGCTTCGTGCTGTTTGAGCTCAGTGAGCCCAAAGCAGCTAGCACCTAGTGCCTCAGTAAAGTATCTTCATGCCAGAGTGGGAGACAAACCCTGAGAATGTTCAGAGGCCGAGCACACAGGTGGAGCCTCTGGGGGCCCAGTGGTCTGGGACAGACCTTCCAGTGTGGGTACAGGTTGTCCTTCACACCAGCCTCCATGAAGAAAACTCAAAGCTTGATTTCAGAAGTAACACAAACCAGGTTTGGGTGTGCTGCTATGAACCATGAACTCAGTGATCCACTAGGCTACAAGATGTTTTATTCTGCACTTTTTATTGTACATAATTTCAGATTTACAGAAGAATTGAAAAATAGTCAAAGGCTTCCCATATAGTCTTCACTCAGATTACAAAAATATTAACATTCTCAATAAAGAGATACCTAGTCCATTCCAAAATGCTTAATGCAGTTTTAAAATTTTTTTACTTTAGAAGTGTAAGTACTACAAACTTTAAAAAATTATTTTTAAGTTGAAATATTTATATTTCTTTTATACTCATGTAGCTCTAGGAATTTTGACTGGCAGACATTGCCTGCAACAAAAATTTAAAATGTAAAAATTATTCAAAATTCATTAAGTTAAATAATTTAAATTAGTAAACTTTACTGTCTATAATAGTTTTAGGTTTATAGAAAAGTTAAACAGACTGTGTAGAGATTTCCTATGTACCCCCTCCTGTACAGTTTTCCCTACTATTTTTTTTCAGTTTTTATTTTTATTAGTGCATGTTTGCAGTACATAATGATTACATTTCTCATGGGGATTGGCACATGTATATAACACATCTAAATTCTTTTTCTCATCCCTTTGCTTCTCCCCTTAATACCTTGTATTACTGCAGTATATTTGTTGCAATTGATGAAGCAATATTGATACATTGTTATTAACAGAAGTTCATATTTTGTGTTAAGGTTATGTTATGGCTTGTATCTAGATGCCCCAACAAAGCCTCATGCAGTCATAAGTGAGGAGTTTGGAAGGTGGTTGTATTAAAGGTCTGTGAATGTGGATTAAGGGTGTGACAATGGTATTAAGGTTGTTAAAAATGGAAGTCAATGTGGATGACAGGTGTGGGTGGCCACCAGTCAATAGGCTTGTAGCCTGGACGGAATATAAAGAAACAGAAAGAAGGCAGGTTCACTGCTGCTGCTCCCAGATTTGCTGTCTACTGCTCACCCTGCCATGAACTGTTTCTCCTCTGTGATGCACCTCTGCCATGCCACCCTGCCTTAGAGCCAGTTGATTATGAACTAAAACCTTTATAAAGTGTGAACTGAAATAAAACTTTCTTCCTTTAATGTTGGTGTCAGGTATTTTGTCTCAGCAAGGAAAAATGTAAGTAAGACAGGTTCACTCTGTTGTACAGTTCTCTGGGCCCTGTTGAATACATAGTGTCATATACCTACCACGAGTGTATCGTATAAAACAGTTTCACTGTTCTGAAAATCTCTGCTCTCCCCCATTCATTTCTTTCCAGTCCTCTAACCTCTGGCAAGCACTGATCTCTTTAGTTTAGCTTCTTGCATACGATCATACAGCTGGAAAAATATAGAATATAGCCTTTTCAGACTGGCTTCTTGACTTAGCAATATGCACTTAGGTTCTTCTAGACCTTTGTGAATTCATAGCTTTTCTTTTAATGTATGAATAATATTCTTTTGTATGAATGTACCAGTATCTTTTGTTGTTGTTTTATTTTGTTTTCTGAGATGGGGTCTCAGTGTGTAGCCCAGGCTAGCCTTGAACTCACAATGCTCCCACCTTAGCCTCCTAAGTAGATGGGATGATAGGGGTGCACCACTGTGCCTAGCTCAATATTGAAGTTTCTTTATCCATTCATGTATTAAAGGGCATCTTCACTGTTTTAAATTTATGAACAAAGCAGCTATCCACATTTGTGTGCAGGTTATTGTGCAAACATAAGTTTTCAATGCATTCAAGTGAATATCTAGGAGCATGATTGCTGAAAGATACAACACTAAGTTTAACTTTGCAAGAAACTGCTAAATTTCTGGATCTTCTAATCTATTCCACTGATCCTCAGGTCTGTTCCTTTGCCAGTACCATGCTGATTTTATCACAGTAGCTTTGTAGTATAGTTTCAAGTTGGGGATTGTGATACAACCAGCCATGTCTCTGTTGCTTAGAATTGCTTTAGCTATTCTAGGTCTCTTACGGTTCCAAATGAATTTTTGGATTGTTTTCTCTAGTTCTGAGTGGAGGGAGTGAAGGGTGCACAGATAATGGGGAAAAAAATAAGAACCAAGATACATCATGTACAGGTACAAACACCCAACAATAAATGTAAACGAATTGTATACCTAAAATGTACCAATAAAATGTACCAATGAAAAAAAAAGGGAAACTGCTAAATTGTCTTCAAATGAGAAGTGCCAATGCAAAATACCTTTTGTATTCCTTGAGCAATGAGTAAAATTTCCTGTTGCTCCATGTCCTTACTAGCATTTGTGTTTTCAGATTTTTTGTTTGTTTGGGGTCATAGGTTGTTGTATTTTATTTTTCGTTTTGCCATTCTAATAAGTGTGTAGTGGTATATCATTGTTTTAATTTACAATTCCTGAATAACATATGATGTTGAGCATTTTTATATGCTCATTTGCTATCTATATAGCTTATTTGCCATCAGTCTATGTATAATATATTGGCGAGGTAACTGTTCAAATCTGTGACCCATTTTTCACTAGGTTGTCTCTTATTGACTAGTTGTAAGGGTTCTTTCTGTATTTAGGATACAAGTCTTTATTATAAATGTTTTACGCATATGTTCTCCCAGTCTATGGCTTGTCTTTTCATTCTCTTAACAGTGTTTTTGTTTTGTTTTTGCAGAGTAGAAGTTTTAATTTTAATAAAAACCCAAGCTGTCCAGTTTTTCTTTCATTGATCATATTTTTTGTATTTTATCTAAAAAAAACTCATTGCTAAATCCAAGGTTTTCTCCCATCATATCTTTTAGGAATTTTATGCTTTTTTTTTTTGAGACATGGTCTGGTTGTGTAGTTTAGGCTGGCCTCAAACTTTTGGTGCTCTTCCTGCCTTAGCCTCCTGAGTAGATTACAGGCATATGCCACCAGTCAGGCTTGGAGTTTTATACTTTAGGTCTGTGGCTTATTTTGAGTTAATTTTTGTGGAAGGTGTAGGTAGTGGCTTGTATCTGGATTCATTTCTTTTGCATATTGATGTCCAGCTGTTCTGGTTCCATTGGTTGAGGACAATTTGTCCTCCGTTGTGCTCCCTTTAATCCTTTGTCAATGACAAGCTCACTGTGTTTGTGTGGGTCTATTTCTTAGACTCTATTTCATTCCATTGATTTATTTGTTGATCTTTCACCAATCATATCATCTGGATTCCTATATATTGAGTCTTGAAGTCAGGTAGTGTCAGTCCTTTGGTTTTTGTTCTTCAGTACTGTGATATCAATTCTGAGGGTTTTTGCCTTTGCAATCAGTTTGTTGCTATCTGCAAAATAACTAGATGGGACTTCTGAAGCATTGGAAAGTCAATTGCAGATCTGTTGTGCCTATCCCCCTAGATAACTCAACGAATTTTTCTTTAAAAGAAAAGAATTCTTTTAACCACAGTACAATTAGCAAAATCAATAAATTAACATAGGGGCCAGGATTTAGCTCAGTGGTTCCACTGCCTGCCTTGCAAGCGCAAGGATCCGAGTTCGATCCCCGGTACCAAAATAAATAAATAAATAAACAAACAAACATCAGTGATAATACAATTATCCAATCTAAAAACTTTATTTAGATTTCATCAGATTTCTCAATAATGTCCGGTTGACCAAAAGAAAAATGGAGTCATGGGTTACATTCAATTTTCATGTCTTGTTAGATGGCTTGAGTGTAAAAAGTGCCACAGTTTATTCATATGTGTTTCATAAGATTGGTGCTTCTTGTTTTTCAATACTGGGGATTGAATCCAGGGCCTTTACATTACATTCCCTTTTTTATTTTTGAGACAGGATTTCATTAAATTGCTAAATTGCCCAGACTGGATTTAAACTTTCAATCCTCTTGCCTCAGCCTCCCAGAGTTCTGGGATTACAGAACCACATCACACCCAGATGAGACTGGTATTTTGACAGGCACAGATACTAGTTTTCTAGGGCTAGCATAACAATTACACAAACGGGGTGGCCTGAAACCACAGAAGCTTATCTTCTTGCTCTCTGGAGATGAGAAGTCCAAATGTGTCGGCAGGGCCCTGCTCTCTGAGTCCTATGGGCAGATGGCTTCCTCCCCTCCGTCCCAGCTTCTGGCAGTCCCTGCAGTCTCCAGTCCCTTTGTTAGCAGTATAGAACCTCAGTCTCTGCCTGTCCTTTCCTCTTCTAAGAAGGACATAGTTGTGTTGGATCACAGCATTCCCTAAATTAATATGACCTCACTTGAACACTGTACCCGCAGCGTCCCTATTTCTAGTAAGGTCCACAGTCTGAAGTTCTGGGGATGAGGATCTCAACATATTTTGGGGGTAAACACAATCCAGTCCACCAGTTATTCCATAGACTGTGTTGCCACTTGGATTCTTCTGGTATTTCCTCAGATTAGATTCAGGTTGTACCCTTTTGGTTCAAGAGGCACACGATGCCAATCTGTCCCACTGCTGATGATGTCGCCTTGGATTACCTGGTTAAGGTGGTGTGCCAAGCTTCCCCACCATAGTGACTAATGTTTTCCTTTGTAATTAAGAAGAATTAATTCGAATCTCATGCAAATATAATTTGAGGCTATGTGAAAACTACTGCTCATCATAGTTTCTCTCCACTAGTTTTATTCTTAGCATTCTTCCCTGAAACAGTTATTATTACTATTATGTTGCCAAGTGATGATTTTCAAATTCATCATTTTATCATTTTCTCTACATTTTGCAGTTGGCTTTCTCCTACAATGAAGAATGCCCCCCACCACCACCCCCGTGTGTGTGCGTGTGTGTGTGTGTGTGTGTGTGTTTGTATCAGAAACTGGAGGGAAGGCAGGGTGGGCAGAGTCCCCACAGGCTGGCAGGTGCCTAACTCAGGCCGCCTCTCTGCACAGCTCTGTCCTCCTCAGTTCTAGGGATGGCTCCTTCCTCTCACACTCATTGAATGAGGGAGTAACAGCTCCCCTGTCCCTCACTGAGGGATGCTGCACTGCCTCTTGTGACTGGCTCTATACATGCATTGTTGTGTGTTACCCACTTATTAAACTCTCCTCCAAGTTCAGTGCAACACACACACCCCATAAGAATGTGACACAGGTCCCCTCACAGATATTCACATAAAAGACAGAAACACCTCATCAGAGGAGGTTTCCATAAGCAGAGGAGGCTCCTTCCAAGCAGGGCATTACTGTAGTGAGCACAGATGCATATGTCTCTACACTCTGCAAGCGTTGTCACTGGGGCAGTGCAAAAATAACCCTTAACATATATTTTATTTCTGACTAATGACCTCATTGTTTTTATGAAAATAATGCATGCTCCAGTAATGAGGCACATTGGTAGCATAGGTCTCCTGATGCAGCACCGAGAAAGACAAACATCACTGCTATGATATCTCTGCCCCAAATGCAAAATCTAACTCTAATCAAGAAAAAACATCAGACAAGCACAAATGAAGGGGGGAGCTACAAAATAATTGGCCTGTCCTATGTGAGCCATGTCATGTTCATGAGAGACAGGAGAAGCTGAGGACTGCTCAGACTAAAGAGACTTGGCAGCTGGGGACAACTCGTGCCCCTGGTTGGATCCTGGACCAAGAAATCTTTTCTATTTATTATAAAGAATGCATCTGAAATGATGGAATTTGACTAAAAAATTTTAAGTTAGATAATAGTATCAATGCTTATCTACTAATTTTGATAATTGTACTATGTTTTGTAAGAGAATGTCCTTGCTTTTAGGAAATATACCTGAGGTATTTAAAGATAAAGGAAACACCATGTCTGCAACCTACTTCCAAGGGACTCGGGAAAAAAGAAGGGAAAACATACAGAGAATTACAAAGCAAGGGCAGCAAAATAATATTTGGGATCTCTAGATAAAGAGAATATGAGAATTCTATGCACTATTCTTGCAACTTTTCTGAAGTCTAAAATTATTTCAAAATAAAAATCTAAAAGGCTTGCTCATTATAGAAATCTTCAGCCATACTGAAAAGTTTAGTAAAATAAGAAACAGTGAAAGCCAGGTGTGGTGTTGCAAGCCTGAAATTCCAGTGTTATCGATGAGGTAGGGACCACTATGTCTTCCAGGTTTTTATTTGTCACAATCATCAATGAATTGGCCAGGACAGTTGGTGGATGCCAAAGATTACTATTTATTTTAGGGTAGAAATAAGAAAAAGAAGTGCTCAGGGAGAAAAGGGCACTTTGAAGGAAAAACAGAAGATACGTTCTGCAAGCAGAAGAGACCACTGCAAGAACAAGAGAGCAGTGGCCCCAAGTCACTTGCTGGCGCCTTCTATGCCTTCTCTGAAAGTTGATCCAGGTGGCCCCACCTGAGCTCATGCTAGAGGACTGACTTGAGGTGCTAGGTTCGTGTGTTCTCATATCAGAAGATTGGTACTGGTGCAGGGCTCAACTTGAGCCCATGTTGGGCTCAGGTGCTGCTGTTCTGTGCCCATGGTCAATAAGACTCCTCATCGGTTGGTTGCATCCAGCTGCTCCAGCCATGCTGCTATGGCCTTGCCTCCTACTACACTAGCACCCTGAGAGGCTGAGGCAGGAGGGTTGCAAGTTCAAGCTCAGCCTGGGCCATTTAGCAACTTAGCAAGATACAGTGTCAAAATAAAAAAGTTTAAAAAGGGCTGAGAATGTAGCTCAGTGTGAAGGCCCTAGGTCCAATCCTCAGAAATGCAAAAAAAGAAGGAAGGGGAGAGGAAAAAGGAAAGGGAAGGGAAGGGGATTCATTATCCAGAAGTACCCAGTGAGGGCTTGATGGTCATCTTCCCAGCCTCTGGGGGCAAGGAGCCATGAGAAGAGATATATCTTGAATGAGGCAGCCACAGACCATTATGTGCAATTAGGCTTCTGCTACTCATGCTGCTTTTGACAAAACCAAGTTTTAGTATTGACTTCTGAGTTTTAAAAAAACACAAAAACGAGATGAAATTAAAATACTAAACTTCTTTTGGCAGTATTGGAGCAAAAACCCAGGGCATTCTAACTGAGCTATACCCCCCCACCCCTGCCTTTCTTTATTATTTATTGTAAATTGTGACATAGGGTCTTACTAAGTCACTAAGCTCCTGAAGCTGGGCTCAAACTTACAGTCCTCCTGCCTCAGCCTCCTAGAGTGTTGGGGTTACAATCATGTGCCACCATGCCTGGCTGAAATATTGAACTTTTGATTTTTTTTTTTCACCTTAGGAAATATTAGCTTCCATGAGATTGTGCTGAGCCTAGATTTTAAAAGAAAAAGAAAATGAGAACCATTAAGAGGTAGGAATATTATGTACTGATTTTCAGTATATCTTTTAAGGTTATATTAAACTATCAATTTTCTTTATACTATAAAACACTATTAGCACAGCTACAGTTTTCCCTTTTTTGTTTATCTTTGTTTTTAATTCATCATTTTTACTTCATCAAGGTTTATAATAGTCATATTGTTTTCTGTAACCATAATTCCTCTAGTTCTTTAGTCTTAGTCTACATTTAAAAGAACTATGAATGCTATTGCTGCTTTTTCCCCCCTGGGTTCTTTATTTTGTGCACCTCTTGGTTAAGTGTTTGCATCTTTCAGGAGTTTTCCAAGCAAGAGTGAAGAGTACTATGTCCAACTTCTTTCATATTTTATGATGTCTACCAGTTTCTGTTACGTCTTTCTGTTATGTTTAAATAAGAACCTGACCAGACATGATGACCCTGAGGTAGGCTGTTCCCCCACAGAACTTGACAGACATTGCTTCATGGTCTCCTGGCTTTAAATCTGAGGCTAATTCTTTATCCCACTGCTTCTTCCTAGACAGGCATCTGAATCACTTTTCTTCATTTTTTCAAATTCTTAAATGAATTTTAATTATCCTGGCACAGTGGTACCCCTATAGTGCCTGCTACTTGGGAGGCTGAGGCAGGAGGATGGCTTGAGCCCAGGAGTTTAAAGCCAACCTGGGCAACATAGTGAGACTTTGTCTTAAAAAGGGGAGAGGGCAATAAATCACCATGTAAACATTGATTTTGATCATTCTTATTCACTTTTTCCAAATATATGATATGCCCCTTCTGCCTGGAAATCCTTTCATTTCAGAGCAAACTTTTCAATTTTTATCTCTGACTTTTTGTTTGTTTCTTTTTTGGGACAGGGCCTCACTGTATTGTCCATGCTGTCCTTGAACTTTTGATCATCCTGCATGCTGGAATTACAGGTATGCACCATCATGCCTGGTTTATCTCTGATTTTTTTTCCTGTTCTATTTGTTAGAGTCTCTACTTCAATACCATCAAAGAATTGTCTTCACTCTCTTCTATAATTACTGTATTTATAAAATCATTTTCTCTCTTTTCTCTGTATTAACTGTGATAATCTCAAGATTCTTCACCAAAATTTGACTTCCAGCCATGTCTATTCAATGTCTAACTATATTATTTATTTGAATGTTTTTCTTTTTTTGCTTTTTTGAGAAAGGGTCTCACTATGTAGCTCAGGCTGGCCTTGAACTCACTATGTAGCCTGGGCTGGCCTTGACCTCACAGCGATCCTCCTGCCTCAACCTCCCAAGTGCTGGGATTACAGAAGGGTATCAATGATTTTCTTTAGTTCTATAATACCTTCAACCCATACTCTTTTCTTAGTTTATCATCTCATAGATCTTCTTAAATTAAATTAATATTCTGTATGTTCTTATAGGGCAAAAGACTTATGAAGAATATGTTCTTGCTTGAGAATGGTCATTTCTTCTATATTGGTATTTTTATGTGCCTTTGGCATTCTATTCATTTATGCAATATATACTTCAGTAAGTACTACTGCATGATAGTGTTTTGGGTTCAAACAACACTACCAAATAAAAAATATCTTTGCTTTCATGGTGCTGTTGCGTATATATGCTTATGTGTGTACATCATGTGTGCGTACATAGAGTGGGGGAGTACTAGGACATGTTTACATAATACTATATCTTTTTTTTTTCTTTTTTTTTTTGCTGTACTGGGTATTGAACTGAACTCAGGACCTTGTGCTTGCCAGGCAGGCGTGGCACTACTGAGCTACATCCCTGGCCCTGCACTAGGCTATTCTATCCAGGTTTTTCATTCTGTAATAAAGTAAGAAAAAATTTTCTTTGACATTGTTTTCACGTGATCTAGTCAGTCTGAATTCCCTTCAGGGCTTCAGATTAAATTGTACATACTTGATTTTAGTCCACTTTTCTATAGCCTGAGGACAGAACCCTTGTGATTAAATTATAGGCCTCAACCTTTCAAATGGGAATTTAGTTTGTTGTCACACAAACTTTTCTTTATAAATTTAATTTTAAGCACAAGTAATATAACTACATTTTAAATTGAAAAATAAAATTACCTATATGATTCTATTGGAAAACAATTTTTGTATTTTTTATGTTTTTTTAGTAGCTGAGCCATACTTAAAAATAAAAAAGCTGAGGAACCCAATAGAACTAGCCCTGCATTTTATAGTAACCTATAAGAGGATTCATCGTGACTCTGAAAATGATTTATTGACTGTTTGGAAGCCATCTCCTGAGCTTTTTCTGAGAGCCCCATACAAATGCACAATCCTTAACAGGTTCCACATTTTAGTTGTATTTCATAACAAACTTTTTTTTTTTTTTCATTTCTTTTTTTTTTTTTGGAGACAGGGTCTTGCTATGTAGTTCAGACTGACCTTGAATTCACTATGTAGCCCAGGCTGGCTTTGAACTCAGAAATCCTCTTGCCTCAGCCTCCAAAGTGCTGGGATTACAGGCATGTGTCACCATGCCTGGCTTATGGTAATAAGTCTTAAACCCCCAGAGCCTTGTATGTGCTGGGCAAGTGCTCTACCATTGAGCTACAACTGTATTTTTTATGTCCATGTGCAAGTGTAATTTCATTTGTGTTCCAACTGCAAACATGACCTCCCCCTTCTCATTCATCTTCCTCCTAGTCAAGATTCATGTTGGTTTCTTGGATGGGATGGGAAAAAATGATGTCAACCTTCAGAAATAAAATATTTTCTCTCTAGGATGTTTTCAAAACAAAAGCTAATTCATAAAAGACAAAATTTCCTTGGGCAGCCACAAAGGGACTTTTCCAAAGAATGTTACAAACTCAAAGGAATCAAGTACAGAATGATAATATCAGCTTGAACTAAAGAACGCCCCTGTATTCCTGGCAGAAAATATATCCCTGGGTCTCCTGTCAGCCAGGGCAATGATTTTTTTGTTTTTGTTTTTGTTTTTTTAATTTATAT
>NW_004624730.1:9809998-9825892 GCF_000247695.1 Heterocephalus glaber
GAATCTGTTTCATGGATTCCATTTCTTTCTTATGCTGGGCACTCATGGCTTCCAGCATGTTTCTGATCTCATCTATTTTCTTATCTGTTTCTGCTCTAGAGCCTCTAATCATGTCTTTCACTCTACTCACCATCTCTGTATTTATCTGGGAGAGTATTCCTGCTTTGAATTTTTCTAGAGCATCATGTATCTGCTTTGTTACTTCCTGTGCTATCAGTTCAGGGTGTCCAGGTGGTTGATTATCCAACTTTTCCATCTCATTTCCCCCAGAATTTCATTTTTGTGAGGTGGAAACCTGCGTTTCTGCCTTGCTTAAATGTCTTCTCATTTTTGTTTTTAGTACTGTCCTTGGTTTAATTCCTGGGTTGATATTTCAAAATTGCTTAATGCAGTTATCTTTGTTGCTTGTGTTTAAAACCCTTGTGGAATGATTACTTTTCAGAGGTGTCTTCCAGATATGGCTTGTGTTTAGGTTTTGAAGCTCTAATGACTCTGAGGCTATTTTATTTTCCTTATACCAGGAAGGAAAACTGATTAGAGCAATCACAACAGGTTAGGCCAGATGTTACAATCAGCAATACCATAGCATCAAGCGCAGCTTAGAAAATGACAATTTGTGGTAGTTATTCATCTATCACATTTAACTACGTGAAGTATAATCCCCTGTGCCTCTGTAGTGAGAGACTAGGTAGTAGAAGAGCTGTAAGGTGGGCGGGGGCAGGGGGATGGAATTGGGCCTTGCAGGCAGAGCACCAGATGAAGGCGGGGCTCCAAGCTGCTCCAGGGACCTCACTGTGCTGTGGACAGGAACAGGAACACAGCAGAGGAGCCTCAGGTAGAGAGAAGCTCCGGATGAAGGCCCAGGGGAATGATTTTTAAAGGAATGTATCCTAAAGTATTAGAAAACTCAAAATTTCTTCCTCTCTTTGATTTATAAAAGGACAATTTGTATATAGATCTTTATCTATGGGATCATGAATAATGGAACAGGCAAAATTCTCAGTAATCATTTTAACAAAAAATAAGGAGAAATTTACATGTTAGTGTTTCTTCTATAGTCTCAAATAAGAAGACATTAAAGCAAGATATAGTCCTATAAAGTCAATGTGACAAGAGGAAATCTTTAAAGTCCTGTCTACACTAATGAACCCATTGTGGTATTTTCTTCTCACTCTACTTTCCAGGGCCTTTGGACTTTTTCTCTAATTCTGTTTCTCTCTTGGGGATGAAAGGATTAGCTCATTCAGGGCTTTGTTCTACAACCCATCCTAACAGCTAGAAGAGAATGCGTAAGCTGTCCTCGGAGGCAGTCCTGGAGAAAGCAGAGAGAAGAAAGTATTTTCCCTTTGATGGCTCTCCGGCTTCTCTGCACCCTTAGATTTCCCGACCCATAGTACACACTGCTTTCTGGGCTTATTAACTCCCACTGCTATTCAGGAGGGAGGCTTGCCTTCTCAAACCCAGCCACCACTTTAAAATTAACTGCTCTTTGTATTTTCTAACAGTCTCTTTCCTCAAGGATGAATGCAGCATCAAAAAGAAATTATTTCTTTTTCTTTTTCTTTTTTTTTTTTTTGGAATGGAGGTGGGGTTTACTTTAAAAGAAACAACTCCTAAGAAACAAGAATATTCTGCACTGGGAGAAAAGACATTAGGATACAAAATTACAAGTGTTTTAACTCTAGTCCTGTCCCCAACTCCAAGAGCAGAATGGAAGGAGATAGTAGAAGCAAACAGGCAATTCTGTAAAATTACACTTAAAACCCCTAGAAATTTGATTAAAATCTACACTTTGTTTTGCTTTTTAAAAAATTTAATATATCAAAAGGGCTGTTTTAGTGGCATGCTAGCCCCACCAGAATAGAACTTCTGGACCCATCCATCAGTGACATGCTCAAGTTGACCAGCCAACTTACACTTCTACACTCAGCTGTGAACAGTTATACAGCCACAAGGGTCTAACTGTCCAGTGTCTTCCTTCTGCTGAAGGTGGGCAGGGCGGGAACAACCTCGCTTGATGAGGAAGGACTAAGAGCCACATTAACCACCCCTACCCTAAAGGAGATCCTTATTTCTAAACCCAATTTGGTACCTAGTGACCAGGATGATTTCCTCCTTTTAGAAAAAACCCACACATATCCACATACCCATATATACTTTTTTGCTTTTACATTTAAATATAAAAATAATACTCTTTGTGTTATAAATGGAGGACCAAGTGGTAAGGACCTTTTCTTCTTTGAAGGTAGGGATATCCGTCAGTTTACTTAGCTTTGTGTTCATGAGGTGGCAGGGGGAGCCCCAATAGGGGAGCATTGCAGCAAGAAACCAAGGAAGGGCATTCCTCCCTGATCCCCAACCGCTCTTCCTTCTCTAATTTCTACTTATATCTTTGAAAATAGAGCTTCCCATCAAGAGAGATCCTCACTTAACCCATATCAGGTTTTTCCCCTTTCAGCTACCCTGAAGAATAAAAATCTCCTCCCCTGCTGTTTCACGAACATATCTGCTCCGTCTGGAGCACCTACTGGACAAGCATACTTGAGGGGGAAAGTGGTTAGTTTCCTTAGCTGTGTCCCAACTAATGCATTAGAACATTTCCGTGATAGGGACAGAGGAAGGGGTGTGTGAAAAGATTAAGAACTTGACCTCTCTTATCCTGGCCAAAGAAAGCAAGATTAACTGAGCATGAGGGATAAAAAAAGACCTTGATATTACACCCTTTGAGTTACAATGGGGACAAGTAGGACAACTGGAAGACGGGGAAGAGCTGGAGGAAGGCAGAGAACTAGGAGGGGCTCGACGGCTGCAAGTCCAGTCCACTTAGTTTTTGTGCTGGAAAGGCTCATCGCCAGTCTCACTGAGAAGATGTGCAGATAAGGGCTTCTGTCACAGCAAAGGGGTCACAACTGGCAGAAGGGCGACGGTCTTCAAAGTCACCCTTCTTCTCCTGGCCAACAGTCTGAGGAATGCGGATGCTGGCACTACAGTTGGCTACACCAGCAGAAAAGTCGTTGATGTTGGAGGTTTCATGGAATCCAGTTAGGTGCCGGGCATTGTCCAGGCCCCCTTGGGATCATAGGCACAAATGTGGTTCTAGTGCCGCTTGCTTAGTTTCTTGATGGCCTCCTCAATGGACTTCAGACCATTCTCTTCCCACATGGCTTTCATGCTGAAGTTGGTGTGGCAGCCAGCACCATTCCAGTTCCCTGGAATGGGCTTAGGATCAAAGGTTGCCATCACTCCAAAGTCTTCACATACACAATGCGAGATGAAACGGGCCTCCCACAAATGGTCTCCCATGGAGATTCCTTCAGAGGGTCCTACTTGGAATTCCCACTGGGCAGGCATGACTTCAGCGTTCCTCCTCGTAATCTTGACTCCTGCGTACGAGCAGGCCCGATAATGAGCCTCCACAGCATCTCCAACATAGGCATTCTCTGCTCCCACACCATGGTAATATGGACCTTGGAGCCCAGGAAAGCCGCTGGAAAGCCAACAAAAGGGGTGGCCATCAGTCCCCATCAGAGTATATTCCTGCCCCATTCTGAACCAGGGGTGCTGGTTGCACACCATGTCCATTATCCATTTACAGGTGTGTCTTAAATTTGTCTCTGCAGGTTTCCAGTTACACTTGAAAACTTCACAGAACACCAGTTTATTGGGGTCTTTGCAGAAGGGGTCCTGAAACATGGCAACAGGGATAAGGTACATGTCACTGTTGGAGCCTTCAGACTGGAATGTGCTAGACCCATCAAAATTCCACCCAGGCAACTCTTCTACACACTTGGGCTCACAGTCCAGGGTGCGGCTCTTGCAGTGCAGTCCTCCTGCTACCATCAATCCAAATATACATGGCTTGGACTTTGTCCCCCTGAGGCAGGGACATGTACACATGCTTGACACCTTTGTTCAAGTGGGAACTTGCCGAGGTGGCCATAGTGGAAGATGTTCCCAGCCACAGAGAGTTCAGAGAGTGAACCGTACTGTTAGGGTTGCCCTCTCTAGCGCTCCTCTTTTTAGAGCCGAGTTCGTGCTTCTCGCTCTCGGGTTCTCTCCGGTCCAAACACTGAACCTTTCCGGGTGAGCGCTTCGGAGTGGGGTACTCGGGTACTCGGAGCGGTCGGACCAGGAGGCGCCTGGCGGTGAGCAGGAGCACAGCAGCCGCGAGAGCGAGGTGAGCGGAGCGAGGCTGATGTCTTGCTCACAAGCCCTGCGCTTCTCCCATTCTCCGCTCTGCAGGCTGCCCGCAGCCCGCTGCCTTTAACGGCGGCCCTGCGCCGCCCCCCCCCCCCCCCGCGGAAATTATTTCTGTCCATCCAGGCTTAATCCAAGAAGCAGAATACAAGGAGCTCAGAGAAAAGAGATTTGGAATTAGACCCTACCCCGGTGGTGGGAAACCTATGGCTCTCGTGCCGCAGCAGACACACACTGCCCTCTCTGTTGGCATTCAAGCCAAGTTACCCCATCATCATCCCAGCAGCTGAGCACTCAGGTTTCATTGCAGTGTTGGGACTTTGTGATAGAGAAGTGGGTTTGGGCTTGCAGTTGGGGCACTCATCTCTAGAAGTTTTGCTGTCACTGCCTTACACAATGGTAGGAGGAGCTTGGAAGAGAAGGTTGAAGAAGAGTGAGTATCCTATTGGTCTGAGAAGTATATCCTTGTGTCAAAGTCAAGTTGGTAGAGAAATCTGTCAGAAGCAGTTGACGGGACTGGTTGTGGGTGCACAGCCAAGCATCTGGGGGTGGGCCTGAAGCTTTGCTGGTCTTCAGGGCCAGCACATGAAGAGAGTGCATGACAAGCTGGGGCCTGCTGGGCCCCTCTGCATCTCACTGCATCTGGCCATGACGAACCACGAGACTGGAGCCTGCTGCTTCTCCTCCACCTATTTTGTGCAGGTTACTTTTTTGGCCAACTCTAATCTGAAGCCATACAAGAAAAGGCATTCTGGAAATGTAGTTCCCAGTTCAACCAAGTTGACAATAGAACAATCCAGCACAGCATATTTCGATAAGTATATTCCTCACGACTTGCCCTCAGAAGGGCACTGCCAGTGAAAAAACTTTTCAATTCAAAGGGGGCCCAGGCACTGTGAGGCCAACATGGTGAAGATTTTGTCCTGGTGCCCTGCTTGCTCCAGAGCTTTCAACTTTTCCACCAAAACCCCCCTAATTTTAAGGAAATATCCTTGACTGGACTCAAGAGGACTGGGATCCTAGTGCAAAGGAGCCCAGCCAGACTCATAATTTCTTAGCCATTATTATCAGTATCCTGAAGATTATCATTATTTCTTTTTTCTCTTTTTTTTTGGCACCGGGGATAGAACTCAGGACCTTGTGCTTGTGAGGCAGACGGCAGAACCACTGAGCTAAATCCCCAGCCCTAGATTATCATTATTTCTGTCTTACTGTGTACTAAATGTATGCTTGTTCTAGGATAAGAGTAAATTTTAAGTTGCTTCCTAGATATAATTAACTTTTCCTCCCCCAGTGCTTCAGTTTCATATAGGAAATAATCTTCCATTTATCCTACGGCTTCAAAACTCCAACCATTCCTCTGTGAGTCCCCTCAGAGTGCATACCCATGACTGAGCAACAGACAGTTCTGTAAGTTCAGATCACGTTCCACTGCCCCACCTCAAATCTTCAGATGCTCCCAATGGCCCTCAGGACAGAGTTTGGCCTTCCTGACTCAGCACACAAGACCTCTCTTATCTGCCTCCCCCAAACCTGTCATAAATTTTTTTGGGCCCTATAAAATTCATTTTGTGAAAAAAAAAATCAAAGCACCTCCTTCAATGCTAAAGTTTCATTTTTTCCTTCTATGTTAAAGAGCATTAAAACATTTCAGTAGATCTCTAAAAAATATCTCAGGCTTTAGTCACTTGCCCATTGCCTCCAGGGACTCATGGATGAATTGGCCCTGGGTCAATTCTATCATGATACCTATTTCACAGAAAATTTAAGTAACTTGTCTCACCGTCCTATATCAAGATAGTGGCAGAGCCAGGATTTGAATTCATGCTACGCAGTTCCAAAGATTATGCTCTTGACTGCTACATCAGTGTTCTTTAAACATTTTTTATGACCCATAAAAAAAATAAATGAATAACCAGTCATAGTGGAGCAAGCCTGTAATCCCAGCACTATGAAGGCTGAGGCAGCAGGATCGCCACAAGTTCGAGGCCAGCCTGGGCTACATAGTGAGTTCAAGGCCAGCCTGAATTACACAGTGAGACCCAGTCTCAAAAATAAAAATAAATGAATAACTTTTGTAGCACACTGCAGTAAGGATATGCAATACATACCACACATACAGAACTGAGTCAAAAGTTTCATGCAGCAGTGTTTATCCTAACTACACAGGTAATTTGCACATGATATTTTCTACTCTATTTTATTTGGGTCTATTTCATTGAGTAAAATGCTGCTCACAGCCAAATATATAGAATTTGTGACCCCTCGATATATTGTGTCCCACAGCTTTAAAAAAAACCCTGCACTCCTTTATAAGACCATTTAATAAAGGTCCTGAGTACAAGGACAGGATAGGGACATGAGCCAACATAAATATGTCCAACCCAATAACTGTCAGATTTATGTCTGTTTAACCACTGAAATAACATGAAAAGGAAATGTGTGTTACTTTGGAAAGAAGATGCCAGGGTTTGATTTAGTATTTAAAGGCATTTGCTTCCTGGAAAGAATATGGCAAGAACTTTGATTTTATATGATTTTGTCTTGAATAAGTCTGGACTTGTCATCCTTCTTCAGCAGGTCTTAAGACAGGGCAGGAAAACATGCTTAGGAAAATGCATGAGCCCAGGAACCTCTCAGTCTCCTAGGGCTGCACATACCTATTTTCTTCTTGATTAATCAAACATAAGCCTTTCTTTGGGTTCCCTAAACTGCATGATAGGGAAAAATGTGAATGTCAAGAAGACTAGACAGAAAAATAACAGTTACTAAAGCAGATCCAAAATGCAGACCAAGCTGGACATGGTGGCACATGCCTGGAGTCTCAGCTACTCAGGAGGCTGAGGCAGGAGGATCACTGGAGGCTATAGTTAGAAACTACCCTGGGGAACATAGCCAGACCTATCTCAAAAACATAATTATAATACAATTTTAAAAATAAATCAAAAATTAAAATAAAGGCTGAAAGTAGAGGCAGGTTTTTTAAATGCTAATCAGGCAATGTAAATATGCTACCTGGATGATTTTAAGTCACTCTGAATCTGTAAGACTTCAGACAAAGATACTAAACAAAGACACTGAGTATTTGATGATGTCAAGTAAAACTGAGGGGCTGGCTTTCCTTCTACAGTTAGGGACCAGTTTTGATGATGAAGAGGGCACATAACCTTCACTTAGGGGGGCCCCTGATAGTCAAAGCCCAGACTAACACTGGGTACCCAAGAGCAGTAGTAAATGCTAAGCGGGCACACGCCTCCAGGGAGGGATGCATGGCTGTGGGAAAGAAAACACTCTCAAATCAAAGAAGTTCAGACCAAGAAGCTGCAAAATCCAGGCTGTAAGCATAGGGCTCAGATAATGGGGAAAATCAAGAAGAAAAGGGCACAATGTTCAGCACCTTTGGCATTAGAGAAATGCAAATCAAAACACTGAGATCCCATCTTAATCCAGAAAGAATGGTCATCATCAAAGACTCAAAAAACAACAAATGCCGGTAAAGTTTTGGAGAAAAAGAAACCCTTCTATATTGTACGTGGGAAATATAAGCTAACTAGTACAACCACTATGAAAATTGGTATGAAGATTCCCCAAAACACTAAAAAGAGAAATTCCATTTGACCCAGCTATACCCTCATTTGGGTATCTTCCTGAGTTAGTCATCATGTTACATAATACACACATACCTATGTTTATAGCAGCACAATTCACAGTAGCTAAATTATGGAAGCAGCCTATATGCTCATCAATAGAATGAATGGATAAAACTAATGTTGTAGGGCTGGGGATTTAGCTCAGTGGTTCTGCCGCCTGCCTCACAAGCGCAAGGATCTGAGTTCGATCCTTGGTACCAAAATAAAAACAAAACTAATGTTGTATATACACATAATGGAATACTACTCAGGTATTAAAAGGATAATTTTGAGTTACTTATAGGACAACGGATGCAACTTGAATCCATAATGCTAAGTGAAATAAATCAAGCACAGAAGGTAAATATCACATGGTTTCTCTTATGTGAGAAACCCAAACTATAAATAATTTAAAGAGCAAAATAAAAGAGAGATGGTAGGAAACAGGGAGGTAGGCTTTGCGGAGATGGGTAAGGGATTTGGAGGATGGGAGAAGGAAGAAAGTAAAAATAATCAAGATGCTGTATGTACATGTACCAGTTCCCCAGAATGTAATTATTATGTATCACAAACACATACTGATAATAAAAAAATATATAAATAAAAAACACACTCACAAAGGTAAGGATTATGGCATAGTAGGAAGGGCTCAGAACTGGCAGATCGAGGGCCTAGCTTTGGTTGCTCTTGTCAAGCTCACTTTTCTGAGTGTCTTGAGTGTCCTTTTCTGAGCTCAGTGTCCTCCACTGTAAATTGTCTGGGCTTTGGTTGTACAGCTAGTTGTCGGAAAGTCCTAGTGAAAAAGGTTACATGCTGCTTTCATTACCAGGGCTCATCCTCAAATGTAGGAGGAAAGTCACCTCCTCAGCATAATTCGAGAATATATAATGATGTGTTAGCCTCTTTATTCGGGGATGTCTCCATCCAATGTCATGAAATGTTCCTTTCAGCCTTTAATTTCAGAATTCCAGGGACTCCAGAGCTGAGCAATTACATGGCCTGTCTTTAGGCCATAAGTGTGACAGTTGTGGGTAGAGAGGAGGCCCTCATGGAAATTTTGACATTGGAAGGCCATCTTTAGCCAGGCTGGGGGCTCACTCCTGTAATCCTATCACTTCGGAGGCTGAGGCAGGAGGATCATTGTGAGTTCAAGACCAGCCTGATCCACCTAGAGAAAGCCTGTCTAAAAACAAAACAAAACAAAGGTCATCTTCATGCCCAAAAAGGTTGGGACTTGCATTCACATCTTCAGTGAATGCATTATTTTCCTGAAGCTGAGTTTTAGAATCCTATTTCCCTCACCAAGTTACTAGAGAAGCCCAGGCGACCCTTCTAATTCTTTAATGTTCCTAGGATAAGTACAACTGTGCCAGTGTCTTTGTTAACTTTTCTCATTACTGAGACAAGATACTCAAACAAGTTAAGGGAGGAAAGGTTTATTTTGGCTCACAGTTTGTAGAGGGTCTCAGTCCATAATCAGCTGGCTCCAAGGCAGAGTGGCATGGTAGAGGCGCATCGCAGAGGAGAAACAGCTTGTGGCAGGCAGAAGACAGCAAAAGCAAGCAAGCAAGGGACAGTAGCAGCTTTTTTCTGCCCTTTTATATTCTTTCTATCTAGGCAAGTGTGCCAAACCAATCAGTGGACTGAGTTAGTAATCACACACCTTTAATCTTAGCACCTTTAATCCTAGCATGGCACCATGAATCAGTCACATACTCTAGGTCCAGCCACCTCTGAAAAAGCCCCACCTATGACTGCATGAGTCTTTGGGGAGATATCGAGACACAAGCCATGACAGCCAGGCATTGTGCTAAATTCTTACATGCATGACCTCATTTTGTCCTTACAGCAGTCTGCAGGGTAAGGGCTATACCTCATTGTGCTGCAGATGGCAGACAGGCTCAGGGAGATTAAATGGCCTGCCCTAAATTGTTCCACTGGGAAGTGATAGAGGTTAGATTTGAACCTCAGTACATCTATCTCCAATTCTCACGTTTTTTCTATAGCAGCAGGCTGCGCAAGTTTCACAGTTGGCAAAACATGAATCCCTGGCCCTGTCAGCCAGTTACAGGAATGTCAGGAGGATTAAATATATTGCTCCTTTTTATTTCTTTGTAATTTATAGCCCACAAACTCCTAAAAAAATGGATTGAAGCACCTCAAAATATTAAAACAAGTACTGGGGATGTAACTGAGTGGTGGAGCATTTGCCTAGCAGCATGATGCCCTGGGTTTGATCCCAAGCATGCACACAATAAAACCAAAACCAAAACAAAATGAAAAACCCCCACATAATATATAACAGTGTTCTAAATTAAGGAAATACACAAATAAATGAAAGTTTAAAATAATGAAAACTAGATAAAGTCTGTTGTCTAGTCAGAGTGACTTAAAATCATCCAGGTAGCATATTTACATTGCTTGATTGGCATTTTAAAAATCTGCCTCTACTTTTAGCCTTTATTGTAAATTTTTATTTATTTCAAAAATTTTAGGGGCTGGGGATTTAGCTCAGTGGTTCTGCCGTCTGCCTTACAAGTGCAAGGTCCCGAGTTCAATCCCCAGTACCAAAAAAACTTTTTATTATAATTATTTTTTTGAGATAGGTCTGATTATGTTCCCCAGAGTAGTTTCAAACTATAGGCTCCAGTGATCCTCCTGCCTCAGCCTCCTGAGTAGCTGAGACTCCAGGCATGTGCCACCATGACCAGCTTGATCTAAATTTTGGATCTGGTTTAGTAACTACTATTTTTTGCACTTACTTAAGCATGCTTTATGAACCAGCATGTGGTCCACTTTGGAGAAAATCCCAAGTGTTCCTGAGAAGAATGTGTGTGTATTCTGCTGTTTTGGGCTGGAACACTCTTTAGATATCTATTAAGTCCATTTGTTCAAAAGTTTGGTTCAACTCTGATATACTTTGTTGTTTTTTAGCTACTTGATCTATTTGTGACAGTGTGATATTGAGGTCCCCAATTACAATTATATCTAATTTTTATGTCCATTAATATTTGTTTTATGAAGTTGGCTGTGGCGGTACTTGATACATATATGTTTATAATTGTTATTTTTTCCTGTTGAATTGTTCTCTTAACAAATATATTGTGATCTTCTTTGTCTCTTCTAATCAGTTTTGGCTTGAAATCCACTTTGTCTGAAATCAGGACAGCTACTCCTACATTTTTCCGGGTTCTTGTTGCATGGAATATTTTATTCTATCCTTTAATTTTTAATCTGTGAAATTCTTTTCTTAATGAAATATCTTCCTTGTGTACTGCATGTTGTTGGACTTTGTTTCTTTATCCATTCTGCCAATCTGTTTTTTGAGAATTGAGACCATTCGCAATGAGAGTTACCACTGAAAGGTATTGACTTATTCCTATCATTGCATTATATTTCTGTCCTGTCACTGTCTTCCTTTTTTTTTTCCTTCTGCTTAGCTGCTCATCTTGCCAGGTGTATTCATTCTATTCGCCTTATTGGCATTGCTGGCTTCACTGTCTCTTTCTACAAGATCCTTAAGAATTTTTGTAATGCCACTTTGGCAGTCATGAATTTCCTGAGGTGCTCCTTATCATGGAATTTTCCATCAATTTTGAAGGAAAGTCTTGCAGGATATATAAGTTAGGGTTGGAAGTTTTTATCTTTTGGGGTTTGAAACCCTTCACTCCAAGCCCTCCTTGGCCTTTAAGGTTTGTGTTGAGAAGTCTGCTGTGATTCTAATGGGTTTACCTTTATATGTGATTCACTGCTTTTCTCTAACATCTTTTAAGATTTGTCCCTGTGAAGGACCTCTGGTACTGATTATGATGTAGCATGAAGAGGTTCTGTTTTGGTCATGGCTATTTGGGGTTCTATATCCTTAATGGATTGGCTTGGCAGAAGTTGGGAGTTTGGGGAGGCATTTTGTTGCCTTGTCTTCCCTTGTTTCTATTATTTTTTGTTTTGTGCTGAGGTTTGTTGATGTACAGTGAAAATACTTTGTTGCTAGTATAAAGATTTCTTTAGTTAGTTGCTTTTCAGTGATATACTTTGGGTGTTGCTAGCTACAGTCCTTTGCCTCTGCCCTAAGATCCCACCATCTTGGTTAATTTGGAAGGGGAGGATGTAGAGCAACTGGCTCAGCATTGAATTCTCCGGGAATGCACCATAGTATTGTTAATGTCACAAAGGTACTCTAGGTGTTAGTTTGTGGAGAAAATCCATTAATAGCAACAATTATGTGATCCTGGCAACAGCAAGCAAATCAGCCACAATATATCATCCATAACAAACTGGATATTAACATACCATGAGGACCAATTATGTGCCTCATTTAACCCTAGAAAAGAAATCCACAATTACAATGTAAACAGTAAGAGAACCCAGTATTGACTTACAGATAATATGTACTAAATACAACAGCTATATCTCCGCTGTTAGAAAAGAACTCAACAGTAATTTTATAGAATTAACTACCTAAAGATTAATAAATCTTAATGGTTATAGTATTAAAGATATAAGAGGTTGGGAATGAGCAAATATAAGAAAAATTTGAACCTTACACTGTAGGATGTGAGGAGGATAGAGAAATAGAACAAAGGATCCTATTGAGGAGAAGGATGTTTATAGAATTAGATAAAGGTAACAGAAAAAAAACTGTTGAGAAATAGAAGATAAAAGAAAAATAAGAAAAGAGAAATAAGAAATTATATGGAGAATAAAAATAGACAGAAAAATTAAAATGGAGAAGAGGAAAAAGTAAAGAAATAAAAAATTTTAAAAAGAAGCAAGGAAAAAGGACAAAGGAAAATTCCCTAAACCCCAATGAACTAGTGAAGAAGAAAGAGAAAGAAAAGAAAAAATTACACACACACACACACACACACACACACACACACACACACAAAACAAAGGGAAAAAAGCAAAAGAAATTTCTTTGTGATTTTGAATACATGGTTTTCTTCTGGGATCTACAATAATTTGGGGGTCTAGCAATTCTTGTTCTTCACCAAGATCCCTCTGCTTTTCCCAGGCTGTGGCAGTGTCCAAAGCAGGACATGTCTCTGCTCATGTTGGTAGATAAAGATAGATCAGACCCCAGATCCATGCTGGATGCAGGCACCAGCAGGCAGTAGAAGCAAGGCAAGGGCTCCAAAGCTGAGACTTTCAAATCCATAGCAACTAAGGCTGTATCTGACCTCTGTCCATGGAGAGTGAGACCTATATCCATTAGCTCAAACCCCTCAGAGGGTCTCTTTCCATCCCACTCCCTGACCACCCATAGCTGTCTCACCCAGTCATTGTGGGAGGGTAATACTGGAAACCCTGAAGTGAAGCCATCCTGCAGCTTCTCTGTGTCCCAAATTCAATCAACCCTTTCCCAGAATGGTGCCAACCAAGCACTCTCTCCAGGGTTATGGCACATCCTTGGACAGGAGTCACTCATCATCTGTTGTCTATAGAAAGACTCTCAAGGGAGCAGAATCCTATGCTGTCCCTGGAGATCATAGCAACTACCATTCTGTTCCACCAGTGCATTTCTCCCTCATTGCATGGCTTGAGGGTCTCCTAGGGTGCTTCCCATGCAGCCCTCAGCTAGTAGAATTCACAGAAGATGGTCTCCAAATCATTAAAGTTCACAATCCACACAGAAGTTAAGCTTCTGACCGTGTTAACATCTGGAACACAGGCATCAACTTGCAATGTTTGTCCTGGATCTCCACACCCACACCAGCCACAGTGCAGGGCCCAGGGGTTTGGATTTAAATGCACCGATAACTTTTAATGCTCCTCAAGAATCTTTAAGTGTAACTAACATTTCTCTCCACTGCAAGTGCATGTTGGGAAAGCACTAATGACCACTGGAACCATAGGACAGTTGGTGCCACTGTCTTGATTAATCATTCTCTTGATTAACCAACAGTGCTTTTACACCATTAGTACAAATATACATATAATGGAAAGGGCAAAGCAGGTCTTAGAATTACTATGAAAAAGAGTTTAATATCATTGATTCCCTTAAAAACCCTTGGGATAGCACTCTTCACCAGAGTTTCTTGGATCTTTTATCCCTTTCTTTCTCTTTTTCTTTTGTGTGTGTGTGTGTGTGTGTGTGTGTGTGTGTGTGTGTGTGTGCAGAGCCTTTGCACTGAGCTAAATCCTCAGCCTTTTTAATTTTGAGACAAGCTCTTGCTAAGCTTTCCAGGCTAGGCTCAAACTTGCCTCAGCCTTTTAGAGCACTGAGATTATAGGTAGGCACCCACAAACCCAACCTCAGACCATATTTTGAGAACCATCTGGAGTCTTGTGGAATGGCAACCTTAAACTCACTGTTCTTTTTTTGATCTCTTTCTGGGTAGCTATCTTAGCTTAGTTACCGGCAATCTCTAAAAGCAATGGATTCAAGTACAGCACTTGTCTAGTGTGCCTTGGGTTAAATCCCTAGCACCACATACACACACATACACACACACACACACACACACATACACACACACAAAAGGGTAACACAAACACATTTAGCTTCCTTTGATACCTTCACGAGAAAGACTAACCTGGAATTATAATCATTATCTTTCTCTTTTTCTGATGATCTTGTTTTTTAAATGATATATTCCAGTTTATGTCAGTCATGTGTTATGAGGTTAATAACTATGTTGCCCCCAACTTGTTGGGATTTCTGATTTTCATAACAGAAATTCCAGCAGTCCAGAAGCTTTCTGGGAAATTCTTGAACTGAAATGGAAAGGAATTACCCTTCTCTGGAAGGCTGCCTGATTATCCAAATAGAATGGTTGTGTGTAGCAAAATCAGGAGATGCACAGGGACAATCGACACCCCAGACAGGAGTCCCAGGCCCTCTCTTGTTCCTCCATGCTGACTCCCACCTGGAGAGTTCTCATGTTCTATTTCTCTGCTTTTTTTTCTTTTCACAGCTTTCAAATACTTTTCTGGGCCCCCTGCTTGATTCCCTAAATTTGAATATTCCTTCTTTCTCTTAGTTAAACTGACTACAGAAATCTCACAAGATTCAATTACTTAATCCCCTAATGCGGTATTTGTTAACCACACTCTACTGCACAGTCCTTTATGTTTATTTATCCTTGTTGGTTTAGGAATTTCACTTGAATTCATGGTATTTACTGTTCTTCACCTTATATGATGCCAGATTACTTGAAAGATTTTAAAATTCAAGACTTCAGTTGACACTTCACTATTGCACATTGTGGAAAACACCTTCTGGAATGTCAGTGTAGCTGGCCTCACTCCCCCTCCACCCCCAAGAACCACCTGCAGAGATGGGCCTGGGAGCCACTTGGTCCTCAGTGACCTGTGCCATAGCTGAATGGGTCATGGGTAGTGTGATGGTTAGTTTTAGTGTCGTGTGACTAGGGGCTATCTAGGTAGCTGGTGAAGCATTATTTCTGGTGTGTTTGTAAGGGTGTTTCTGGAAGGAATTTGGCATTTGGATCAAGAGTTGAGGAAGGAAGATCTGTCCTTACCCACTGAGGGAAGGCATCAGCAATTGGTTGAGGTTCTAGAAAAAACAGAAAGGAGAGAAAAGATGAATTGCATGCTCCTCTGGAGCTGCCATATCCATCTTCTGCCATTGGGCATCAGAGCTCTGGGTCCTCAGGCCTTGGGCCTCAGATTGAGAGGTACACAGCTGGGTGCCTTGATTTTCAAGCCTTTGGACTTGGACTGAGCCATGTCCTGGCTTCCTGGTTCTCCAGCTTGCAGATGGCCTATTGTGGGATGTCTCCGCTTCTACAACTGCATAAGCCAATTTCCCTAACAAATCTTCCCTCAAGTATTTTCTTTTTTACTACTTAAATTCTTTTATTGGTACATTGTAGGTATACATCACATTTACATTTCTCATTGGGAATTGTACCTTTACATGATGCATCTTGGTTCTTATTTTTCCCCCATTTCCCTCCCTTCACACCCTCCACCCTTCCCTATTTACAAAGACTTTATTTCCATTTTTTCCATTTCTCAGCATTTTTCCTTTCCCTTCTTTCCTTTCTCCTGCCCCTCCCACTAACCCTACCCCTTTGGACCTTTTCTTCCTATTTTGCATTAC
>NW_004624730.1:9848750-9866796 GCF_000247695.1 Heterocephalus glaber
AAAATGTTAAAAAAATATATCATATTTTTATTTTAAATAAATGTGTGTGTCCTGGTAGGGGAGAGGGACAGACACTTAGGCCAAAATGTTAACCAGCTGTTTATAGTGATTTTTATCTGCGTTTGTGTTTTGTTTTGCTTTCTTTTTTCTACAGTGCTGGAGATGAAACTCAGGGCCTCATGCATACTAGGCAAGCACTTTGACCCTGCCCTACATCCTCAGCCCTTTTTTTCTAAATTAATTTTAAGAGAAGGCCTCACTAAGTTTATGATCAGTCCAGGTTTGAACTTCTGATCTTCCCGCCTCAGCCTTCCAAGTAGCAGGGATTGCAGGCATGTGCATGCCTGAAGGTGTATGCTTATTCATATGCTTCAAGTGAGGCAAATAACTATGTTTTGATTTTGATATTTGATTGTGAAATGTTATTTGAGAAAGATCTAGATGAATGGATAAACGGACGGTAGCTGGGAGACAGGAGCAGCCCGTCCACACGCCTGTTCTCTCCTTGACTTCCGTCCAGATTCTTTCGGGGTGAGTCTGCCGTAATTCCACTTCAGGAGTCTGGAGCGCACACGGGATGTCTGTGATTGTCACAGTCTGGAAAATGGCTTGGAAGGTAGCCTTTCAAGGTGACACGAGTGGTTAAGATTGTTTGGGGCCCCTGGATGGTTCCTGTGGGGCTCGGGGCATTGAATTTAAATGCGCTTTGGATACGTGCCAGGTCGGTGCTGAAATTAGAGGCTCACATTTAGTTTAAGAGCAAAATAGGAGTGGGCCTGAGAAGCGTGCTTCAAATATATGCTCTGCTTGCTGCAACAACTTCATTTTGGGCCACGCAGTCCTCCACCGCTGTGACCTCCCCAGGGAGTTCAGCCCTATTGCCTAGACCGGGCCTGGCCCTCCGGCCAGGGCAGCTGGACCACGGCTCTCCCGGCCTTCTCTTCATCGCACTCCAGCTCTGGCTCCACTTGCCCCAAACGCCGGCCTCCCAGGCCTTGGGAGGAGAGATTGACTAGTTCCTTCCTGTTTTCCAATCAACTTTATTGAGGTGTAATTTACAGACAACAAACAACTGTTTGCAGCGTGTATATTTTATGGGTTTCAACAAATGTGTGCACTCTTGCTACCACCGCCTCCAGAATCGAGACTTAGAACTTCCGGCCGGTGTGATGGATGTTGCAGGCCTATAATCCCAGCACACTGGCAAACTAAGGCAAGAGGATTGCAAGTTCAAGCCCAGCCTGGGCATTTAGTGACTTAGTAAGACTTTGTCTCAAAAATAAAAAATACAAAAAGGTCTGGGGAAATAGCTTAGTGCAAAGACCCTGGGCTCAATCTCTAGTACCAGAAAGAAAGAAAGAAAGAAAAAAAAAAGATTCAGGCCTTTTTCATTACCTTGAAAGATTCCCACGGGTCCCTGTGAGTTAATCCTACCCCTCATTCCTGGTCTCAGGCAACTACAGATGTGCCTTCTAACTATAGATTAACCCAGCCTTCTCTAGAATACTATGTTAACATCTAATAGTCCATACCCCTTGCGTCTGGCTTCTTTTGTTTAGCACAATGAATTCTGAGATTCATCCAGTTGTGTTGTGTATCAATAATCCATTCCTTTTCATTGCTTAGCATTATTTCTTTGTAAGGATGTACTGGTCTCTGTGTTAACATTCTGATAGGCATTTGAGTGTTTCCTAGTTTTTGACTATTATGCATAAATCTCTTTTTTTAAAGTTTCAGTTGTATGTATTAAGGCTTCAACAAGGGTTATGGGGCTCACATACTTCTAGATGAATAACATTCCCTGAAACTTGCTTTTGCACTGAAAAAAATAAAGCTGTGATCAAGTTGATAGTTTGCTCAACGAATCCCTCATTCAATTAGACATTTATCTACTCAACATTCAACTATCACCTACCAGGACCAGGGATTTAGCTCAGGGGTGCTGTGCCTGCCGGGCAAGTGCAAGGTCCTGAGTTCAATCCCCAGTACCCCAAAAAACAAAAACGAAAACATCTATCACCTACTTACTACTAGTAATAATTTAATAATATCATCAGCATGTTTAGAATATTATTGAAAATTATTCATTTCTGACAGCAGTCCTTATATGGGATCTCAAGCAATTGTCCTGCCTCAGCTATCTGCATAGCTAGGATTACAGGTACATGACTTTTAGGTGTTTGAGGGGGACCATTTTTGGTTTTTGCATTGCTGAGGCTCTCCTATATTAGTACCACTGAGCTACACCTCCAACTTCATTTCTTACAGCATAAAGTGCAATGAAAATAAGACTGTATTTTTTTAAATAAAAGAATTTTCTGTACAACTCAATATTTCCATTCATTTATTTATTGGTTTTTACTCTCCTTGCTCATCCACTCCAGGTGCTTGAACTGATGAAGTTTTACTGCATTTTTTAAATCGGGACTAAATGGTCTATGACATTGCTCAGGCCTTTACATTTACTGGGGCCCAGCTGAGCCTGAAGGAGGGAGGACATCACACTCCCGATGTCCCTGAGATCAGAGCAAGGTTAGATTTCACTGTGGGAGCCACAGAGCCCTTCATCTGCCAAACACTCAAGTCAGGCAAGCTGCTGTGCAAGTCAAACACCTAAGTAAAGGACAAATTCTGGCCCTATGTGGCACATGGAAATGCAGTTAATTTCTCTAAATTCCTATACAATGCCAGCACTCACTAGAATGCTTTCAAGAGAGAAAGAAAAAAAGATTAGACAGAGAGAATCTCAACTCTTAAAGAATTTAATTATTGTAAGTGCCAATAATAAGCTGGAAGAATAGCTAGAAAATATAATGACAGAAAACTAGAATATATTGAGTTTCTACCGTGTGCTAAATAATGTCTACTCTGCCCAGCTGTGGTGGTGCATGCTTGTAATTCCAGCGTTCGGGAGGCTGAGGCAGGAGGGTTGAGAGTTTGAGGACAGCCTGGGCTATAACGTATAGCAAGACCATCTTAAACAAAAAAAGAGTAGCTCATGCAGTGGCCATCAGAATCACCTAGAGTAGAAGGTTTATTAAAACGTAGATTCCTGGGCTCTCACTCCCAGAGCTTCTTTTCTTTTGCAGGGGAAGAGGAGTTGCTAGGAGTCAAGCACAGGGCCTCATACATGCTGGGCAAGTGCTCTACCACTGAGCTATGTCCTAGCCCACAGTTACTGATTTAACAGGTCTAGCGAGCTAAAGAATCTGCATTTTTAACAAGCTGGGATGAGGGGGCCACACTTTCATATCCACTGAAATGTGATAAATATGCCAGACCCATATATTATCTCATTTAAACACCCCAAGATCACTTTGAAGTAGGTTTTGTTTTTCCCTATTTTTCACACAAGGAAGGCAGAATTCAAAGAATCTTCAGAATTTGCCCAACGTCTAACTACTGAATGGCAAAGCCAAGCTGAATTTAGATCTGTCTCACTCCAGGAGCCATGGTTTCCCACTATTTCAAGTTGCTCTCCAGACACTTTCTGGACAGGTGGACCTAGAATATTAACTGAGCTGTCAACGTCATCAGGCTCTCCAGGGCTTAGGAGGAAACAAGCATGGTGACATCCTTGAGGTCCTGCTTCTCATATAAGAGGAGGGTTCATGGAATGCTTGGAAAGGACCCAGAATGCAGGAGTCAGTGGCCCTAACCAAGACTTCCAGATTCCCTGAAGCTAACTCAGAGTGGAAAACAAACAAACAAACAAACATGCAAATGCCACCTCTGCTTCTTCCTTTCACAATGACAAAGCAACAGGCTGCAGATCAGCTTTTTATTTTTTATTTGCATTACTGGGGACTGAACCTAGGGCCATTCCACTGAGCTACACCCCTAGCCCTGTTTTACTTCTTATTTTGAGATAGAGTCTCCCTAAGTCACTAAGTTGCCCAAGCTGGGTTCTAACTTGGGATCCTCCTGCCTCAGCCTCCCAGAGTGATGGGATTACAAGCATGTACCACCAAGCCCATGGATCAGGTTTTTAATCTGACTGTCCTCTTGTACCTTCCTGTGAGCCTTCTGCCATATTAATTCAGTGTAAGAAACAATTATATAAAGATGTATAAAAGAGAAAGCTTTACTTCTAAATCAATTTTTCTCATATAAACAAAGGATTCTTATCTTTCTATTGAATTGTTGTCATCTAAGAGACGAATTCAGACATAAATTACCAATTTAAGAAATGGGAGAGGATTGCCAGGCATGTGATCTTCCTGCCTCAGCCTCCCGAGTACTAGGATTACAGGCATGCACCACCTCGCCCAGCAATCATCACACTCTTGGAAATGCTAGGGAAGACACAATCTCCTAGCAACCCCTGAGATAAGTGAAATTCATTTATGTCTCTCCTATGCAGATGAGGAGACAGCTTGAAGGAGCTCAACCTGCTCAGCTTTCTCCTGGTGATAGGAAAGGGAGGGATAGAGAACATCAAAAACAAACTCAGGCCAGGCCTGGTGGTGCACACCTACAATCCCGCTGTTCCGGAAGACAGGCAGGAGAGTTGGAAGTTCAAACCCAGCCTAGGCAACTTAGCAACTTACTGAGACTCTCCCTAAAGTTTAAAATATTTTAAAATGGCTGGGGATGTAGCTCAGTGTGACGGTCCCAGGTTCAGTCCCCAGTACTACAATAACAACAACAACAACAACAACAACAACAACAAAAATACCTGCCCATTTCACAATTTCCCTGTAAATGAGATCAGAAAAAGTTCAGTCACCAGAAAACGTTAAAGAGGGTACTCACAGAGGGCTTCAGAGATAGTGATTATCCTCCTGAGGTTTTTTAAATTATAGAGAATTTCAAACTTATCTGAAAGGATATTGAATATAACAAAGTGCTATACTCCTGAGCCAGCCCCAACTATCAACTATCAACCAGTCCTATCCACCCTTACTTCCACCAGCTTCCTATATCACATATTATTTTGAAATAAATCCCACCCATTGTATCATTTTACTGGCAACACATTTCAGTATACATATTGTCTCTAGACTTCAGCACTGTTGACATTATGGGCCAAATAATTCTTTGTTTAGTAGGACAACATCCCTGGCTTCTCTTCCCAATTTGAAAACCAAAATTGTCTCAGGCATTGCCAAATATCTCCTAGGGGAGAAAGCCTCGAAACTGAAAACCATTGCTCTAGTAGAAGATGACTGACTTTTAAAAACATACCTATAGGGGCCAGGGATTTAGCTCAGTGGTTCTGGCGCCTGCCTTGCAAACACCAAGTCCCGAGTTTGATCCCCGGTACCAAAAAAAAAAGAACAACATAAAAACATACCTATCATACTATTATCATACCAAAAACTGACAATTATTTCTTAACATAATATCCAATCAGAGTTCAAATTTCTAATTATCTCAATTCTTTCTGTCAAATAATAAAGGTCCACACACTATGATTCGTACATATGGGTCTAAGTATCTTTTTAATCTACAGATTTCCTCTCAATTTTGTTTTATTGTTGTTATTGTATGTTTCTTTTTTATCAGTGTACATTTTCAATACATAATAATTACATTCATCTTGGGGAATTGGTGCATATACATATTGTACCTTAATCATTTTTCCTTTTGCTTCTCCTGGCCCTCCCATCTTTCTGCATCCCTGCGCCTCCTTCCCATCTCCACAAAATCTACCTCCCTGTTTCCTGCCATCTATCCTTTGTTTTGCTCTTTAAATTATTTATATTTTGGGTTTCCCATATATAGGAAACCACATGATATTTAACCTCTGTGTTTGATTTATTTTACTTGGCATTATGGTCTCAAGGTTCATTCATTTTCCTACAAATGACTCAAATTGTTTTTAACAGCAAAAAATCATCTAATCAAAAGGGTATCACACAGTCTGGATTTTGCCAACTGCATCTCCACAGTATAGTTTAACACTTTCTCTGTCCTTGCTACTTCCTGTACATCGACAGTTGGATCTAGAAGTTTAAACAGGTTCAGGTTCATATTTGGGGGCAGAAGTCTTCAAAATAGCTTTGTGTTCTTCTCTCAGGAGCACCTGATATAAAGAGCCATCTATGATCAATGCCATTGTAATTCTATCCTTATTTCTTCATTTATTTATATTTCTAATTTTTTTATTCTTGTTCATTAGAGACAGGATCTCACTAGGTAGCTGAGGCTAGCCTCAAACTCACAACCTTCTTGCCTCAGTCTCCTGAATGCTGGGATTATAGGCATGTGCCACCACACTTGGCTCTTTCTTCATTTATAAACTAAATTCTTCTATAAAGAGAAACTTCCCCTGATGAGCGCAGTCTTCACCCCAGTCTTGCAGGCAGCCATTACTGAAGGATTTGTTATTAAACGTTTGTCTTAAAAATAGGAGGAGGAAGAAAAGAATACTATGGGGAAAAAACGTGGGGCACTGGGGATGTAGCTTAGTTGAAGAGTAATTTAATAACGAATTCTTTAGTACTGGCCACTTGCAGGAGTGGGATAAAGAAGATTGTCCAGCTAAGTCCACGAGCAGGGGAGAGAGTGCCAGACTGTTGATGCCTGGCCTGAGAATGTGTGGGGACAGTGGTGGTGTCTTCTATCCCTGATCCAATTCACTTTCCTCTTAGAACTGGAGGCTCCATAGACAGCAATAAGATCATTTCCTGTGGCTTAGGAACACTGTTGTGACTGGAATCGGGCAGGCTTAGAAGCAAAGTGATTTTTTTCTTTTATGTTTTTAATAATCCCCAATGTTGACAATGTGCAAGGAAAGGAGCACTTTTAAATGTCATTTGTGAGACTACAAGTTGACCAAACTTTTCTAGAGGACAATAAGAAAATTTGTAACAGAAACCTTAAAAGCTTGCTTATCCTTTGACCTAGAAATTCTCTTGCCAGAAATTTATTCCGGGAATATTCAGAGACTTGGAGAGATTGTTCATTGCCAGGTCTGTAATAATGAAACCCTGGAACAGCCTAAGGGCTCACCATGGGCAAGTAGCTGAAAAGAGTCTTCTTCCTCTGTGACCTTCCTGTACTTGACTGCTACAGAACATGTGAGGACACATTAGGAATGATGTTCGTGACATTGCTGAGTGAAGAGAAGCAAGTCTGAAGTTGTGCATATTCAGTAAATCTTATTTTCTATTTATTTTATTTCAGTTTCTAAAAAAGGAAGGTATGCACACAAATGTGCATGAAAAATGTCATGGTAGATATCCAAAAATATTGAGAGAGGCTGTTGCCTGCTAGTAAATTAAGGATAACTTTTAGTTTCTCTATTTTATCTGGCTTTTCAGATTTTTTAATAAATATTTTCTGGCTTTTTGGGGGGTGATGGAATGCTGGGGATCAATCCAGGGCTTTGTGCCTGCTAGGCAAGCACTCTGCCACTTAGCTACATCCCCAGCCTCTCATATTATTGGTAAGGGGAAAAATTTAACAAATCCTTTTAATTAGGGTTGCCAGATAAAATACACCATGGGATAGGGTTATATACTATATTTTTATTTGCTAAATCTGGCAAATCTACTTTTAATGCAAAGTAATAAAGGAAAGTCAAGGTGCTGGACCCCAAAGGACTGGCCCCAATTTGGACAGGACAGGAAGTGATTGTGCCAAGTTTTTAAAACTAGCTAATCAGGATTTGGGTGGAATAAGAAAGGAAGATCAGATTGGAAGCCACACAGTCCCGATCTGGAGTCCGCTGCCACCACTGCCACCACCATCACCACCACTATCCCCCACCTGAATGTCCTGGAGCGAATATCCGTGTCCCTAAATCTCAATCTCCATGCCTGTCCTGCAGGCATCAAATGAGAACATGTGTGAAGGCACTGTGTAAATTGCAAGCTGCCAAACAGCACATTATTATCATGTTAGTAAATTACACACACAAGGACATGTTAAACAGGAACAAAACATCTGCTGCAGACAACTGCAGAATTTGTTCATTGCAGCAGATTTTTGATGGTGCTATGAGGTCAAAACAACTCAAGCTTTAGTCACTCCATGACTAAACCCATATATTAACATCTATCCAAATTGTTCTATGATCCTATTTATAGACACACTGATCATTAAGTATTGTTAAACACTTTGCCGCAAGTGGATTGTTAAATCGCTTGGTAGGTACCATGCATCAAGTGGCTGGGAGGAAACCTGGGTTGTTTACAAGGAGTTTGGCAGCTCATAACTCTGGGGCCACACCTTATCCTTACACACCAGTCTCAGTCACCTTGGAAACTGTGCTATTCGAGATGCAGAGCACAGAACACCCTAGCTGACAGAAATTCAGCAGCTGCTGCCTTCTCTGCTAATCTCTGATACCAAAAACATCATCATTGCCTCCCAAGCCACTTTACAGAGGATCCACAGAAGCGTTTTAAGGCTCTTGCATGGGAAAATTAACACAAGAACCTGGGATAATGAGAAAATGAAAAAATAAAATGAGAGAGAAGGAAATTAAAGGAGAAGGAAAAGAGAAAAGGAAGAAGAAAGAAAAGGATAAAAATTAAGAGAAAAAAATTAGAAGATTGTTATTGTATTTTACAGATAAGGAAACAGCCAGGGACCCAAGGTTACCTAACCAATAAGCATCAGAGCTGTGCTTCAAATCTGAGATATAAAATCCTTTTGGGTAAAAAAAAAAAAATCCCTCAAGAAGATTGAATTTTCCACATGTCCACAGCTATAAATAAAGATACCACCTGAGTGTATGTCCTCCAGCTAGAGAGTAAAATCCATAGAAAGATATGAACATATCCTGTATCTTTTTTAAGTGAAAATGCTCAGCGCCAGCAAAATGTGACACACTGGGATAATGTGGGTGATAATGGAAAGCATTCTGTAAAGGTACCAAGAGTCATAAAACTCTTATAAATTTAAACTGGTCGTGGTGGCACACGCCAGTAATCCCAGCATTCAGGAGGCTAAAGCAAAAAGAATCATGAGTTCCAGGCCAGCCTAGAATAATAGCGAGACGCTGCCTCAAAAAATTCATGTTTATTCCAGTTACCGTTGTATAACAAAATACCCTAAAATTTAGCAGTTCGAAACAACTCTTTTATGATGTTCCTGAATTCTGTGTCAGGAAGTCAGACAAGGAGGGTGGTGGCTCATCTCTGCTCCACGGTGACTAGAGCTTCAGCTGCCAAGACTCTGGCTGGGGGCTCCCAAAGGCTGGGGTTGGAAAGATCTGAAGGCTTGACTGGGCCATACGCCCAAGATGGCCCACTCACATGGCTGCCAGCTGGGGCTGGCTGCTGGATGTGAGTCCAACCGAGCTGTTTTCTAGAATTCCCACCTGTGGCTTCCCTGGCTGATGGTCTCAAGGTAGTTGGACTTCATGGCTGACTTCTCCCAGCACACCCGTCGCAAGAGAATCAGGTGGCCACCTCACATCCTTGTCTGTTCAATCACAAACTATCCCTTCCACTGTGTTTCCTCAACTGAAGTACTCACAAGCCCACCTAGAATCAAGAGGCAGGGCATAGATGCCCTTTTCAGTGTGACCATAGGAAGACTGTGGAATGAGAGATATTGTGGCCATCGTTGGAAAATGTAACCTGCTCCATTCTTTGACTTAATAAATCTTAATTCAGTCTCAGAAAGGGATTCAAATCCCAGAATATGACCCAACGAGTAGAAAAAGCTGTATGAATACAAAGCTTCATTGTGTCTGTAATAAAGAAAACTATGCAAACAACCTAAACATCTGACAATTTTTCTTTGGATAATTAGATTATGAAGTGTCTAGTCAAAAGAGTATTAGGCAACATGAAAAGATAAAATTGGTGGCTGGGAGCATAGCTCAGTAATACATTGCTTGCCTAGTATGTATAAGGTCTTGGATTCAATCCTCCGTGCTGCATAAATGAAGTCCTGGGCTTGAAAAATAAGTAAAAGATACAACTGGTCCCACGAGGATTTTGATACAATTATCACAGTGTGCTTCGACCATCATTCTTCCCCCACCCCTCTCCCTGTCCATCTGTCTGTCTGTCTCAATGTCTCTCGGGCCCTCTCTCTGTACTGGGAATTGAATCCAGAGCTTTGCAGTGAGCTATTTCCCCAGCCCTTTTTAAAAACCTTTTGAGACAGGGTCTCATTAAGTTGCCCGGCTTGCCTTGAACTAGGATTACATGAGTACACCACCTTGCCAGGCAATAATTTTCTTTTGATGCCAGAGAATTGAGGATGAAAAATAGGCACAGAAAAGGAATGCAACATGGAGAAAGAAGAGGGTATTTGAGAAACATGTTTATCAGTCAGCTATTGCTTCATAACAAACCAACCCAAAACTCAGTGTCCCAGACAATCACCTTTGATGGCCAGGCTCACTTGTGCGGTCCAAATGTGCCCAATCTGCACTGACCTCACTTGTGGGTCTGTGCATTGTTTGGGGGATCTGCTCTAGCCTGGGCTTCACTGGGGCAGGTTGTTAGGGGAAGCTCTGCTCCAGCTATCTGTCACCCTCTTCCTGGGACTATTGTGCTGAGGTGGGCCATGTTATTTTCATGGTGATGGCAGAAATATAAAAAGAAAAGCAAAAACACATGAGCCTTCTAGAGACCTAAGCTCAGAACTCACACATGGTCACTTTTGCATTATTGCCATAACCAAACCAGAGAGGCAGGTCCTATTTGCAGAGGGAAGGCACTGCAAAGTGACAGAAAGAGAAGGATACACAGAAGGGTTAATAACACCATCTACCAGAGGGAGGGAAAGGAAAGTAGACAGGGTGAGAAGCAGGTCATGGCAGGAGATTCCAGGACACTGTGGATAACAAAATAACAGCTACTCTCTGAACCCAAACCTCCCCCAATCCCCAGTATGCACGTGCAGTGCCTGAGGAGACACACACACACACACACACACACACACACACACACACACACACAGCATCTGGTTGTCAATTTCCATTGCTTTCCTACTTTACATAAAAAAAGAAATCTGACCTCATCCCAACAAGAGGGGAACAGGTCCTGAATGTTTTAGATAATCCTGGTTCTACTCTTTTAGCCAAATAGGAAGGGTCACATGACACAATTCTAGCCAATGAGAGGTGACAGGAAATCTGCTAGTGGGGAGAAGGGTTTCCTAGGACAGGGAGCTGGCTCCTAACACACAAGCAAGAAGAGGCAGCCCTCCTCTTATTGGCTTGTGAGACCTAGACCTGCCATTATCGTCCTGCACAGCAAAGTGCAGAAAAGAAACTGGCTTTATGATACTGACAGTAATTGAATTAGGCAGCTGCACAAGCTTCCCTGCCTCTGGGCTTTCTGACACATCTAAGATGAAGTTTATTTTCTCCAGTCTTCCCCTCTGTCCCAGACTCCAAATACTTTCAGCTGCCTGCTTGACTTCAACATTCAGATGTCTCCAGTCCAAATCAGTTCCTCATGGGTTTCTCCCAGAACATAACAAGAATTGAATACTTTGGAAATAGTACTTACTGCAAAATGCAACTTGTGAGATGGTATGATACAGAGGAGAGAATACCAGTGTGGAGTCCCCCTGCCTGAATCAGCCCTGTCATACACTGACCCAAGAGACTCCCATATTTCACCTCTCTGGGTCTCAATTTCCTCATTTGTAAAGTGGAGATGATAGCCTTGAGGTGAGGATTTCATAGATGACATGAAAAGCCTCTAGCACAGTGGTGACAAACCTATGGCACACGTGTTGTTTTTCTTTAAAGACAAAAGATGTTAATGTATGAGTTGTTTTTTTTCTAAACAAAAACCTCAGTATTTGGACTTAGTTTCACTGTTGACACTTTGCGATAAATAAGCAGGTTTTAGGTTGCAGTTTGGGCACTCATCTCTAAAAGGTTCTCCATCACTGCTCTATGGTACTCAGCAGATGTCACTGGTTCCATTTGTGGTGTGGAGAGACTCACAAAATCTCAGTGAAGGAGCCTGGCAGGTACAATAAATGATGGCCTTTTCTGGATCATCACAGCAGGATTGCATATCGTGTGACCTGCCCGAATAACCACATGGCTCCCTGCAGGGCCTGCGCAGCCAGCACCAACTCCCCTAGACATTAGGGTAGAATGTCCCAAGTGAATTTTGAAGAACTTGGCTATCACAGGATTTGAATAAATCTTGTAAGGGGGAAAAGGAATTCTGAGGTCAAGTAACTTTGGGAAACGCTGAGTTAAATAGCACCAAAGCAAGCTTCTTTCCTGTATGACTTTTTAGAGCTTTGAGCACAATTGTGCATTTTGAGATCTCCAATGAGGGATGGAGTCTGCAGCAAAACCTCTTCATCCTGGGAGACTTTTCCCAGCTGGGAAAGGCTGCATCAGGAAATGGGGCACTTTGTCCACACAGTGGTGAAACCACACACAACACCCGAGGTCAGCCTCAACCTTGAATTCTAAATGTCCTCCTTCATATAGACAGTCTCTCCTTTCGCAGTTTACCTTGAAAGGTGACTTAGAAACTGCAGTCCCTGTAGTTCTGCCTCTTTTCCCCATTCATCCCAAATTCGGGGTGTTAAACAATCTTCTGAGGCAGAGAAAAGAGGGTCACCTTGTTGGGACTGAGGGAATCCGCTCTCCATTCCCATTCTGAAGCCAGCTCTGAACACAAGTGAGCAGAGCGGGCTTGCCCTTCTCTGCCAAGTCTTTCAGCTGCTGAGGTCAGTAAATTTCCACAGAGCTGCCTTTCCTAGATTTGGCGATTGCCCTTTTGTATGTTAGTAAACTTTAAAAACATAATTTTGACTATAAGAGACATAGGGAAAGGTCAGGATCTGGGAGAGAACTAAAGCTGTAGCCAAATCCTGAGCCCCTGGAGGGGGGCAAGGGCAGAGTCCCAAGAGAAACACGAGTATTCAATTCTATCACCATCTCCCTGAGTAGTGAGTAATTTCGTCTCACAAAGCAAACAGATTAAATGACTCATTTCTCAGACAAGCTTTCCCTGCAATTTCTTCTCAAGAGCACTGGGAAAACTTTGCTGGCTTTGTTAACTAGAATGAAGAAGACACTTTCAGGACTCCCCAAGACAGGAACCACTGGCGCCGGTGACTCTTTATTAAGTACCTACCATGTCACCAACACATACAGTCCCACAGCCAGAGAGAAGAACCAATTGTGCACAGATGTGTGGGGAAGGGATTAATCCTAGCCATCCCCGAGACCCCCACTAGCTTAAGCAATGGCTGCAGTGTAAGGAGTCCCATCCACCCAGCCCCTATTTAGCTTCAGGTGCCATCCAGGCCCTTGGGAAGATTTCCTTAAAATATGAAGCAAAATGGGTTTGTCATTCACTCAACCTACTTGAAGGGAGCAGGCTCTGAAAATAGCAGAAGAATGACAGGCTGAGTGCCCTGGGAGGGCAAGGTGGACTGTAACCTGGGAACCAAGGCCCCTGGCTGCAGAAACCGCCAAGGGCACCTAGCCCAGGACTTTGCATCCCTGAAACTTGGCTATTTTGGCAGGAGACTGTGGGAAGGGGAAGTGTGAGGAAGAAACGCAGCCTGCGGTGGTAGGCCAGAGATCAGCTGCTCGTCCTTACCTGATGAGCTGGGTGATCTCAGCTTCCTTGTCCGTAAAAAGTGAAATGATTATTCCCAGATCTTTCTGGATTAAACCCAAGGCCTTTGCACTGAGCTACATCCCCAGCCCTTTTTTAATTCTTTATCTTGAGATGGGGCCTTGCTAAGTTGCTAAATTGCCCAGGCCAGGCTCTAACTTTCAGTCTTCCTGCCTCAGCCTCCCAGAGTGCTGGTATTAAAAGTGTATGCCACCGTGACTAGCTGAGAATTTGTTTGCTTATTTGCTTGTTTTGAGACAGGGTCTCACTATGTAGTTCAGGCTGAACTTGAACTCACTATGTAGTCCAGGTTGGCCTCAAACTCGAGGCCATCCACCTGTCTCAGCTTCTCGAGTGCTGGGATTACAGGTGTGCACCACCACATCTGGCCTGCCTGAGAATTACTTTAACTGTGGTAAAGTACAATTAAAATTTACCATTACTGACATTTAACACACTCATGATGCTTTTTTGTTGTTGTTTGTTTTTTGAAACAGGGTCTTGCCATGCTGCCTAGGTTGGCTTTGAGCTCAGGAGATCCTCCTGTCTCACCCTCCCAAAAAGCTGGGATTATAAATGTGCATCACCATGCCCTGCTACATTCACAATGTTCTGCAACTGTTACCAGTATCTAGACTCAGGACATGTCATCATCTCAAAAAGAAATCCCATGTCTGTGAAGGAGTCACTCCTCATTCCCTCTCTCTGGCCCTGGCAGCCAGCATTGGCCTTTTCCCTCTGGGTTTCCTATTCTAGATGTCTCATGTGAGTAGAATCATACAATGTGTGCCCTTTTGTCTCTGACTCCGTTTACTGAGTACAGTGTTTTCAAGGTTTGCTCGTATTGTAGCATTAATCAGTACTTCATTTATAACTGAATAATATCTATTGTAGGGATATACAACAATTTGTTTATCCACTTAATAGCTGACCTTTTGGCTACAGGGTTCCAATTTCTCCACATCCTTGTCATCATGGGAATTTTTTTCAAGGAGAAAAAGGTATTTGGTTATTATTTTCTCGCCCTTTTTTTTTTTTTTTTTTTTTTTTTTTTTTTTTTTGAGGTGGAGGTCTTACCATGCTGCCTATGCTAGTTTTGAATTCCTGGTCTCCAGTGATCCTCCCTCATCAGCCTCCCCAAAAGATTCAGTCTGTGTATGCGCTCATATGCATACATGTGGTACTGGGGAGCAAAACTAGGGCCTCACACATGCTAGGCAAAGCATTCTGAGTACAACCTCAGGCCACAAAATTTTTCTTCTAATGAATCTTTCTTAGAAACTCAATATAGTAAGGCAGACTAAAAGAAACTGCTAGGTGACAATGACAGAACTTCTGAAGAGCTCTCCAAGCCCAAAAAACCACTTCCTCCAGATGGGCCTGGTAGACCCTTACCTGCTTAGAATCTGAAGACCCTCCCTATACCCTCCAAGGTAAGCACAGAGGTTTTTTCTATTTCTTTTTCATGTGTTTAGGGAAGAATGGAGATCACAGTCCTGTGATATGGGGTCTAATCACAGAGGAATTACCTGGTTCTTTTTTTTTTTTTTTTTTTTTGGTACCAGGGATCGAACTCAGGACCTTGTGCTTATGAGGCAGGTGGCAGAACCACTGAGCTAAATCTCTGGCCCAAATCACCTGGTTCTTGTTAGAACTAAAACTCTAGAGTACTACCTCAGACTTGGAGAATGGGGATCTTCTTGGAAAGAACCCTAGAATTTGCAGCTTTTACATACTTCCCAAATAATACTGATATCCTAAAATTTGAGAACCACTGAACTGGAAAAGACTGAAAGGTGAGGGGTGGGAGAAAAAATGACTGAGGCCGATGGAGCCCAAAGAGCCTCCATCTTTCCAAACCACGGTGAGGATCTGTTTGCTGAGAGGACTTGGATTTCAGGTTGGGATCCAGGTACCAACTAGGGCTACCTCAAGATCAACTTGGCCCCACTCTCTTTTCACAGGAGTATGAAGACCAGTCCCCAGTAACACGGACCCTCTTATGACCCTTAGGAACGGTGCAGTGTTTAGGCAATTCAAAGTGGTGTTATTTTTAAAATTATGCTTATTATGGTACTTTTCTGAAATTGGTAAATTTCACAAGTAGCAAATCAATCATAAAGCAATAACTGTGTGAGTTTCAGTAGTATTAAGCAATGTCTCCTTTGTTCTGAGAATCAACATTATTTACTTGGGGAATCTTACCCAGATTTCTGTTAATTCCTTCACACACAGTTTCTGCTCCTAGCCATGTGACTCACTGAAGTTTTTCCCAGCTGGGTCAGGCAATAAGGAAAACTATCATCTGCAGACCCAGCCTCATGCACTGAACTCAAGGATCACTAAGGGTACCCTATGCCAGCCACTTCCCAGAGCAGGAACTCCCTCCTCAGGCTCTGTAGGGACTCATCCAAGAAAGAGTAGTTTTGCCTCTGTTTTGGTTATCCATTGCTGTGCAACAAATCTTGCCAAAACTTAACCAGCATTATATTACCTCTTCCCCCTCCTTGGGTTGATAGGGTGCTGCCTCAGGGGCTTAACTAGGCCGAAAAGTTTAACATAGCTCATTGACGTGGCTGCCAGCTGGGAGCTCAACAAGGGCTGCTGATAAAAATGTCTACACCTGACCTCATGTGTCTTGGGCTTCCCACAACATTGCAGCTGTGATTGGAGAGAGAGCATCTTAAAAGTAAGTGTCCTAAAAAAGGAGGTGGCACTTTGAAGCACTGATTTGGGATTCAATTCTAACTCTATGGCCTTAGACAAGTTACAGAATCTCTTGGAGCAGCAGTTTCCATATCCACCAAATGAAGATAATGCCTTTCTCATCAGATTGATATGAAAATTTAAAGAGGTCATACATGTAAATCCCTTCACACAATGCTCCATAAGCAGGAATGGATCATAATCATGAACACATGAACACCTAATTCTGAGAGTGCCTGGGAAACCCCTCAGCCCCTGGGGATTTTGTACATTTCCCCATGAGAGACCCCAAGCATGATCTTTAGGGAGTATGGCAGCCCCTCACAATTCCTCCTGTCCATATACAGTATATATATGAATCCTTACATCGGATAGCTTATTTCCCCTCTCCTTACTTGTGGGCTGGCCTGTGACTGCTCTGGCAATAGAAGGCATCATAAAATGTCCAAGGACTTCTGATCTCAGAAAGACTGGCAGTTTCTGTTCCATTCCTCTTGCAGCACCTGTTCTTGGGCTGCTCCTCTCAGAATTCAGCTGTCCCTTTCCCTTGTAGGGTGGCCATATGGAGGAAAAGCAAGACTCTCCCACTGACAGCCCCAGCTGAGCTCCTGGTCCACAGCTGGCACCAGTTGCCAAGCTGGTGAGTCATTCTGCATTTCAGCCCAGTTGGACCCCAGATGACTGCAGCTACAACCAATATCATGTGGAGCAGAACTATTACCACACTGGGTCCTGTTAACCTACTGAAATGGTTGTTTTAAATCCAAGTTCTACGGCAAAATGAAAGCCAGCCTCTACAATAGTCTCCATGATGCTCACAAGTTCCTTTGCATTTTACACCAGGGCTGGTCTGAGTGGCCAATAGAAATCAGCAGAGGTGTGTATTCAGGTGTGTGGTATGTTACTTCCAAGATGAGGCTATAAAGAATTTGTGGCATCTGTCATGATCACTCTCTTAGCCTTCTCTTCATGTCATGAACAACCTCATGAAGAGGCCCGAATAGGGTAGCCAACTCATCCCAGAGCTGTCTGGGACTTGGCTGGCTTTCACATGGAAAGTCTCACATTTGAAGAACCCCTTCAGTCCTGGATAAAGCAGGCTGGTTGGTTATCTTAGGCCCATCTGGATAGCACTGAGTGGAAGACTGAGGCATTCACCAACAGCCATGTGAGGAAGCTATCTTGGAAGCAAAGTGGACATTTCACTGCAACCCCACAAGAGACTCTGAGCTAGAAGTGCTCAGGCTGGCCCCCAAACCCTGACCCCTGGAACCTATGAAACAATAAATATGTTATTTTTTAAAAACAAATTTTATTTTATTTTATCCCATTATCCCCTCCAGCCCCTGCCCTCTGTATATACAAAAGTTTTGTTTCCATTTTTTCCTTCTATTTTCACTTTTTTTCTTGTCCCTTCCTTTCTTTCTTTCCTTCTCCCTTGTTCCCCTTTCCATTTGAACACTTCCATTTCCCAATATCCGTTATACACTTCAGTCCTTATTTTCACTTTCAGTTTCTCATACCAGAGAAACAATTTAAACATGTCACACCAGAGAAACAATGCAGTATTTAAACATGTGTGTCTGATTTATTTCACTTAGGAGTATGGTATCAAGGTCCATCTATTTAGCTATAAATGTCTGAAGCTCATCCATTATGGCATAGTACTCCATTGTATATTTAAAAAAATCCTCTTTATCCACTCATCAGTTGATGGGCATTTGGGCTGTTTCCAAGATTTAGCTATTACAAACTGTGCCACTATAAACATGGGTATGCATATATTGCTGTGGTATGATGCTTTTAATTCTTGCAGGAAGATA
>NW_004624730.1:9880468-9933023 GCF_000247695.1 Heterocephalus glaber
AGAAATTAGAGACATTTATAGCTAAATGGATGCACATTGAGGCAATACTCGTAAGTGAAATAAATAGGACACGCATGTGTAAATATCAAAGACTTTCTCTAGTGTGAGAAACTGAGAGTGTAAATAAGGACTAAAAGTTATAATAGATAATGTGAAATAGGAAGAAAAGGGGCAAATGGGAAGGGGACATGGGAGGGGTAAGGGAAAGGAAAGAAGGGAATGGAATTAATATGAGAAAATGAAAAACTGTAAACAAAGTCTTTGTAAATAGGGACGGATGGAGGGGTTGAAGGGAGGGCAGGGGAATTTGGGGGGAAAAAAGAGAAGAAAAAAGAAAGAAATTTTGGGAATTTAGCTCAGTGGTTCTGCCACCTGCCTCACAAGCACAAGGTCCTGAGTTCAATCCCTGGTACCAAAAAAAAAAAAAGAAGAAAAAATAAAAATAAAAGCCACATGCGGGCCGGGGATTTAGCTCAGTGGTTTCGCCACCTGCTGCGCAAGCACAAGAACCCGAATTCGATCCCCAGTACCAAAAAAACAAACAAAAAAGGTACATGCTTTGTATTTGCAGGTACTGAATATCCTTTTGAGACAGAGCCTCAGTACATAGGTCTTGAATGTGTAAATTCTCCTGCCTCAGCCTCCTGAGTGCTTGGATTACAAATTTAATACACCATGCCCAGTTTACATGTTCTGGAAAAAATATATTTACACACACACACTCATATATGTACTCCTGTGCTAAACTCAACCATGATTTCAAACATGGCTGACCAACCTGGCAGGGGAAAAGTAAAAGACTTGCCTGGACTCAGCACAGATAGTAGTCTGGGCTCTCTACATTCCACACTCTCCGTTTTTCAACCCAGGGAGCATCACAATCCCATTGACCTGCTGAGCTCGTAAGCATGACTGAGGGAGCTCTGAGTGAGAAGCAGAAAATGCCAGGCTGCCAGGCGTGGTGGCATACCTATAATCACTGCACTCAGGAGGCTGAGGCAGGAGGATGGCTATGAGTCAAACGCCAGCCTGAACTACATAGTGAGTTCAAAGCCACCCTGAACTACACAGTGAGACCTTGTCTTCAAAAAACAAAAGCAAAAGCAAAAACAAAACAAAACAAAACGGCAGGGAATTTCACACCTTCTTCCTGGGTCATGAAGTAGGATCAAGAATGGAGTTGGGGTCAGAGACAGGATAACTATGCCTTGCTAATATAATTACATCCCTCACATTCTGTGGTCAAAGCAATTGTTTGAAGGTCCTGCTTTGTACTAGTCATTTGATTGGCTCTCAAAGAACCCACCCAGGGTAGCATTCCCTCAGTGAATTTACCAGAGAACTAACCCCAGGTCATAGCCATATTATGTGACGGTTCTTCAGGGCTCATTTGCCTGAAGAAGCCTGATTCCCAGCCATCCAACTCATAGGAGGCCAAAGGATATAACTGCATGCTAATGTGCTACTTAAAGTGGTGTCTTTCATATTTGAATATTCCTCTAGCTGCTGGATCACCTTTTTCCTAATTTTTTTTAAATTCCAGAGCCAGGCCATGTGGCCCATGCCTATAATTCCATCTACTCAGAAGGCTGAGACAGGAGGACCCCAAATTCAAGGCCAGCTTGGGCAACTTAGCAAGACCCTATCTTAAAAAATAAAAAGGGCCAGGGATGTACCTCAGTAGTAGAACATTTGCATAGCATATGTGATATCCTGGCTTCGGTGTCCAGTACTGAAAAGAAAGAAAAAGCAACCCCAGGGAGCTAAATTAGTCATCAGTGGGCTGGCTGGGGAGTGTATCCTGAGAGTGGAGTCAGACAGACATTTTGAAGGCCACATGTGTGTGAGCACCAATTTCATGTTGATCTTTCCTGGACAGTGGGGGGGAAGTAGGTGCTGTTATGGCTTGGGTCTAGATGTCCCCCGAAAAGCCTCATGTGGTCATAGGTGGGGACTTTTAGGGGGTGGTTGGATTTAGGGTGTGTGCTGCTGGGATTGAGGGTGTGAGGCTGGGATTCAGGGTGCCCCACCCTGACTGAGTGCTACCCACCCTATTTAGGCTGGATGGAATATAAGGGACAGAAAGAGGGCTGCTCCAGTCCCTTATTACTTTGCTGCCTTCTGCCTGTCATCAGCTATTTCTCCTCTGTGATGTCCCTCTGCCATCCCAACCTGCCTTGGAACCACCTGACCATGGACTGAAACCTCTATAAACTGTGAGCCAGATAAACCTTTCCTCCTCTAACTGTGTGTCAGGTATTTTGTCTCAGCAATGAAAAAAGTAACTAAGATTTCAACTGGCTTTTTCCTACTTCTTTTTCCTTCCACTTTATATTCTCAGGTTCATTCCTCACCCTGCAGTTCACATTCTCCATGCACTAAAGTCAGTCCATTGTCATCATATCCCATCACCACCTCCACCACACAAACACACACACACACACACACCAGAAAGGTCATATTGATAGATAGGTCAGTTGTTTCCAAGGACAATTTGGTTTATTCTCAAATCTACCAGTCTAACCCTTATGAAATGTTGTTTTGGTAGGTCAAAAACAGTCAACCAACCATGCAGGCCTAGAGTCCCCAGCCACTGGTAGGCTGAGGCAAGAGACTTGCTTGATCCAAGGAGTTCAAGGCTAGACCTTGTCTCAAAATTTTACAAATTAGCTGGGAATGGTAACGCATGCCTATAATCCCAGCACTCGAGAGGCTGAGGCAGGTGGATTGCCGTGAGTTTGAGGCCAGCCTGGGCTACACAGTGAATTCAAAGCCAGCCTGAACTCCACAGTGAGACCCTGTCTCAAAAAATTACAAAAACAAAATTGCACAAATTAAACATAAAACCAGTAACAACTTCATGTGGCTCAATCAACAGCAAACTAGACCCCCTGAGGATGGGTTCACTCCTTTCCAAGCCTTGCTGGGTGGAGGCAGGTCTATTGTGGGAGGGGCAGGCACATCAGCTCTTCCAGGATGGAAGCTCTCTCAGGGCCTTGTTCTTCTTGCTGTCCATACCTCCAGCAAGGGCCTTAATGCCAAAGATGAGCTAAGGAAGGACTTGAGGTTGCAAGAAAAGGTTAAGGTATTTGTTACACATGGCAGAGTCAGCAGGTGTTCAGAAACCAACAAGGGAGCGCTTTCAGAGAGTCTGTGATTTGTATATTCCTTTTAATAGAGAAAATTGAGGATTAATGGTGATACTTTTCATTTTATAAGCACCAGTCAAATGCTTATGTGATGCGGGCTGTATGCTCAAACCACTCATACCTTTAAAAAAAAATTTTGGGGGGTGTTTTGGGACAAGGTTTTGCTATGTTGCTATGTTGCCTCAAGCTCACTATGTAGCCCAGGCTAGCCTTAAACTCACAGTGATCCTCCTGGCTCACCCTCCTGAGTGCTGGGATTTCAGGTGTATGCCACCACACTTGCTTGCTCGCCCTTTCTTTCTCTCTCTCTCTCTCTCTCTCTCTCTCTCTCTCTCTCACACACACACACACACACACACACACACACACACACACACACACACACACACACCTTCCTTCCTTCTTTCTTTCTTTCCTTCTTTCTTGTACGGAACAGGGAAAGGGGACATTACTAGGACCTCTGCAGTAAGTCCTAGTCTCCTGTGAGCCTCGGCAGCACAAGGCGAATTAACTTATTATACAGGAAAGGTAGAAAAAAATGAGACTTTGAGAAGAAGCTGAACTTTGGGCCTGATCAGTACTGCTCTGGGCAGCAAAGACGAAAACGCCTAGCTTACCACACCTTTTATGCAGTACGTTGGGAGAAACAAATGTAACAAATGACTTGCAGACAATTTAGTACATCCCAATAAATAAGGTGTAACAAATGACTTGCAGAGAGTTCAGTACATGGGCATAAACAAAGTGTAACAATCCAAGAACAATGAGGAACTGAGTAGATGAAGATTTTATTCCTCCCAGGATGTCTTCAGCTGGTGCAATCTTGTCCTGGAGCATCACAGCATCACCAGATCATTGAGGTCTCAGTTGTGACCCGGGGCCAAAATGGAATTAAGTCTCAAAATGCCACAGCTGGCCTATAGGCAGGAGAACTAGGCCTAATCAAATGATTTTTCCCTAAAATTATGTAGCATTGCTCCCGACACTTTTTCTTTCTTTGGTGGTACTGAGTATTTAACCTAGGCCTTTACACCAAGCTATATCTCCAGCTTTTTACTATTTTTTATTTTTATTTTTCGGTACCAGGGATCAAACTCGGACCCTGGGCTTGGGAGACAGGCAGCAGCACCACTGAGCTAAACCTCCGGCCCTTTTTTCTATTTTTTATTGTGAGACATAGTCTCCCTAAGTTGTTAAATTGACAAGCTGGCCTCAAACTTGTGATACTCCTACCTCAGCCTCCCAGAGGGCTGGGATCATAGGCATGGGTCACTATGCCCAGGTTACCTTCACGAGTTTTAATGTGCTATAATTGTAGTTATAAGTATGTAAAAGTAAGTGTGTTTGCTTCTAGCTACCAGTTTATTGTAGAATTTTAAACTATGTGAGGGTAGGGCCTTATTTTTTTTCCTTTTGGTGCTGGGGATCAAACCCAGGGCCTTGGGGATGCTAGGCAAGCACTCTACCACTAAGCTATACCCCTGGCCTGATTTACTTATTCTTAATTTCTAACATAGGGCTGGGCAATATAGTAGGTGCTCATTACATAAATGTTTCATATAAATGAATGAATGAATGTGATTGAACAATATGCAAATCAGGGTAATTCCAGGAAGGCAGCAAATATCATGCCAAATGAAATGACTCGGGCCCTCTGAGGCTCAGAAAACCACGCTGACTGCAGAGAAGTCAGGAAAGGACCTCCCCATCCCAGAAGGTGACCTGTAAGTAGTTGCTATGCAGTTGAAAAAGGAACAGGTCAGTGACATAGGCGGCCTCACAGATGTGAGGAAGTAAGCCACAAAAGTAAAGGAAGATTCTACCTATCCATTTCTGGGTGCACTCTCTGGCCAACATGAGCTGCATTCCTTTGAGCTGAGCATGAGTGCAATTTCCAGCCTAGGTAGCAGAATGGAATTTGGAACAAATAGCTCAGCAAAAAAAGATCCAGGGACAAAAGGGTTGGGGCCAGCTGGCCTTGGCCAGCGCTTGAGCTCACAGGATGTTGGAGCTCAGCGGGGCTTGTCAAGGGAAGTAACTGGAGGATCCAGGGAGAAATCCCCACATTCAAACAGCATGAAGTCCTCCAAAGACAGGCTGAAATATCTGGGAATGGGCCCAGTACTTGTTACTATTCACCTTTTCCACCTAGCAAGGAAAAGTGAAGGTTTGTTCAGCTTCAGGTTTGGGGAAAGTCCAAACAAGAGGCAGAGAGGAAGGTACTTTCATGAAGAGAGCTGGAGGCTGCTTTCCCAATGGAGGTCCAGTGACGGTGAGGGGTGGTGATGGCAGGATTCAGGGTACAGTGTACAATGAGAGGAGGATGGCAAGGGAGATTTAAAGAGGTACAATTAGAGCCAGGCCTGATGGCACATGCCTGTAAACCCAGCAGTCTGGGAGGCTGAAGCAGGAGGATTTAAGCCTAGCCAAAGCAACTTAGTGAGACCCTGCCTCAAAAATTTAAAAAGAGGGGCTGGGGATGTAGTTGAGAGAGAGAGAGAGAGAGAGAGACAGAGAGAGAGAGAGAGAGAGAGAGAGACTGTTAGTTCCAGGGCAGGGGAGCCAAAGAGGAAAGGGCCAGCTTCACAGAGGAGGATCTAGTTCTGGAAGTACCCCTTCAATCACACTGAAATATGTTGTGGGAGCCAGGAGTGCTGGTGCATGCCTGCAATCCCAGCACTCTGGAAGCCTGTGGCAGGAGGACTCTAAGTCTGAGCCCAGCATAGGCAATTCAGCAAATTAACAAAACCCTGTCTCAAAATGAAACATGGAAAAAGGCGGGGGGAAGGGGCTCAGGGCAAAAGCTCTGGGTTCAATCCCTAGTACTATGGAGGGGGGTGGGATTCTGCAGTGTCAGCCCTCAACTGCTCTCAGTTGCTCTTCCCTCTGTGCATGTTTTCAAGTTACTCATTCCTTCAAGACAATGATTTTTTCTTTTGAACAGGGATCGAACTTGGGACCTTGTGCTTTCGAGGCAGGAGGCAGCACCACTGAGCTAAATCTGTGACCCAACAATGATATATTATTGATGGGGAGCTAAAAAATCAGGGGCTACATGCGGGTTATGTGTAGCTAGCTCTTCCAGATTATAAGGGAATTAAAGGCAGGAATCAAGAATTACTCAACTTTGAATAAGATACAAGGTCTTAAATATAGGTAAATAGGGTCCAGGGATTTAGCTCAGTGGCACCTTGCCTGCCTCACAAGTGCAAGCTCCTGAGTTCCATCCCCGGTACTGCCAAATAAATAAATATAGGTAAAAAATAAGTGCTTCAGAGAGAGAAAAAAGGAAGGAAATGACAGAGGTAAGAAAGAGAGGAATGAAAGAGACAGAGGAAAGGAGAAAGAAGGAAGGAAAGAAGGAAAGGAAGGAGGAGAAAACGGTTTTGGTGATGGTGCTGCAGGCCAGTGCTGACTTTGGCCAGCAGCACAGGAAGATGTGTGGGGGTCACAGGAGGAGGTTACCTAGGGGCCGTTCTAGGGGGTGGGGCAGTTTAATGTTTGGGGAATAATAGGTGAGCTCATTGTTGGTGAAGCCATGTCTTTGATTCGCTTAGCTGACATATTTAGACCTTCATCCTTCAATAGCAGTAGCAGTGGCACTGGTAGGGAAGAACCTTTAATGGGGGAACTGTAAAGGCGAAGACAACTCACTCATTTACGGGCTGGGTTCTATCTACCCCATCGGGCTATTCACAAACCTCTGAGTCATTTCCTCAGGGGCTGTGACAGCAGGTTTCTGGCCTTAAAGGAGGAAATGGAACGTTGAAAGACCGACTTTTTCATTAAGGTCTCAAGGGTAGGCAAGTAGTTAAGCTAGGTGTAGCATGGATGTGTTGGTTCCCACCCCTGTGATATGCTATTCTTTTGTCCTTGTCCGGGACAAGAGCGAAGAACAAAGTGTAGCAAGTGTAGCGAAGGTCCAGACTCAGGTTAGGGTAGAAAAAAACTCTTAAGTATACTTGAAAAGTTCGTTCATTTTCACACCCACGGCATGTTAAGCATTGTCTAGGCAGCTAATAGCTATTCCCTTTCCTATCTTTAAGAACCTGTTACCATTTTGCAAACAAGTTGGAGGGAAAGATCTGTTTAACTTGACCTTGGCAGATCTAACTAGTAGAGGGTGAAGTTCAAGGGACGATCCTCTTGTATCCACCTACTGGTTTAGTAAAGATCTTTTAGCAAGTGGAATTTAAACTTCTATCCCACTGCTCCTCTCACCTTCATAACAATCATCCCAAACAGATGAAAAGTAATGATTGCCAGACCCGAGGTGAAAGTGGAGAGGCAGACCGGGAAGGACAGTCTTTCACACTCCTGGCTTAACACGGTGCCTTTCCATTCCGTGAAAGTTCGCCACAGTTGGCTCCCGGCGAGCAGCCACACGTGTACCCTACACATGCGCCAGAGGAAACACACCCGCTACTCCAGGCAGGTCCCCCTCGGCCAAGTCACCAACCAGCCCTCTAAATGCCCGCCCTTCAGGCAAAACCCTCAGCCAATCGGGAGACCTAAATCATTATACGTCACTTACTTTGCATATGCCTGCTTCTCCCCGCCCCCACACCGGGCACCACCCCGTTGGAGGCAAGGATTGTCGCTTAAACGCTTCGTTTTGGCACCTGATTGGCTCTTGCATCCGCCCCGCCTCCGTCTCCTCCCACCGCCCGCCCCTCGGCGCGCCCACAGAGGCAGACGGAGCTAAGTGCGCAGGCGCGGGCGCGGCCCCTCTCGGGCTGGAGACCCGCCCTCCGTCCTCCCCGTCCTCCCCCTACTCCCCTCCCTACCCCTCTCCCCACCTCTCCGGGCCTGCGCGCTCGTCTCCTTCCAGCACGCGCCGCCGCTAGCTGAGCACTCTTGCTGGAGCCTCTGGCCCGCGCGTTCCTTTTCCTCCGACTGTGGGGCAGACGGGATCCCCTACCGCCGTCGTGTAGCCCCGGCGGGCTCAGGCGACGGTGCGCGAGCCCGGGGAAGGGCCGTACCACCGCTCGGCTGCGCGCGGGGGGGAGCCGCCCGCCCCGCCGCTCAAGCCTCGGCGACCCCGCGGGGCTGAGGCGTCGCCGCACCCGGCAGCGTGAGCGCAGAAGCGGCCTCAACCCGGACCTCCGAGACCCGCGGGCCGTGCCCGCCGCGGGCCCCACCCATCTGGGCCCAGGAGGCCGTGGCCATGGCCGAGACGGAGGAGCGGAGCCTGGACAACTTCTTCGCCAAGAGGGACAAGAAGAAGAAGAAGGAGCGGAGCAGCCGCGCCGCCAACGCCGCGGGCGGAGCGGCGGGGGCCAGGCCGGGCGACGGCACTGGCACGGGGACTAGGCCGGGCGACGGCGGGGCCGCGGGCACCAGGCCGGGCGACGGCGGGGCCGCGGGCACGGGGACCGTGGGCCCCGGGGCCGCCACGAAGGCCGTGACGAAGGTGAGGGGCCGGCAGCGGGCGTAGGGCGCGCGCTCGGCCGCGTGTGCCCGCCCCCGCTTGCCTTCCTGGGAAGGCGCCGGCTGCTTCGGGCGGCACGTGACGCGGCAGCCCACGTCGGGCCGGCTAGCCGGAACCGGACCCCTGCGGCCTCTCGGTTTGGGCCGCCGCGCCACTCACTCCGTTCGTGAGTGACGTCTGCTCTGAGTAATTGGTGTCGGACTTGAGTACCTAGTACGAGCTGAATTTGTTTTTTAGCGTGGTAAGTCACATTTGGGGCACCTATGTTGGGACGACTTGATCCCGAAGCCCGCTAAAGAAGTCAAGGCAACATTGAGCTAGAAATGTAGGCACGAAGTTACTATTGGTTTCTTTACTTGGCTTTTCCTAGTTGACTTAAAGTAACAGCTCGCCTGTAGGCACACGGCCGCAGTAACGATAATAGATTTTAGACGGATCGCGCGAGGGAGGACTTGGACCAGAAAATGAGTCCGTATTCCTTTGGGATCCAGCCACTTTGATCCTCTTTTCATAGTCTGATGGCTGCTTAGTTGCACGTTTGCAGATAGCTTTGATTGATAAGGTATTTCTTTCACAGGATGAAGATGAGTGGAAAGAATTTGAGCAAAAAGAGGTTGATTACAGTGGACTCAGAGTGCAGGCCATGCAAATAAGGTATGGAGTAAAAATGGGCTTAGATAACCTTATGTACAGCATGCATTGGACACGAGTTTGGTTTTTTTTAAGCCTCAAAGCAGCATCGAAGTAGCTTTGTACTGTAGGAGTTTAATAAGACTCCAGTGGATTATGTCTCTCTGTGAAAGTAGTTCTTCATGCTCATTGCATTCGTTGCCAGCTCTAAAAATCCTGTGATACCTTGCCTACTTCCAGTTCTCATTAGGGCTTTTTATTCAAGGCACCTGATTTTGTCTTTCAAAAAAAAAATTTGTTTTTGAGACAAGGTCTCCTTGTATGGCCCAGGCTGGCCTGGAATTTGAAATCCTCCTGCCTCAGCCTCCCAAGTACTGGGATTGCAGGCGTGTGCCACCAGGCCCAGCCAAATGTTTTACTTTTAACATTGGTTGTTGAAGTTAGTTTCGCTTTTTTGTTTCAAAAATAATGTGGATGTTCTTCAGATTCCAGCTTTTCCTTTTGCCTTTATCCAGTAAGCAAGTTAATGCATATCTTTGTAATTGAATAGTAGATTTCACATGCACACAGTGAAACCAGCTTAACCCTGCCAGTCATTGCCATCAAGGATAAGCACTATCCTAACACCATAATTTTTTCTACAACTTTATAGAGTGGAATTACATAGTCTAAGCTTCCATCCAATACTGGTGATTGAACCTATGGCCTTGGTCCTGCTAGTCAGATATTCTATGTCAGAGCTACACCCACGACCATGAATGTGCTGTTTTTAAAGTTCAAGGAAGCACAGTAATTTTTAAAAATTGGTTGGTTGAATTTAAAATTAAAGACATTATCAAATCCATGGTAGTCAGATACATGTTAAATAAATGTTACGTTTTCAAGGTTTGAACAGTAGGAAAAAACTGGTTATATGATTCCATTGCCTTTAAGATTAAAATTGATTTTTACCTCAGAGTTAAAGTGATCTTAATTAGCTGGTTCCAGTATGTAGGCAGTGCCAGTTACCAGCTGGCACCTATTTCCCTAATTGCAAATTGTCTTTTGATCTCTTTAGATGGTAGTATTTATGGCCTTAACTTTTGTGGAAAAACCAGGGCTAACATTTTTAATATTTGCTTACTAATTACCAAGGCTGAGCATTAAAGTCCTTAGGTGTTTTGGCATCATTTTGTGAGTTTTTGGCTAAAGGAAAAACCACCTTATTGGTGGTAGTGGGAAACTTTTAGGAAGTATGTCTTCTCCACTAGTTTTTAAGATTTTGTTTGCTGTGCTGGAAATTCCCACTGAACTATATTTTATTTTTTTGAGACAAGGTCTCCCACGGTTGCCCAGCCTAGCCTTGAACTTGGTGATCCTTCTGCCTCAGGCTCTAGAGTAGGTAGTATTATAGGTGTGCGTCATTGTGTTTAACTTCTCCGCTCTTCAGGTGACTGTAGTATTTGAGTAGAGGTGATTACACTGGAGTTTGATTCCCAGCCACTCATTGGCTTCCTTCATGTTTTGGACGTTTTTGAAGAGGTACAGTTTAGAAGGTTTCCTGTTCCTGTTTTCTTTTTCCTGATGTTTGACTTGTAAAAAAGGAAGAGTGAGTTGTGAGGTTCCTGTCCTTCAGGGTTGTTGAACCACTTGTGTATGTGGCTCCTTTAGGGTCTTCTTGGTCTGCCTTTCTTTTTCTGACTTGAATGACAGGGTTTTTTTGTTTGTTTGTTTTTTTGGTAACTGGGGATCGAACTCGGGTCCTTGCGCCTTCGAGGCAGGCAGCAGAACCACTGAGCTAAATCCCCAGCCCCTGACAGGTTTTTTTTTGACCCTGTTGAACTTATTGAACAGAGTAGTGCTTTCTGAAGGGAAAAGGTTGTAGAGAATATTTTTACTGAATTTAGCTTTTTCTGTCAGTGATTATAAATCTCATATCCATATTCAGAGTTATTTTAGTCTTTTAGCTTTTTTTTTTTTCCTGGTAGCGGGGATAGAATTCAGAACCTTGGGCTTGCCAGACAGTTGTGATGCCACTGAGCAACATCCCTGGCCCTAGTCTTTTAGCTATGGACTACTCTTTCTTTTTTTCCTTTTGGCAGTGCTAGGGATCAAACTCAGGGCTTCACTGAAGCTAGGCAGACACTTATCACTGAGCTACATCCCCGGGGCTGACTTTAGATTTTTGTTAAAGAGACAGTGTAGTGTTACAAACTACTAGTAAAGAGAGAGTGCTAAAGACCAGTCTAGCCTTGGATTCTTTTGGCTGCTCTTGAAGGTGAAATATTTCTTAAATAATATTTTCATTAGAGGAGTAAGTAAATCTCAGCTAGTATGAATGTTTTAAGTTCTTGTTGACCTGAAGTATACCAGCTTTTATTTTTTGTTTGTCTTGTACTGGGGATTAAAAGCAGAGCCTTCCTACTGAGCTACATCTCCAGCCCTTTTATTATTTTTTTTGAGACAGGGTTTTGGTAAGTTGCCTAGGTAGGACTCCTTGATCCTCCTTGCCTCGGCCTCCCTTAGTACTGGAATTACAGGTGTCTACCACCTTGCCAGGCTTTCATAGACCAGCTTATGTATGTGTTTTTTCATTATGAGCCTCTAGTCATTGCTGCTGAATGGCCATGTTAGAGGTCTTTTACTAACCTGCTAACATTGCTAAACATTCTTTTTTCAGAAGGCTGTTTTTGTCAGAAACTATGGCATCTGGGGCCTGTATTCTCATTGTCTTAAATTTTTTTTTTTTTTGGTACCAGGCATCGAACTCAGGACCTTGTGCTTGCAGGCCAGGTGCTGTTTGTGCCGCTGAGCTAAATCCTCAGCCCTGTCTTAAATCATTTAATAAGGGGGAATCTAGCTTCCAGGAAAGCCTTGAGGGAGGGAAATCATATGAAGTTTAATAATTACTAAAATTTTCACCTTACATTAGTATTTCTGTAAACTTTGTATTAAATTTTTTGACAGTAGGATTGGGAGTGTGGCTCAGTAGAGCACTTGCTTTTAGAATGCATGAGACTTGGTTCTATTTCCACCAACACCACCACCCTGCCAGAAAAATTTCTGACGATGAAACTCTAAGTAGAGTGGGAATAGGTTCCTAGGTAGATTGCTCACATAAATGAGATGGAGTTACATGGCAAAAACATGGCCTTTGGGAAAGACAAACTTGGATTTGCATTTTAACCTCTGCTGCTTAGTGCTTGTGGTACCATGGGCCAATACTTTTACTTTGGAATGTTCTTATCTACAAAACAAATCAGTCAATTATTAGGATTCTTTTTTTTTTTTTTGGTACCAGGAATTAAACTCAGGTCTCAGGTCCTTGCACTTGCTCAGCAGGTGGCGAAACCACTGAGCTAAATCCCTGGCCCCTATTAGGATTCTTTGAACAGGATATTTTTTAAATGTCCGGCATATAGAAGGTACTAGGTTACTATTCATCATCTTCTCTATTCAGTAGGTAATTAGGATGATTTAACTCTTGGAAATTTCTGCTATTTAACCATGAGTTATTTTATTTGTAATACAAGGATTTGGGGGAGGAGTACTAAAGGGTTATATAAGGTTATCATAACTAAAGTTAATCCTCTGAGGATATAGAAGAAAATGACATGTTCAGTGAGATAGCATTATGATAATCACTGGGCCTGGTTGGCACGTGCCTGTAATCCAAGCTATTTGGGAAGTTGAGGCAGGAGGATCACAAATTTGAGGCTAGCCTGAGCAACTTAGTGAGACACTGTCTTAAAATAGAAAAGGCCTAGAGGTGTAGCTCAGTGGTATAACACTTGCATAGTATGCCTGTGGCCCTGGATTCAGTCCCCAGTGCCGTCAAAAAAAACCATGGCATTAGGATAACCAAGCAAAAAATATCTTCCTTGGAGTGTTAAATGTTGCTAGAGATCTTACCTTTTTTTTTTTTATTATATTGGTACATTTTAGGTATACAGTATAATGACTTTCATCTTTGGAAGTTTGAACCTTTACATAATCCATCTTGGATCTTAGTTTTTCCCCATTCGCCTGCCCTCCCTTCAACCCCTCCACCCCTCCCTATCTACAAAGACTTTGTTTCCATTTTTTCTTTTTCTCATATTCCATTCCCTTCTTTCCTTTCCCCTACCCCTCCCACTTCCCCTTCCCCTTTGCCCCTTTTCTTCCTATTTCACATTATCTATTATACCTTTTAGTCCTTATTTACACTTTCAGTTTCTCACCCCAGAGAAACTATTCGGTATTTGCACGTGTCCTATTTATTTCACTTAAGAGTATCGGGTCAGTGTGCATCCATTTAACTATAAATGTCTAGTTTCTCGTTCTTTATGGCTGAGTAATACTTCATTTTATTAAAAAAAAAAAAACAACCCACATTTTCTTTATCCAGGCTCCAGTTGATGGGCAGTTGGGTTGTTTCCAAGTTTTAGCTATCACGAATTGTGCTGCTATGAACATGGGTGCACATATGTTGCTAGAGCTCTTGAATGGACTGCTCTCCTGTTTCGGGCAGAATTGTTTAGAAGGGAAGAAATTGACTTTTTCCTGATATTGATGGGACAGTGGCTCTTTATACAATAATATTTTGTCTGTGAGAGATACTGCTTTACTGTCTTAGTAAAGGACAAAGGGAAAAGAACCTTTGAAAGTTGACTTAAAATGAGGTTTTTATGCTGTAGTCTTGAGTTTTCTTACAACTTTTTGTTTTGGAAAATTAGAAATAAGAAAACTTGCAAGAATAATAAAAAATAAGTACTAGTATAGTTTTTGGTCAGACCCATCAATGCTTGGCATATTTTCTTTGTCTTTTTACCAAGTGAGAGTGAGCTACAAATACTCTATGCAGTCTTAAAGTTCTTGCTTGGCACAAGTTCAGCTTTAATAAGGTAAGTATATATTTTAAAGGGAACAGACATACTGTACTAAGGTTCCGTCTCACATTTAGCAGTCATCTAAAAATTTAGGTACCAAGAATATTTGTTTTTTGAAATAGGCTCTTGCTGTGTTGTTCAGGCTAGCATACAAACAATGTAGCTCAGGCTGGCCTTGAACTTGCTGCAGTCCTCCTGTCTCAGCCTCATGAGTATTAGGATTATTGACGTTTACCTCCATACCCAGCTCCCGAGAATATAAAATTAATAACTCTTGGGCCAGGGATTTAGCTCGGTGATTCCGCCGCCTGCCTCACAAGCGCAAGGACCTGAGTTCGATCCTCGGTACCAAAAAAAAAAATAGATCTTACAAAGGTCAGGTCATTAGAGACAAATTCTTGAAAGGGAAGCAGTTGAGGGTGATAAAGGGCCTGACACTTGAGCTTAAATTATTGGTTAATTATAGAACCTAGAGTCCTCCTCTATCTAAATGGACTTGAAAGATTTCATTTAGTTTTTGATGTTACAAAACATTGTACATGTGTCATGTTTCAATAAAGGATTTCGTTCTTGCAGCCCAGTGATTTGTTTTTTCAATATCGCTAATATTACTAACCCCCCCCCATTTCTCATTAGTACATGTTTTATACACATAATGATTTCATTTACTGTGGTGAGTTGGTGTATATATATATGTACATCTTTTTTGAGGGGGGGTTGGTATGTATGTATATCTTTTTTCTTTTTTTGGTCCACTCCTTCTTTTAACTCTTCATCCCCTTCCCATTTGTAAAAGTTCCACTTTCATTTTTTTCTTTCTTCAGTTCTTTTATTCCCCCATCCTCACATCTTCCCAAAAGAGTTGGTCATCATATTGCTGGCATACATGTATACCCGTGTTCATGGCAGCACTGTATCTCATGGTTTCTCTTACATGAGAAACTTAAAATACAAAATAAAAGATAAATAGAAAATAGAGATGTTTTACAAATGGAGCCCAGCGAGTTCTTGGACCCTTCTTTAGTTTAGATCTTTAAATGTGTTGAGTAGAGCTGCTCAAGAGAAAAAACTACTTCTGAGTACAAGTTGGACATGTTGTAGCAATTTTGTTTTGTTTGCTGTATTGAGGATTGAATCTAGAACCTTCACACTGAGCTACATCCTCAGCCCTTTTTATTTTGAGACAAGGTCTTGCTAAGTTAGGCCAGGCTCAAACTTTCCATCCTCCTGCCTCAGCTTTCCTCAGTGCTGGGATTGTAAGACAATAGGTAATTTCAAAGAAGTGCGCTGGGGTTAGAGGGAAGACAGAGGAGAGACACTGAGTGTATCCAGGAGGGATGGGGAGAGCTTGGGATGAAATGTGATATTTCAGTACAGGAGGCCAAGTACAGATAAGGGATTTTTATCTCCAATTTTACTGTGTAACAGTAGTTGGTACCGAAGGGACAAACTTTTGGAGTTCTTTTTGTTTCAGTTGCCTCCCCCTAGTGTTAGGGAAGGGGAATTATAATTAGGATGCAAAAGCCTCCTGTCTGTTGAGAGGAAGAGATAAAATGTTCTTTTTTTGGAAACAAGGTCTTGCTGCCTTGTCCAAGCTGGCCTCACATTTAGGATCTTTGTACTTTAGCCTCCTAAGCAGTCAGGATTAAGGGCTTCTGTTACTGTGTCTGGCTTTGTTCTGTCCTTCATAAGTATACTGATTAACCTTAATAAGGGAAATGAATTTTTCCTATCATATAGAGAAAATTTCTGTGTTATGCCTTAGAGCTGTGAAGAGAATAAAATGTGCTAAGAGGCAGAGTGAAACAATGTGGGCCTTAGTTCCTTCATCTGAGATGAAGGCTCTTAAGACAATTTTCAATATTTAATTTAGGTAATACTTCAGAATCATAACCCAAAATAGTAAGTTGTCTGCATGTGCCTTTTGTTAGCTACATCAGGCCCTATAATTAAATAGATCATACCCTCTTTATTTTTCCTTCTTGTACCAAAGATTAAACTGAGCTCTATCCCAAGCCCTTTTTTATTTTGAGACAGGGTCGTCTTAAGTCATTGTATTGCCCAGGCTGGGGTCAAACTTTCAGTCTTCCTGCCTCTGGCTTCCAGAGTGCTGGTATTACAGGTATTCACCACCATGCCAGGCATATCACACTTATTCTTTACTAATAGTTTATAGTCTAGAAATATTTTTAACTTTTCATGATTTTATTCATCTCTTCCTTTGTCTCTGAGGGCAGGGTGGTGATAGATACAGTATCCAGCAAAGGAAATAGCTTTTACTTGAGATGGTATGTATCAAACCAAAATGGGATTTTTCTTTAAAATTTTTTTGAATAACAAAAATACCATTTTGTTGTTTTGCAGTGGTGGGGATTGAATTGTACTTGTTTTTAGGACATTTGAAAAAATATAAAAGTGTAAAGAAATCTATAAGAATTTTCCATAATCACTTCTGCCTAGGGATAATCAGCATTAAAGGTTTTTGCATTTAATTTGAAGATTTTATTTTGCAGACTAATAATTTTGGAGTCTAGGTATATTAGTCACCAAATACTAAAAGTAATTTGAGGGAAATATGTTTGAGATTTTTGTTTTTGTTTTTGCGATATTAGGGATTGAACCCCAAGGTCTCTAAAACATTCAAGGCAAGTGCTCTACCACTGAGTTATTTATCTCCATCCTTTTTAAAGACAGGATGTCACTAAGTTGCCCAGCTTGTCTTGAACTTGTGATCCTCCAGCCTCAGCATCCTGAATAGCTGGGATACAGGTGTGCACAATCATACCTGGCTTGTTTTAGAATTTTTGTGTGTGTGTATGTGTGTGTGTACAGTTGTGATGTGGTGCGTTGATGAAAGCGCAACTGAAAACTGTGATGCTTCAGCTTGGGGTACGTACAAGAGTATGTAAGTGCCATGGAGGTCCATGGGGATTTTCATTGCTTTCTCTGACATGGATTGGGTTGTTGGGACATTATTACTAGTCATTTGTTAGCTAGGTGAGTAGTATTCATGCTTTGACCCTTGAACCAAACAAATACCATTACAGTATAGCTACATTGGCATGGCTGCAGAAGTGGTGGGGTGTTGTTGTTGTTGTTGTTGTTGTTGTTTGTTAAACTGTTTTTGGCTTAATTCTGAATTTTGGATGACATTGTTAACAACTTCTGGATAAATTATAACCCTCATGTCCTTACTTGGGCATCCATCCCATTTAATAACTTGCCTTAGAAAACAGGGTCTTACTATCTAGTATCCATCTTTTAAAATCCATTTTTAGCTGAGTGGGGGTGGGGGGGAGCATGTGCCTGTAATCTGTAATCCCAGCACTTGGGAGGCTGAGGCAGGAAGATTTCCAGGAGTCCAAGGCCCGCCTAGATTATATAGCAAGACCCTGCCTCAAAGAAAAAATCATTTTTAAATTGGATGTGATTGTGCACACCTTTAATCCCTGTAGTCTGGGAGCCTGTGGCTGAAAAATTGTGCATGTGAGCCCAGCCTGTATCACCAGTATCCTTCCTGTGTTACTTTTTTCTTGCTGAGGTAAAATACCTGACACCCAAAGTTGCAGGGGAAGAGTTTACTTGGCTTACTGTTCATACAGGTTTCAGCCCATAGTCAGCTGGCTCTAAGACAGGGATGGCAAACAGGCCTCGAAGAGGAAAAACATGGCACCCACATGGTACCAAAGGCAATAAGAGATTTTAGCAGCACTTTGCTGCCCATTTTATTCAGACTACCAGGATTAGGGTGGTGCCAAACTAATCACTCACATGTAGTGGTTTAGTAATCACACGACTTTAACCTCAACATCACACATTCCAGATTCAACTTCCTCTGAAAAAAAGTCCCACCTCATCTACATGAGGCTTTGGGGGTGGGGGCCATCTAAACACAAACAGTAACACTCCTCCCCAAAAAACCCAAAGCAAAAACATTTTATTCACTTATTTCGCAGTACTGGGAAATGAACCCAGGGCTTTTGCAAAAATTGCATTTTATTTATTTTTTGCTTTTTTGAGACAGGGTCTTGGCTTTTAGTGCAGGCTGGCCTTGAACTTGAAGTGATGTTGCTGCCACAGCCTCCCGAGTGCTGGAATTACTGGTGTGCACCCGGCAAAGATTCCATTTTAAAAACATGTTTTCAAGAAACAAGCTGAATTATGTACATGTACCAACTCCCCAGAATGATTATAAAGTGCATGTACTGCCAAATATGTACTAATACAAATTTTTTTTTTTGGTACCAGGGATTTGAACTCGACCTTGTGCTTTCGAGGCAGGCGCCAGAGACACTGAGCTAAATCCCCGGCCCTAATGGATATTATTTCCTTAATGTTATGGACTTTGAAAGATCATTTAGGATGGGATGCATTCTTTTTTTGTTTTGGTACTGGGATCAAACTCGGGTCCTTGGGCTTGCAGAGCAGGTGGTGGAACCACTGAGCTAAATCCCCAGCTGCAATTAAAAAAAAATAATAACGTTCTCACATTTTGTTTTGAATTGGAAACTACCTTTTTCTTTTGGTTTATGTGCTACTTGTATAAAAATGTATACGAAGGCTGAGCTGGGGATTTAGCTCAGTGGTTCTGCCGCCTGCCCCACAAGCGCAAGGACCTGAGTTCAATCCCTGGTACCAAAAAAAAAAAATGTATACGAAGGCATCTACTAGTGGTGTTTACTATGTGCTAGGCACTGTTCTAGGTGCTATATATCTTATTAAGTCATTTTATCTTCATAATGTGGCTGTATTCCTCATTTTAGATTAAAAAAAACAAGTTAACTGCCATCCTCAGTATCTCCTCGCCACTAAATGTCAGAGCCTAGATTTGAACCAAGCAGTTTGGCTTCAGGATTACCTCATAACTGCATTGTAGCACCCAAAGATACTCCTTAAAACATTTTTTAAAAGTAGTTTATTTGTAGTATTACGGATTAAACCTAGGGCCTTGCATATAGTGGGTATTTACTCTGTCCTAAGCTACATCCCAACCCCTAAAACTGATCTAAATGTTTTTGCATTTATGTTATGCTCATGTTTTAGTAATTTGCTGGTTTATGTTATGAATGTTATTTCCATATCAGTACAGGCCTGACATCATTATAAATAGTTACACAGAATTCTATTATGTGTTAATACACTAAAAGGAAAACTTAAGGATGGTTTGGCCATATTCTTTATCTTTTTTTCCTCTCAGAGAATAGTGTTAAAATAAATGCAGATTGAAGATAATGCCCTTCCCCACCTTCATAATTGGAACCTCAGGCCTCTAAATGCTGAAGTCTGGTTGGTAGGGCTTCACATGTTACTACCATTATCTTTGAAATTTTCTTAGGCTTTAAAAGAGCACATCATGCTAACAAAGAAATTTGTCTTACAGCCAGAACATACCTTATTCTAATAACAGTGAAAGGAAAGCACACTTAGATATAGAAGCCAGGGGAGGCTGTCATGATTCCCAAGGTCACATGGGAAGTTAAGGAGTGGGTCATTTGTTGTTAATGGCCGTGATGGTAGACCAGGTATTAGGAGAACATGTGTAAGGGATAGAACATTGGGAGGGGGAAAAGTGGTGGAGGAGGTTAAGAAGTTAAGGATCTACAACAAGTCACCACTGTCACAAACAGTAATTCCAGGAAAGGTTAGGAATCACTGCCAAGTGTATCAGCAGGATCAGTTTCAGAAAGGAAGCTTGATGAACAGTAACAGTATTTGCTAAATATCCCTGCCCTTTGAGCCAGCAGTAGAGAGATGTGTGTATACTTGATCATTTAGAATGATCAGATTTACATAAAATAAGTAGCCCAGTAAAAGGAAAAATAATCAAAAGATACCTTGGAGAAATTGTAGGTTCTAATTCAAAAATAAATAGGGCTGGGGATTAGCTCAGGGGTAGAGCATGTTCAAGTCCCTGGTTTGACCCCCAGTTCCACATATGCACAAAAAGAGTAAAGAAATTAAAATTGACTTAAAAAATTTTATAGCTGGTCATGCTGGCCTGAGCACATGTAGTTCCAGCACTTAGGAGGCTAAGGCAGCAGGAGGCTAACTAAGGCCTAGGAGTTCAGGGCTAGCCCAGGCAGCACAGCAAGACCCTGTGTCCAAACAAAGATGGATAGTCTTAGGATGGTGTATTTCCAAAGAGTGTTTCTTTTGTATTTATAATTGGTAAGCTAAAGACCAGGCTCTTACATTTTCTTTTTTAAATAGATGACAAATGCGTGTTTGGTTTTTTTTGTACTGGGGATCTAACTTGGGTCCTTGTGCTTGCACAGCAGGCAGCGAAACCACTGAGCTAAATCCCCGGCCCAAATGCATGTTTGTTTTAAGGGTTAGTTCTGTCAGGAGCAGAGACTGGAACTAATGAGATCTGGAGCACTGACTGATGTGAACTTTGGACATAGGTTTACTTTCCTCTTGTTAGCGTGAGAATTCTCATTTTGAGAGCATTTATAACATGCTGAAGGATTATAAATAAAATTACATCTTTTGAAAACCCTTCATTTGTTCACTAAAAATATATCTAACCATAAATGCCAGTTTGAACACGTTGGTCCTAGAGCAATCTTGGAATTGTGCATTTAACTCTTCAAGTCACCCGTTTCTCTGCATTTCATTCGACCTATTCTGTAGTTCGTTGAGCTGGGATCTGGCACTTACCTGGGGCTGCTACAAATAATCATATAGTTTGTCATACAGCCATACCAGTATGTTAAACATTTCTCAGTTTTCTTGAGTGTTTGAAGTGGCTTGCAAAATGTAATTTTCTAGGCTTTTTTCTTTAAAGTAGTGAAATTCCTTTTTCTCATGAAGTCAAATGGGAGTCCCAGTGTATTAAGTAAATTTGTTTCTCCTGCTCCCTACCTTCTTTTTTAAACATATGAGGCATTTAGGCTTTGAAGAGTTTGCTAAATGATTTCTCCAAGAGTCACAGAGATAAATGTTGATACAACTGAGGATCTGGCCTGATAGTTTTCCTGGTGATTCTTCATTTGTTTGCTTTTCCAATAGTGAAAAGGAAGAAGATGATAATGAAAAAAGAGAAGATCCAGGAGATAACTGGGAAGAAGGTGGAGGTGGTGGAGGTATAGAAAAATCTTCAGGTCCTTGGAACAAAACAGCTCCGGTACAAGCGCCTCCTGCTCCAGTAATTGGTAATGTTACTGTTTCTGTCTCAGAAGACAGCTCACTAATACACAGTTGTACATGTGCTCTGCATTCAACTAAATGCATGCCCATGGTGTGGTTGGGAGCTCTGGAGAAACTTTCAGGATCTTAAATGGAAGAAATTTGGAGGTTAGACGTACTTTTGTTGTGTAAAAATATTACACAATTTTTGTTGGCTAAAAATATTTAATGTATTTGTGGGATTCAACCCAGGGCCTCACACATACTAGGCAAGTACTCTTAATCACTGAGCTACACCACCAGCCAAAATAAAGTTTTTGATAAGTGGAAATCATGTACGTGTCTATCTATGTATTACGAGGTAGGGGAGATAGGAAAAGTTGGGAAATTTTGTCCCCAAACTGTTAGGATAGTAGAACATGGGCTACTCAACGGCTGAATTTTTTCTTCTTTCTGTTTTACCTGCGTTTTCTAAGAAAACAAGGTTGAGAGCCTTAATCCATTGATGTGGAAGAGAATGAGATAAGGTTATCTAATTGCTTGTTTTTACTTTTCATTTATAATTTTAAACTACACAGGAATTTTGTTTACATAAGACATCTCATTTAGCTTGTCATCAGGTAAAGAAATGATTGTTCATGTTTACTCATAGGGAAACTGAGGGCAAAAATAGATGTATTTTGAAAGGTAGTTCCTAATGAGGGCTACCTCCCAGGCCAACAGCAGATGCCTTTCCCACTTCCAATAGCAATGCCTTAGAACTTATTTACAAAGAAAATTCAAATTGTACGTGGAAGAACGGTTAAAACAATACCTTAAAGAGTGTTGAAAACATTTCCTCAAACTACTTTTTCTTCTGTTGTCTCACCCAGAGACCCTTCCTGAATCAGGGATTGCTTGTTTTCATAATTATTAAATGATCTGGGGGGGCAAGAATGGTTTATTTAAACACAGAACATTTGAATGGTTTCTCTAAACTGTTGTAAAATGTTAGTTACAGAAACCCCAGAACCGGCAATGACTAGTGGTGTGTATCGGCCTCCTGGGGCCAGGCTAACCACAACACGGAAAATGCCACAAGGACCACCAGAAATATACAGTGATACACAGTTTCCATCCTTGCAGTCCACTGCCAAGCATGTAGAAAGCCGAAAGTAAGTACTGATTATTGCCTTTTGTTTGGGACTTTCCAGCCCTTGTCCAGGAGGTGGTGTGGGGGTATGCAGACCCACTTGAGGGAGATTACTCCTTATCTGCTGGCAGGCACCTGAACCAGGCTGGATCTTAGGTACCCAAGAGGGAAGGGTGGGGGGCAGCAAGGGGAAGAGAGCACTAAAGACACTATCTGCTATCAATCTCTCTTAAGTCCTTATGTTTTGTGGTGATGGCAAATTGCACAGCTAGAAATCTTTATAAGTACATTATTACTAGTTTATGTTTTTTATAGTATAGAACTTGGAAATGTAGAAGCAGTGTTTCGTTATATTCCCAGTAAACATGAATGAATAGGTGAAAATGTTGGCATTTATCAATCTAATATTAAAATAATCTTATTTCAGCAGGTACTTAAAATGAATGCTACCTGGAGTTAAATGACCACATGTGGTACATCTACATCTTACTTAGGGACATGAATTTTTAAAAGTAAATAAAATGGGAAGAAATATAAATGACATCAGATGGAAATTTTTTTGGGGTGGCTTTTAAAGTAAATCCCAGCCTTTCTGCCTCTGCCTCTTTGAGAGCACAGCTGGCTTGAAATTAAACCTCCACTTGGACTGGCTCCTCTACTCTGTGGTACAAAATATATACGGGACCTCTGAGAGGCCAATGACTGACCACGCTCATCTTTCTTTACCTGATCTGACCTGACCCACTCCCACAAAGCAGAAATGAGGAGAAGTCATTGTCATGAGAACTTTACTTGAATGAGAAAATCGTTACCTTTATGCATAAAGAAACATTATCAACTAATTGCTAAAAGTAAAACTGAGTCTTAGGAAGTCATTACACAGCTTCTTTCCAATTGTCTTCAAGTTGGTCCCAAAATAAGTTTCCAGTAAATACTCTTTAGTAGAAGATGAGACCATAGAGCTGCATTACAGTATTATGTGTCTTCTGTTCAATTGAAGCCTTACAATGGTTTAATACTGATTTTATGTACCATTTCTCCCTTCCTGTCTCTCCCCAAGATTCTTCTAAGGGGTGGCTTTTTTTTTTAAACTAAAGGAAGAGAATTTTACAAAAACTCTAGTGAAGAAATATTTACTGATTGCATTTCTTTTCCCTTAGAGATAAAGAAATGGAGAAGAGCTTTGAAGTAGTAAGACACAAAAATAGAGGTAGGGATGAGGTGTCAAAAAACCAGGTCCTTAAACTTCAGCTAGACAACCAGTATGCTGTGCTTGAAAACCAGAAATGCAGCCACACACAGTACAATTAAGGAGTGGTCTTTGCCAGCCCCTGTAAGGTAACTAGACCACAGCTAACCACCATGAACAGCCATTCATCATCTGATCTCTGTTGGATCTACAGCAACCGATGCAGACCATGCAAGTGACCTGCCTATTGCACTATGGAAGTTCAAAGTGTCACAACTGCTCTTTATGTATATTGGATTTAGGGGAATCTTCATTGTTACGTGTGTGAACTAGATGCAACACTTTTTTCATAATCACTCTGCAAATACAAAAACAAAACCTGCAGTCAGTGGTCATTTGGAAAATCTTTTTATGTTCAGATACTGAGCCTTTGTAAGGGTTGACTACCTCAGATTTGCTGCACTCTTTGGGGACTTCATGTGGATCACAACTTCTGGATAAGAGCGTTACAGCTATTAAAAGTGTCGATGTGAACCTTGAAACCAGCTCTACTGGATTCCTATCAGAAATCCTGCAGAAAGTCAGCCATTTGGGTTCTGATCTGCTGTAAAAGATGAAGATTTAAGTGACCTTAATTAACCTGTCCTGTGCCCTACCCTAAGGAGTACTCTGTAGTTAGCTGTGGCTATATTAGACTTTTGGAACATACCACTTTCAAAAGAACTGATGTGTTCAGATCATCTGAGTAGGGCTGTGATTTATAATTTCAATTTTTAGTTATAGTCTGAGGTAACTACAAATTAAATTCTCCCAAACTTGAGTCCACCAAGTGGGAAAGGGGGTGGGCTGGGGGAATAACTGGTTTCCTTTAGTAGTTTTTTTTTAAATTTAGATAGTGCTTTTCTGTGTTCCTCATTAAGGCCTTTTTTGCTTAGACTTGGAATAAGTTCTTTGACAGAGCACATAGCTTGGTTAAGTAACCTGAAATATGCATTCGAATTGTGATGTCTCATGAATTTGCCAATCACTAGAGTGGAACCAAATAGCCTTTGATGTAAAGAGCAGTGGATGCTGGAGGCTCTACTTCAGGTGCTGCTATAGCCTCCTCTAATCAAGTCTAAATTGTATAGTAAACTGCTGTGGAAAGAGTGTGGTTTCTGCTCAGGCTAAGGCAGTGGTGGTGAACCTATGGCATGTGCACCGCAGCAGGCTGTTTATCATTGAAAGCTCTAAAAGGTTTACCATCACTAGGCTAAGGGATTCACTGACATGTCCTACAGATCAAAGCCACACACACTGAACCTCACCTAGCACCTATTTCAGTTTCATGGATCTTGCGTGATCTTTGAGAATTCCATATATACTTGTGTCCAGATTTTTAAGGTATTGGCCATTCTGTAGATGCAGTGATTGTCCCAACTAGCTCTGTTACCAACCCTTGGTGTCTTCATAGTGTTCATTTGGAAAGGCAGGCTAAAGACACAGATGTAGCGCTTCTGCTTTTAATAACTGCAGATTACAGACTATCCAGTAGTATATAGTAGTTCTTACAAGGGACTTGAGGAAGCTTCTCCCGATTATTGACATTTTTTCCATCTAAGGAGATAGTCTAGCAGTTTTTCCCTAGTCTGGTATGTTTGGTTCAGTAGAAGTATTTCATAGTGGCAGTGACCACTTGATGCAGAGTCTGGGTTTCTCTATAATCCCTTCGCCAAATGCAGTAGTTGCAGACATGCTACTGACAAGAGTAAAGCAAGTGGGTAAGTAAAACTGTCCTGGTGTTGGGGGCATTTTCTTACAGGATTTCAGTTGTAACATACTGGTGCAGGAATCAGACTCCTAGGAGGGTCACACGCAGTGCCTCCTGAGAGCCCCTGCTGGCCACTGTGGGCAGTAATGTTGACATTAGTTGAAGTGGCAGGTATGCCTGCCTTCTGGTGTATTGGGTGAGTAGCTGAGCCAGGGAGAGGAGCTTGGATGATTAAGTGAAAAATAAGAGATTCTTGGTTAAGCTGAAGACTTCATTTGGGAACCAAAAACAAGTAATCTCTTGGACCTTGAGTCACATATTTTCCTTGAAAAGTATGGATTGTCCCAAAAAATTTTGTTGGGGGTTATATTGACAGGTGGAGTAAGATTAATAGAGGTTTTATTTAATGGCACACTGTACTGGAAATCTGAAGACCTACAGCAGATTTAAATTCCAGCTCTTGTTACAATTTTTTAAGATTGTGAAATTATAAAAATGCACATGAATCAAGTTTTAATATACTGTATGATGGGTGGATGAGGCAGTCCATTGTACCATTTCTTTCTTTGGATTCTCAGGCATGGTTTGGCAGTGCAAGAACTCTGTAACATTAACAAATTCAATAAAATAATAATACGGACTGTGGGTTGTTATAGTTTTTATTCCACACCCTTAAGCTATCTTTGGAAAAGGTGCGTTGATGTTATGCCTTCTTGCTGTGGGTGATGATAGTGCTGTCTCAGGAGTAGAGTGTACAGTGTTAAAATGACACATGGAATGAAAATGGCTGCAAACTGATGTATATTCCTCTTTGCAAAAGTACTAAAATGTACTTTTGTGTGTGGTATATTTTATTATTGTTACCTTAAAACGCAGCAAGGGTATATCACATCTTTATTCTGTAGACCAAAGTTTTGAGGCTCTGTCCCTTGAAACTTTTTCTCAAAAGCATCGCAGTTCTAAATTTCAGGATTTTGTTTGAGTTGTAGTCCCTAAACTTCTAAACCAGAGAAGGTATGTTGTGTACAATTTACATAGTTTTGAGAATATTCTCAAAGTATGCAAACCATTATGACTTAATTCCTAAATATTTTCTTTATTATAAAACAACAACAAAAAAATTCTGTCATTTCTCACCCTATCCACACATCTCAGCCTTTGGCAGCCAGTATTCTATTTCTGGCCTCTAGATTTTCTCTTCTGGACATATTAAAAAGGTTATACAGCTTATAACTGCTAAACTATACAATGACTTCTATGTTGGATTCTAAAGTCTCCTGGACCTTCTTATCCTCTTTGGGGGAGGCTATTACTAGTTCCTCCCAGTAGAAACACTTGGCTATATTCATAGCAATCCTGCTGACCTTATAATTTGGCCCATGTATTCTTAACTGTTTCTTTGGCTTTGTCTCCTCCGGACTCAAAGCTATACGGCTACCAAGGTGACTGCTTGGCACCTAGCAAAGGTCTTTAGATAGACCCTCTCTAGAGTAACTCCTGATCACAATGACCATCTTCGGCTGGAAGTAGCCAGACCGGTCTTTGCCCTTTGCTCCCTCACAGCAGTTAGGGGTACTTCTTCAGAGGGGGGGAATATTGCAGATAGGTAAGTTAATTAGATATCTTCTAGGCAGATAGGGCCTCCCTTAAGGCACCAGCCCTCCAGGAGCCAACAGCAAGGAGCCAACATGGAGAACAATTGAGGCGCATTCACCATTATAAAAAGGAAATGAAGTACTACCCCTAGAGATAGCAGTGATTGGTATTCTAAATGGGAAATTGCTTGTATGTGATTTGTCTTCCCATTTGTTGCCCAATCAATATTACCTGGGTGACTGTACTTGATAATATTGGTTGGCCATGGTTTTGTTCCCACCTCATGCCCACCTTGTAAATTTCTATTGGGTCTTTTGTAGTTTTGTCCCAGTTTCTACCCACCTCACCACATGGCTTTGCTGTATAAAACATCTTTGAAAAGTGGGGTGGGTGGGCAACCCACTTTCAGGTCCCCCTTCTGTCTTAGAAACTTTTTCAAGAAATTTTTCCTACTCTTAAGAAAAAAAATTACAGATGATCTTCTGAGACTGTCTTTCACTTGACATGTTTTGAGTCTTTTGTATGTTGTAGCATGTATCAGTGCTTTATTACTTGCTATTGGTGGTTTTGTTTTGGTGTGGTACTGGGGATTGAACCTAGGGCCTTCACACTGAGCTATGTTCCTGGCCCTTTAACAATTTTTGACAATATCCTGCTATGTTACTAAGTTGCCTAGGCTGAACTTGAATTTGCAGTCCTCCTGCCTCAGCCTCCCTGGAGTGCTGCACTTACATCTCCATCTTCAATGTGTTTTTGAAATGGCTCCATTTTGATACAACCTAATTTTTTAATTGCTTGTTTTATCTTTCATTTAGGTTTTGGATCTATCCTGAGTTAATTTTTAATGTGAGTGTGATTTCTAATGATCCAAATTCATCCTTTGGCAAATGGATAGCCAGTTGCTCTGCACCATTTCTTGAGTAGACTCCCATAACTGGCACACTAAACATTTTTTTCTTAATGTGAAATTGACTAGGGATGGGAACAGGTGGAGATTGTCAGCAAGGTGGGAATGTGGGATAGGAATTGAACGAGGTCATCAGGCTATAGGGGTGGTTGGCAAAGGAGTGAAGTGAGGGCAGAGTTTGTATTTGGGGAGTAGAACCAAATTAATGGGGGTATTCAGAGATCTGAAGGAGAATCATGAGCAGGTATCCACAGTGTACTGAGACTGCTGTTTGGTAATCGCTTTAGTTTATCAACCACTATAACCAGGCATGAATAAGGCCTGTGGAATACACACAAGTTATGAGTTGATTCTCCTGGGCTTGAGAAAAAAATATTATCAAAGATATCTTAAATAATTGGCTTGAGCATACATGTATGATGCAAAGAATTAGGTCTGCATAGGATATGCATTAAAGTAATACAGTTCATGCCTTTAGAAGTTGCATGTCAAGTGAGAACTAGAATTCTCAGTAAATGGATGTAACAAGATGGGTTAGGTATGTTAGCTTTACATTGTGACAAAGTACTTGGTATGAACAATTTTAAAGAGAGAGGTTTGTTTTTGCTCACGCGTTTGAGGTTTCAGTCCTTGATGGGCTGGGCTGGCTCCATTGATTTTGATTTTAACCCATGGACTGGCAGAAACTATGGTGGGTGGGGTGAAGGAAAGCTGCTTGTGGCAGGCAGGAAGCAGGGTGAATTTCCACAAGTTGCAGAGGAAGAGGCCAGAGAACATAGGTCGTCCCTAAATTCATGCCCCATTATCTTATCTAATCCCTTCAACCAGGCGCCACCCGTTTTTGTCACCATTAAAACGATCAGATTATTTCAGTGGATTAATTCACTGATGAAGTTAGAGCCCTCCTGATCAAGTCTTTTGTGGAAATCCCCACAGAGACTCAGGAGAATGTTTTACTAACAGCCTAGGTATTTCTCAGTCCAAGATTAGCGATTACAGTAGGATTTAACCATATTAAAGCAGTCTTCAGTCTTTCAATTTAACATTTTGGGGAGCTAGTCAAAACATACAGCCCAACTTCTATAAAGATAAGATCCTTTGTCTAAATATTACAGAAAAGAGTAGGTATGAGACCACCAGCATTCCCGCCAAGCTGACAGCTTTGGTGTCTGGTGAGAAGCTGTTGAAGTAGATTTAATGGAGTGATGAGAAAAGTTGATTGCAAGTACTTGGTGTGATCTACATTTTGTATTTTCATTTTAGGAAATGGTTTTCTATGGCAAGCTTTGTTTTCTTTGAAACCTGACAGCAGTTTTTGAATTCAAGCTCTGAATTCTAAGATCTTGGCCTATTTTACTGTGTCTTGTAACAAAAATGACATAATTTCCTCGCTCAGGGGCCATACTAATCATCTCTGTGTCGTTCCAATTTTAGTGTATGTGCTACCAAAATGAGCACGGTGTAATTTCCTATAACATCTCTTTGCTGCCTTTTCTGGAAAACCCAAACTACCTGCCTGACTATTCTTTGCCTCCCTTTCTTCCCCTTTCTTTTCTCTCCTCCCTTCCTTCCCCTTCCATCCCTTTTCTTCCTTCTCATTGTTTTTTTGAGACAGGGAATTGCTGTGTAGTCCAGTCTGCCCTCAAACTCACAGTTCTTCCTCTGCCACCCAACTACTGGTATGTGCCACACCCAATTTTGTGTTTGATCAGTGTTGAGGATTGGACCCAGGGCCTCATGTATTGGGCAAAGCTGTATACCAGTGATGTTGAACCTTTTAGAGCTTTCAATGAAGCAGCCCACCATGGCATTTGCACCATGGGTTTGCTGCCACTGCTCTGTACTGAGCTATTCCCCGGCACCAATCTCATTTTTTAATCTGTGTAGCGAAGCAAAGTGTACAAAATAAAGCATTGTTTTGAATGTTAGCCTGTGGAAACTAAAAGTTTACTACCAAGAACAGATACTCTGTCCAGTTTACATAGCATATTTATCCCTAAGTGGTTTTCTTCATGAGTGGGACAAATAACTAAGATTATGTCCATGGTTCTCAACCTGCAGCATTTTGGAATAACTTGGGAATCTTTAAAAATCTTTATGCCTGGGGTCGGGGATTTAGCTCAGTGGTTCCACCACCTGCCTCACAAGCCCAAGGTCCTGAGTTCGATCCCTGACACCAAAAAAACCCACAAAACTTTATGCCTGACCCCCACCTCCAGACATACTTAATTGGTATGGTGTGTAGTCTGTGCATAGGTTTCTTTTTTTTTTTTTTTTTGGTACCGGGGATTGAACTCAGGACCTTGTACTTGTAAGGCAGTTGCTGGAACCACTGAGCTAAATCCCTGGCAATGTGCATAGGTTTCTTTTTGTTTTAAAATTCTGCAGTTAATCCTAGTGTGCAGCAAAATTTGGGAACCACTAGGTTATGTCAAAATAGATAAATTGTCTCCTTTGTAGACTGTCGGAAAGCAGTCACAATGCTAATGTGAGTAGGTAGGAAGTCCCTTAAATTGTATCTGTAGCCCAGAAAGGATTAATGTATTTCTAATGTATATTTTTCTGTATTACTGGGATCTGGACCCACATCGTTCCCCCTGAGCTCCATCTAAAGCCCTTTTTATTTTGAGATGGCTTTGCTAAATTGTCTAGTCTTGGCTGAAACTCGAAATCCTTCCACCTCAGCCTCCTACAGTGCTGGTATTACAGGCAAGTGCAACCACACCCAGCTTCTAAATGCATTTTTGAATACGGTTAAATGAACAAAAATGGATACTCAAGTCAGGGGGGTGGGTGGGTACCTGTAACTGCAATACTAAATTCTTTTGAGAGAGATACATATATATGATACATGATAAATATATATATAATATATATGATATATATTTGTGGCTCACTGTCAGTATAAGGACCATTTTTAATAATTTATCTTAATTTTTTATCAATATGATTTCTGTAGCTGTTCATTTCCTTCTGCAATACAATACTTGTATTCTGTTTGGCTTGGCTTGTGCCTTGACAGTAAATCTCTGACTATTCCTGAGTTTGCTTACTGTAAAGATTAATGTTTTACACTACTACTGGCCACTTTTAACATACCCTCCCATTTGTTTTACCCATTTACACCTGAATTGTAAGGTTTGTGTTTTGTTTTTTACAGTTCTGTGAAATGAGCCATAATTAATTTTGCCAGAAATCAGCATGACACCTGCAGAACCTGGGACTCATCTACTTAGGCATTAGCACCGCAGGCCTTTGCAGGGCTAATGCCAGCTCTTCAAGTCACTTGATTCACCAGGGCTGCCTTATCTTAGCCCTGTCTTTGGTTTTAACTTGCTAGGGCAATTATGGCTTGCTTTGGCTTTTATCTGGTTTTATGGTACAGAATTATGCTGTTTTGCATATTGGGGATCAAACCCAGGGCCTCATGCATGCTAGACGAGCACTCAATGATGCAGATATATCCCTAGCCCTTTAAAAAAATTTTTGTGAACAGGTCTCAAACTCTATTTCAATGAGTTGACATGGCTGACTTCAAACTTGGGATCTGCCTGCCTCAGCTTCCCAAGTAGCTGGGGTTGCAGGTATGCACCAAATATATGCCTTGAATTAGGGACTCCCAACTTAAATAGAATCATGGTAATGGGAGGTGAAGAGCAGTTTGCAAATTTATGTCATACAGTATCCCTTCATTCTCCTTGACCTTTCTTTTTTAAGCCTTAGCTTCAGCTTGGCAAATGTTAATTTTTGAAAAATTGGAATTTTTGAAAAATCCTATAATCTTTAACCCTGGGCTAGGTGTTCTTCTAATCAGGTAAACAAGTAGCAAATGTTGACTGGTTTATTCCTGACAGCTCCTTAAGCACAGGAAAAATTAGTCTGGAAAGTTAAGTAGCTTGCCTGGAGTCACAGCTAGTAGCGCAGGAGCCCAGGCTCCCACACGAGTGTTGTGTGGCTCCACCACGTTCTTAAGGAGAACTTTACTTCCCCTCTTCTCCCTGGATTTAAGGCAAGAGAAGGGAAATGGGAAACAAGTGTCCTTCAACGTGGATTTGAAGGCACAGTTCCCCTTCCCCATCCTCATCCTAAGGCTGGCATCCTAAGCCTCCTGAGTGCAGCAGAAAGTTCTTAACATTGGGGTAAGTTGTGCTGTCCTGGTTTTAAATGGGGAGGGGTGTGGAATTTTGGCTTTTAGAATGTTTTATGGTAAAATAACTACAGTATTACAGAGAATAAACCCAATTTCAACAAATGTCAGTTTGTGACAACTCACCCTGAGAACACCCTCCCTGTTTCCTGGGTTATTTTGAAGGTAACCTCAGACCCATTTCATCCTTATTTTGCCAATAGATACTTGGGGGTTTGAGGAGTACTGAGGGTTAAACCCAGGGCCTTCTCCCTGAGCTGATCTCCAGCTTTTTAAATGTTTGGAGAGGGAGTCTCCCCAAGTCACTAAATTGCCCAGGCTGGCTCAGCCTTCCAGAGTGCTGGGAATGCTGGCTTACCAATAGATGCTCTTAACCAAATTCATTATCACACCTAAGAAATATTTCTATACTATCAAATACCCTGTCAGTGTTTATTTCTCTGGTTTCTCCTAGTGCTGCTTTGTGCTTGGTTGGTTTAATTACTTTGGAGCAAGACAGACTCAGGTGACCCTTTGGTTGCAGTCTTCTAAGATTCCTCTAATTTCCCAGCCTTATTTTTCTTACTGTGTTAATTGATTAAACCTGGTCATTTGGCTTGTAGCAATTTCTGCATTCTGGATTCAGCTGATTGCTTTTCTCTTCCTGTAAACAAGTATTGTGCCAACTAATCATGCCAGGAGGAGCTGAATTCACAAATATAGGTGCATATCTAGAGATTCTAGGTTTCCTTGGAGGAAAGATTAGGTAGGCTTCTATGCATAGCAATGTTGGATTTTATTAACTTGTATCTCCTGCTTCCCAAAACTGGATCCTCCGAGGAGGTCCAAAAGATGCTGTCTTTAAGGGAGACATGAGAAATATGTTAGTGACCAAGCATGTACATCATCGAAATCCCTATGGTTTCTCTCCTTCATAGCCAGGTGCCACTGTGCCACTGAAATGGGCTCTGATTTCTGTCAGCATAGGATCTCAACAGTAGAGGCCTCCATTAGTGCTACTTGGTGTTGCCAGGAGAGAACACTGTAGAGACACAAGAAGGCTAGAGTAGGAAAACACTTGCTTCCTGGTGGTACAACCTCCTAGCCTTCACGTGGCAGTCCTCATGGCTCAGAACCCCACACCTCCTCCTGCAAGGTCCTCCCCACTCCTGAAGTGGTTCCCAGGGTAGGCTGTGCTCCCCAGGCTGACCCAAGATTTTCTAGAAGTTTTGCTGCAACGGGCTGAGAACTACAGTCTCCAGCAAGTTTCTTTACTAAGTCTGGGGTAAAGAGCAGTGGCATCCTCTCCTAATAGTCCAGTCTTCCCCTCCTCCCTCTGTTATGGTGGTAGCTGCCTTCTGCAGTTGCTATTTTTTATTTTTAGTAGTTGTTTTTTATTAAGTTTTTAATATTAAAGTTTCCCTCTCATGTTTTTGGTCTCCAGTCTTAGTGCCGGCTAATTGTAGAATGTAAGATCTGAAGGCCTATTCAATTTGAGTCTAATTCCTCCATGTTCTCTGTTGTCCACCACAGCACACCAGGGCCCTGCACCTCCGAGGGAGCCAGAGCTCAGAAGCTGTCAGCTCTTGCCATCACTATAAAATTCCCACTGCCTTCTATGGAATGTTTTTGTGCTTGATGATCACTGCCTAGATCAATGAGCAGTGGGAATTATAAAATCATGTGCTACTGTAATTTATGACCTGGAATTATCCTGTAGAGAGCTTTTCCCTCAAATGTTACCCTGAAATGAAGTTCACATTAATAGGCCTAATTCTCTTTATCAGTTTCTATTGCATTTATTTTTGTTTGTTTTGAGACAGTGTCTTGCTGTGCAGTCCAAGTTGGCCTAGAACTCACTATGTAGCCCAGGCGATCTTCCTGCCTGAGCCTCCCAAGTGCTGGGATTGCAGGCGTGCACCCCTGGCTCTATTGCTTTTAAAATGACTTAAAAATGCCTACATTAAACATCTATATTAAGCCCCCAAATTTCATTACAGACTCCCAAATGTTAAGCTTGAAATGACACCTCTGCCAAACAGCTAACAACAAACCAGGCTGGCCTCAAATTCACGGTGATCCGCCTGCCTCAGCCTCCCAAGTGCTGGGATTACAGTTGTATGCCACCACACCCAGGTAGGGTTGCATGTTTTAAGATCAAGGAGCCAGCAAGACTACCTGTGGAGACCTTTTTCCTAGCATGTGGACAGCTATCCTCACAGGGACTTTGCCCTGTGCACACACCAGGGAAGGAAGGTGCAGCAAGAGCACTCTGGTATCTCCCTTTTCTCAGGACACGAGTCCTACTGGATGACTGCATTTAACCTTATTTACCTCCTTCAAGGCTCTAGCTATACAATCACAATGGAGTTACGTTCAACCTAAGACTTTTGGAGGGATGTAACAATCCATGACACAAATTCTAAATCTGAGTATCAGTGAGCACTGTGTCTACACTGAGGATTCCTACCTCTAACCTCTGAGATCACACATTCTAGATGTTTCGCTGCTGGCTCCTATGCACCACCTTGCAGGCTGATTTGTTTTGTTAAAATCAGACTAACGTACAAAACTTTATGGAGGAATGTAAGGTACAAATATGTCACAGAAAAATACTGTACCGATTCTGAGAAGAAATTTGGTATTCTAATGTTTTTATTTTGTACTGGAGATCAAAGTTGGGACCTTGTGCTTTCGAGGCAGGTGCTGGAACCACTCTGAGCTCAATCCCTACCCCTAATCAAAGGTTTTTTAAGACCAGGTTTCACTGTGTAGTCTAGGCTGGATTTAATGTGCTATATAGCCTAGGTTGGCCTGAAACCCATGATCCTGCTGCCTCAGCATCTGAATGCTAGGATTCGAATTGTGGATCACCATGCATGGCTTGATCTTTGGGGTGGTTTTGTTTGAGGCAGGGTCTTGCTATGCAGGTCAGGTTGGCCTTGAACTATGACCTGGAATAATCCTATAAAGAGAGATTTTCCCTCTCCTTTTACCAGTTTCTATTGCATTTATTTTTGTGTTTTGAGACAGGGTCTTGCTATGCAGTCCAAGTTGGCCTAGAACTCACTATGTAGCCCAGGCTGGCCTTGAACTCAAGGCAATTCGCCTGCCTTGGCCTTCCAAGTGCTGGGATTACTGATGTACACCACCACACCTGGCTGGGTTTCTTTTAATAAGACAACTACCTCTGCTTGGCGTTCTCTTCATGTGAGAGGATATGGTTGGTGGCATCAGGACAGTTACAGGCAAAGACCCACAGCCCGAACTGAAATGGCTCATGGAGGGTGTAGGCAGATGATGTGTCTGGGATCCAAACTGTCATGGTCTATAATTTTGGCAGAAAAGAGTAATTAGGTCATTTTATCTGAAATTTTAAAAAATACCCCAATATCATGATATTTTAGCAAATGTGTACAAGCTGTTTTGAGGGAGCAGAGTCAGATGTAGTCGAACATGTTGTACTCCGAGCACTAAGAAGGCTGAGGCAGCACAACTGTTTCAAAGCTCAGCCTGGACGACACAGGAAGTTCAAGGCCAGCCTGAACTACAGAGAAATCCTGTCTTGAAAGAGAGAAAATGTCAGGCATCATGGAGCACGCCTGTAATCCCAGCACTTGGGGGGCTGAGGCAGGAGGATCACCACAAGTTTGAGGCCAGCTTGGGCTACAAAGTTCAAAGTCAGCCTGAATTACACAGAGAGATCCTGCCTCAAAATAAAGGGGGAATAAAGGTATAGTAACTTTCATGGAATTTTAAAGTAAAATTCAGAGACACTGCATATCTATACAATGATTTAGGTACCGTAAAATGGCTCTGATGAAACTAGGCCTGTGTGGTTTTGGAGAAATGCTTAAATGGACAGTTTACAAGTACTGCCAGTGTGAGCAAAATTTGTGGTGTTCCTGACTGTGAACTAGCTCAAGGCTTGAGGGGCATGTGTCCAGTTTGAGATTTCTCTCTTCACTGCTTGAGTTTGCCTTTCAAAGCATCATTAAGAAATGAACAGTTTACATCAAAATTACATCCTAACAGCTGGGTTCATCCTTCAAATAAGATGAGGTAGCTCTTGCCAGAGGACTATGGTGGTCCATTATAATACAGTGATGGTGAACCTTTTAGAGCTTTCAATAATACAAACAGCCATTGTGGGATGGGTGCAATATTTTCACTATCACTGATATAGTATATTGGTGTTTAGAATAACAAAGACTAATGTAATTTAGTGGCTCCAGTAGAAGAGATTTAGAAAAGCCTAATAAACTGTTAGGCATAAATAAATGTAATTAGCAATCCAATTTTTAAGCTAACTTTTACCAATCTTTTTATCACTTCAACAGATCTAACCGAACACATCTTAATATTAATTTGAGTCATTGTTTTTTTTTATTTATTGTCACATTTTCCAAGCTTTGGAGCCCAAACTTGGCAAACAACATGGAGGTTTATACAGATATACATATATACAACACATGTATTTAAGTTTAGAGCCCCAGATTCCTCTTTAACCTTGTGCTCAGGTGCCTATTAAAGAGGTAAAATGAGAAGATAAAAATCAGGGAAACATGAAAAAACCCAACTGACAACTTCTGTTTTCATGAATTAAAAGGAGATATTTTGGAGCAAAATTCATTACCATGCAGCCTCCATTGAGCTACAGCCTCAGATGCTTACAAGAAAAACAGCCCCTTACACCCATCAGTGTGCTTTAAAAACAAGCTAAGGAGGTGTACTTTGTTATTATTACACGTAAGTTTTTTTTTAATTAATGAACAGTATTTCAGTGATTAAATTTCAGATGTTAAAAACTTCGAGTGGGATCATCATTACTTCCTGAAACAGGTCTTTAGACACTTGTCTTTATTACACAAACCCATCACAGTAACATTCAGGCCATTAACTTAAACATTTAATGTTTGGTAACCAGAGAGTAGTTTTATTAGTGTACTCTAGACCGTTTGATTTTATTCTTCTCTGCAGGAGCTTTCCTCTTTTGTGATAAGCCAGGTCCAGGTTCCTTACTACTTTGAAGAAATGAAACAGCTTCTGGTAGACAGTAATTTTCTACAGGAGGAGGAGATTCCTATAAAGGGAAAATTAAACATTTCCTTTTCATATTTCAAACTTTTAAGTAATCAAATAATAGATTTCTTTACTCTGCTGTGCCTTTTTTTTTTTTTTTTCTGACAGCACTGGAAATTGAACCCAGGGCTTTTGCATGAGCTTTGCCCCCAGCCCTTTTTATTTATTTGTTTATTTTGAAGCAGTCTCTGCATGTCAGTAAATTGCCCAGGTGAGGCTCAAACTTGTGACCCTCCTGCCTCAGCCTCCCAGAGTACTGGGATTACAGGTGTACTCTTTTATTTCACCTTTGACAAGAAAAGCAATGTATACTCATTCCTTTGCCGATCAGCACATTATAGTTAGTAAAAATATATCAGAAAAATGAGTATGCAACTCTATAGGTACAGCTGGGTCAGCTCAGACCTTAACAGTGGTTTCACAGGTAAAATAAGGACTAAATATGGACAGTAACTGTCATTTAAGTATATGTAATTAGGCTAGTATAGCATCTCCAAATACAGTACACACAAAATTTTACAAGGTTAATAAGATATTCAAGGTCACATAATTAACCCCTATTCCCCAGAAGTAAGATCTAGCTGCAAAATAATCAGCCTTAAACACCAGAGATCCCCAGAGATTTCGCTCAGCGGCACCATGCCTGCCTCACACGCCCAAGGTCCTTAGTTCGATCCTCAGTACTACCAAAAAAAAAAAAAAAACAGACCAGAGATCAAAAATGCCAGCCCCAATCAGCTTATCCTGGCCTTACCTGGTAAGATAAGGCAAGGATGAGCCAATTTGGGATGGCATTTTTGATCTCTAGTTTTCCAAGCCTATTATTTTCCAGGTAGGTCTTATTTTTAGGAAAATACAGTAGCAGGTAGCAGAATCAAAATTTAGACTCTTCACTTGACTTCAAAACCCCTTTCTCCTTCACAACCAGTTTCTAATATTGAAGAAAAGATTTTCCTCCCTTACTATTAAGTGTAATAGTTTAATTTTCTTTTTGTTTGTTTGTTTGTTTTTGGTACTGGGGATCAAACTTGGGTCCTTGTGCTTGCAAGGCAGGCAACAGAACCACTGAGCTAAATCCCTGGCCCAGTAGTTTAATTTTCTGAGAAATGGGAGACTGGATAACCTGGAAATGAAGCACCACAAAATAGCAAGTAACTAACTACCTTTTGATTCAGTTGTTCTACAGATAACAATTCTGACTACAATATATTGAAGGCAACTAAGATACCCAAGAATAAACAGATAAAGCAAACACCAAAGGGAGTTGACATTTGGAAGAACAGCATGGGGCACATTTCCATTTGCATTTTCTGCTTTTAGTCTGAGGAGAGGTCCCAGTTTGTGGTGTGGACTGGCTACAATTCTAATAGCAATAGCTTGAAGAACCAGACAGGATGGCAACTACCACCCAGAAAACAGAGCAACTGGGGAGCCCCAAACCCAGTGTACAGAGCCTGCCCACACCTTTGCTTGACCCCTAAATCGTGTGTGTGACAGGAACTGAGGCTAAAGAAACTGAACTGACTTTTAAGGTGCCTCTGCTGGAGCAGGTCAATCAGAATCACTCCAAACAATGCTTAGATTTAAACAGATGTCACATAGGATCTAGATGTTGAAAATTACACGATGGTCATGAAAAATCAAAGACCTAAGTTTAACTGATCTGCCATGTTCCTTGTTTGGAAGACTCAATACACTAAAAAGACAGCAATCTGAATTGATCTTAAGATTAATGCAATTCCTACCAAAATCCCTTTTTTTGTGGATAAACCTACTTTAAAATTTATATAAAAAGGGCCATGTGTAGAAATACATCCCTATAATCTCAAGTACTCAAAAGGCTAAGACAGGGATCAAAAGTCTAGCAATATCCTGTCTCAAAATTAAAAAGAGCTGAGGATGTAGCTCAGTGGTAGAGTACATGCCTAGTGTGTGGAAGGTGCTGAGTTAAATCCCTAGGATGAGTTGGCAAGGGGAAAGGGGATGTCAGCTGGCAGGTAAAATTAAAAATCTTCTAGAAAAAGAACATTAGAGAACATATTGGCGCAAAAAATCATGAAGGAAAAACTGCTTAACATCATTAGTCATCAAAGAAATACAAATTAAAAAATCATGATTTCACTATAAACTTACCAGATGGTTAAAAATCAAATGATTGTCAATACCAAATGTCAGAATATAGAACTGGAAGTCTCTCACACACACACACACACACACACACACACACACACACACACACACACACACACACTAAATACATACCTATTATATAGCCTGACAGTTCAACTCCTAGATATTTGCCTGGGAAAAATACCCTACAACAGTTGCTTTTTTTTTTTAGTAGTACTGGGGATTGAAACCACAGTCTCACACATGCTTATCAAGTGCCCAAGCATTGAGCTACATCTCACCATCTTTCCTTTTTTTTTGGTACTGGGGATTGAACTCAGGTCCTTGTGCTTGGGTAGCAGGCAGCGAAACCACTGAGCCAAATGCCCGGCCCAACCACCTGTCCTTTTTGGGACAAGGTCTTGCTAAGTTATCCTGGCTTTCAATCCTCCTGCCTCAGCCTTCTGCCTAGCTGGGATTACATGTGGGTGTCACTGCACCAGTTAATAGCCCAAATAGTCCAGGGTACCATCAGTAGGAAAATGAGTAGTCTATTACATTCAGACAAGAGATTATTATGCAATAAAAAGGAATGAACTGATACTGCACTTTGGATGGATCTAATTATCATGCTGAGCAAAAAAAGAGAAAACCTTACATAAAAACAGCACATATTGTATGATGCCATTTATATGAGGCTCTAAAACGGGCAACACTAACAGTGAGGAAAAGAATCAGAACAAAAGTTACCTCAGTGGGGCTGGTATAAGGATTTGAGAAGGTACACAAGAAATTTCCTGGGATAATGGCCATGTTCTTCATACTGATAGGGTTTGCAATGCACAGGTGTATCCATTTATCAGAATACTGAATTGTACACTGAAGATCTATGAATTTCACTGTACATTAACTATATTAAAAGAACAGTAAATACTGGATTCCACTTGTTGATATATATACATGCTTAGTATTTGAGGAGGTAAATATACTAGTAACTGCAACTTTGAAGTGTATAAAAAGATGGACTTACGGGGGAAAGATGGCAAATGTGATAAAACTATATATATATTTTGAATGAATGAAACAAGAGGGAAATATAAACATTTAGCCCTTAGATGAGCACCTTATAAATGATAATAAATACTACTGGTTCTTACCCAGAATGATCAGGAATTCCTGGAAGGAATGAGATATGGTAAGGGATTTTTACATCCTCTCAACCCGTCCTTTCTCACATTAGGTAAATTTTTATAACTTCACATGTCTGAAACTGAGACAGAGACTCACTAGGTAGCTGGGCTTGGCCTTGAACTCATGGTGATCTTCCTGTCTCAGCCTCCAGTGCTGGGATTACAGGTATGTGCCACCATGCCTGGCTTAACAAATCCAAGACACAGTTGTAATTCCTGTCTCACTGGCAGACAGCTCTGAACCACCGGTGATTTGTAAATGCATGACTGCCTCACTGGTGACACAGGTCAGTCCCATTAAGTGTTACAAGCCACTCGAGACAGTTATGCATTTACCACTGGTGGTTCAACCTGGTAGGAACGTGTAAAAGAGGATTTTTTTTAACACTTTAGGTGTTCAAGTAGTTGTTATTGGGTTACTAATTTCTAATCAGTATGTCCACTTTATGATAAAGGCTTCACATTTGTTTCAGGAATTTCTTCTTCTCTTATTTTGTTTTTTTGAGATAGGGTCTTGCTATGTAGTCCAGGCTGGCCTCAAACTCACGATCCCTCTACCTCAGCCTCCTAACTGCTAGGATTACAGGCATGCGCCACCATACCAGGCTTAGGAATTCTTTCTGTTAAACCCTGAGCAACCCTACAAGCAGTAAAATCATAAGGGAGGGTAAGTGTTGGCCTCCCCTTACTTCTACACTACTCCATTTTAAATCCTTGGTAATAAGATTCTTATGACTATATGGCATAGCCTGCTGATTCCTGATGGCCTCTCTTTCAGGCACTCTGGTATCAGGAAGATTTTTCTTTGTCCATTCAAAGCACACAACATAGGCCAACTCTAAGTATATGTGTGGAAGTCCTCCAAATAGCAAATGTTTTATTTACCACTGTGTCTAACATAGATATTTACACAAAGGTCAAGAAACTTTAAAAAGGGCCCTTCGATAAACAATTATCCTTGGACACTCTGAATCAATTTCTGCTTTTTTTTTTTTTTTTTTGAGCCAGGGTCTCAATATGTGCTTTAGGTTATCCTTGAACTCACTTTGTAGCCTAGGCTGGCCTTGAACTCACTGTGATCTCCTGCCTCAGCCTCATTAGTGCTGGGATTACAGGTGTATGCAACTGCAACTGGCTATGAGCTTTTATAGCCAACATTTGAAAGGGAAATTTTAAAGCTTTTAAAGGTATTTAGATTTTCTAACTCCTACGCTGAATGCTTCCATGTGTCTTTTATAAAAAATGGAATGAATTGAAAAAGGTTGAACACAGAGATAGCAGGAGACTAATGTTCTATTAGGAACAAGACAGGGTAGCATATCTCTGGTAATGAGGAAGTCAAACACAGAACGTCACAAACCTGCATGAGATAATCAGCAATGTATTCTGTTCTCAAGCAGTACACATTCTGGGCAGCAGCTTCTGCTATATTAACTCTTGAGTCATCTGGTTTCAGTTTATTAAAGTCAGAAAAGAGATGAGTGGCCTCTTTAAATAAAGGCAGAGAATGACCAGGTAGCACCTATGGAAAACACAAGAAGTATCAAAGTCTATCAGTGTCCCAAAGCAGTTCAATGGCACAGAACTGATCACAGTGATCTTTGTTAGATAACAATTCATGTACAAAGCTCAGTGAACTTTCAATACAGACCTTTGCTCCTCCTGACTGAAGAAGACGTTTAAACCCTGCTTCTCGGGACTGGTCAACATGTAAAATGACCTTCCACCCACTAAATGCACCCTAGAAACAAAAAAATCACTGTTGAAATCATATGAAAAATAAATGACAAAATATAGACAATGCATGATTTTATCTACAATCAGTTTTATGTCAACAGCTAATCTTACAACCATTACTTTGCCACCCTGTACATATCTCTGGTCAGAATAATCTGAAATACCCAGCCATGCTATCTGGTATTCTTCAATGAATACTTGAGAAACAAAGAAAACCAATGATATGCTAACAGTAAAACAAAACAGTTTGATGTATCAAACTTCTTACCATAACTTAGCATTACTAATCTTACCATTAACTAAGCATAGAGCTTAAAACACAACTTGTTAGATTAGATGAAGACTTCATTATATTTCTTTTAAAATGCATGCAAGTTAGCAATATAAATATGAAATATTTAGGGAAGGTGGGCATGATGGTACACACCTATAATCCTACTTATAATCTAAGAGGCCAAGAGTACTAGCCCAACCTGGGCAACATAGCAAGACCAAATCTCAAAAGGGGGAGGGGGCACTGGGAATATAGCTCAGGGAAATGGCCCTGGGTTCAATCTCTAGTTTAAAAAAAAAAATTAAGTAGGGAATAAGACTTACTAGAAGCCAAGAGAACAGCTAAATTGCTCTGAAAGAAAAGAAAATCAAGACTAACAAGATTTGGAGATATCAAATTACTTGTAGTATGTTAAGATTATTTTAATTCAGGTGTTCTTAGCCTTTTGGAAGTCTGGTGAAACTTATGGACCCCTTGTCTAAATAATTTGTTTTTGTTGGTACTAGGGAACCCAGGGAACACTAAGATACTTGAGACAGGTTCTCCCAAGTTTTTCATGCTAGTCTGGAACTTGGAATCCTCCTGCCTCAGCCTCCTGAGTAATTGGGGTTACAAGTGTTTATTAATAGGCATAGCTTCTAAATAATTTAATTAAATGACAGCTTTATTGAGATGTAATTCTGATACCATAATGGTAATTTTTTCCAGGACTAGGACTGAACCTAGGACTTACACACAGCTATATCCCCAGCCCTTTTAATTTCTTTTACTTTGAGATAGGTCTTGCTAAATGCCCAAGGTGGGCTCAAACATGTGATCCCCTTCCCCCAGACTGTCAGAGTGCTGGTATGCACCACTGTGCCTGCTAGGTAATTTTTTTAAGTTCAAAGTATAAAGGAACAAAGTTTACTGTAAGTTATCAAAATATTAAAAACAAATTTTTGCTATAATGTGTTCTCTATTAATGCATTAAATCATAAGAACTAATAATGGGTTTGATAGCTAGTATAATTTTATAGTAAAAGAACATACAGTACTTTAGGATACTTGAAACTAACACAAAACAAAAATATCTGACTTCGGTTAATGCAGAAATCACAGGTACTGTTAACAGTATGATTTGCAGACAATATGATCAGAGTTAGAAGACCCTAAAGACTCCACCAGAAAACTTAGAGCTGATGAACATTAAAAATTCACTAGCTTTTCTATACACCAGGAATGGACTCAGAAATCTAGAAAATTATTCCATGTTCATGAATTGGCAGAAGTACTACTGTCAGCATGCCCATGTCACTAAAAGCAATCTACTGATTTAATGCAATCCCTATCAAAATTCCGAGGACATAACAATCATAAAATTGGTATGAAACACAAAAGACCAAGACTAGAAAAAGCAATCCTGAACAAAAAGAGCAATGCTGGAGGCATCATGATACCAATTTCAAATAATACTACAAAGTCATGGTACCAAAAACAGCATGGTATTGACACAAAAAGGACATGTAGACCAAAGGGAACAGAATAGAGGACACATACAATAGCTATCTGATTCTGGACAAAGGAGAAAAGAGAGTCTTTTCTTTTTTTGTTTTGTTTTCTGAGACAAAGTCTATGTAGTTCAGGCTGGTCTTGAACTCTGTAGCCCAGACTGGCCATAAATTCATAGTGATACTCCTGCCTCAGCCTCTTAAGTGCTGGGATTACAGGCATGTGTCACCACGAATGCCAAGACAGCCTCTTTAACATCACAATGAAGGGTATGTCTCACTGCTCCTTGGCTCTGATTTGAATTCAGTCATTCCCGCCAACTTGAACTACCAGTGGTACATGCATGCCTGACTCATGAGGTGGCTTGTACTGCTTCTCAGGGGGCCTTTGATTACACCAATGCAAAGAAAGGCATTGATTTAGCAGACCAGATGCCATCATATTACAGTTCCTCAAGGAAAACATTAAAACAGTATGAAAAGTAATATAGCTAATTTGTGGTACAGCATTTGTAAATGTGTGTTATACCAGCAATGGGGTACTTATCTAGATTTCCACTTTAAAATTTAGAGAATTATTGATAAACTATTCATGAATAAATTTAATGAAATAGATTTGTTGATCATTGTAATAGCTTTTTAACTGTTATAATAGTATTGCAATTAATAAGGCAATGACAGAAATAAGTCAATGCCCAATGGGACAGTCACACACACACCACCAGTGCTTCAAGCTGGCAGGAATGTGTTAAGGGTGATATTTTATTAAAACTTAGGGTGTGTCAATATTCAGTTTGTGTTTGATGCTATAATTGGTGCTGATTTTATTAGCATAGCCAAGGTAACATAGCTGTTGCTATTAACTGATTTTTGTGGGATGCCACCATCTGGTTTGCCTTGGAGTCATAAAAATACAGCAGCCCATTCCTAGAGAAGTGGGTACTGGGCCAAATACACTGCAATCTCTCATCTCAAGTAAATGGAGGTAGCTACAACCTGGGAAAGAGGAAAAGGCCAATAGCTGCTCCCAGAGAGCACCACTGCAAAGAAGACATTAGCTAAGGAAGTCACTGTACTAGAAACAACGCCTTCCACTACAATCAACTTGGATGCCTCAATACACACACACACACACACACACACACACACACACACACAGAATCACAAGAAGACAATCCAACAAAACACCTCCAAAAACTCCTATCACCCCCATGATCCATGGAGCATCGAAGGGTAGGAAACCAAAAGCCACACACCCCAATTACTCAAATGATATCACAGAAGATTAAAAAAAAATCAATATGGCATTTGCAAGCTCACAGAAGATACAAGTTAAAAAGATATTGGACCAAATAAAACTGTAATTCTACAGAGGACACTAATAAAAAGCTAGAAGATCTAAACAAAATGACACAAAACATGAATGACCACACCAGCACAGAAAAGATTAAAGAGTCCATAAAAGGGCTCCAAATAGAAATTTGGGAGATTAAAACTTCTATTGGAAGTATGGGCAGCAGAAGTGACCAATGTGAGGACAGAGTGTCAGAACTAGAAGACAGGGCTGTTGTTAGTGACCAATTAACGACAGACATCATAAAAACAAAAAGAGAACATGAAAAATGGATCCAGCAGAAGCTAGATGACAAGACGACTAATATTAATTGGCATTAGTGAAAAATCAGAAGATAGCACAAATGCTATAGAAAAACCTGTTTACTGAAATAATAGCAGAAAAACCTTCCCAGTTATACAAAAGAACTTAAGATACAGATAAATGAGGCACACAGAACCCCAAGTAGCCACAACCAGAAAAGAATTTCTCCAAGACACATCATAATCAAAATCCCAGAAATCCAACACAAGAACAGAATCTTAAAAGTGGGTAGAGAAAAGCAATGAATCAATTACACAGAGAAACCCATTAGAATTATAGCAGACTTCTCAAAACAAACTCTGGAGGCCAAGAAAGCTTGGAATAAAGTGTTTCAAATTGTAAACAACAATTTCCAACTGAGGCTAATATATCTTGCAAAGCTATCTTTCAAAATTGATAAATAAGGCACTTTCATGATTAAAGAGCACGTAAGAAACTCATGATCATCAAACTAGCCCTCCAAAATTTCTCAAGGACACCCTAGAAAGAGACAAAGAAGCTAACAATGACAAAAGGCCTAATAAAATGAACACACCAGGTAGGGTGAGCAGTTAAGCAAAAGGGAAAGATAGGGAATCAGAGACAGGAAAATAAGGCATGACAAATACAGTGAAACCTCAAGTTTCAACACGCCTTACATACGAACAACTTGAGTTAATTAGGTTAACAGATTAATTGGCCACTTGTTATCTATAGTGTGTACCCAGGTAAACATCCAGATCTTAGCTGTATTGACCTACAACAACTGAGTTACAACCAGCCCTTGGGAACCAATTGAGTTCATAAGTCAAGGGTCCACTGTAAGTCAAGAAACATATTTACAACAACATATTTAACCTCCCCCCCAAAAAAACCCTCAGATTAAAAATCAAAGGATGGAAAACAATTTTCCATGCAATGGGAACCTGCAAAAAACCAGATGCTATCCTATATTGTGACAAAATTGACTTCAAGCCAAAACTGATCATGAGACAAAGAAGGTCAATACACATTGGTGAAGGGATAATCCAACAGGAAGAGATAACAATAATTAACATATGCACTAAATAATTGTACACCCAACTTTATATAAAGTACTTCTGAACATAACAAACCAGACAAACATAAGCACAATTACTGTGGGGGACCTCAAAACCTACTAACACAAATAGATTAGCTAGACAAAAAACTCAACAAAGAAATATCAGAGTGGAAAAGAACCTTCAAACAAATGGACTTACAGATATCTAGTGTTCCACCAACAGAATACCTGTAACTTTCTCCAAAATAGATCACATACCAGCCAGTAAAGCAAGCTTCAGTAAATGTAAAAGAACTGAAATTACACCATGTATATAGCACATAGCACAGCTCATAGCACAATAAAGTCAGAAAGCAATGAAAAAAACACAAATTACACAAATGCACAAACACTAAACAGTACACTCATAACTAAGCAATGGGGTTACAGAAAAAGTCAAGGAAAAAATAGGAGTTTCTAGAACTGAAACATAATGCCAATACAACAAACCAGACCTTCTGGGCCACAATGAAAGCAGTCCTAAGAGGGAATTTTATAGCTGTGAATGTCCACATCACAAAATAATCAACCTAGTAATGCACCTCAAAGTCCTAGAAAAACAAGAACAACCTAAACCCAAAGCTGGTACATGGAAGAAAATTATAAAGATCAGAGCAGAAACCAGTGATATTCAGACCAAAAAAAGAAGGAATGAATCAAAAGAGTTGGTTCTGCAGAAAAATAAAACAGACAAACCCTTGGCCAATCTAACAACAAAAAGAAGAGAAAAGGCCAAAATGAATGCAATTAGAAATGAAAAAGATGAAATCAAAATGAAACCTATACACCAACTGGAGAATTCAAAAGAAATGGACAGATTCCTAGATACATATGAATTATCAAAACAGAACCAAGATTTAAACAACACTGAGATTTCATCTCACTTCAGAAAGAATGGCTATCTATCATCAAGAAGTCAGGGGCTGGGGATTTAGTTCAGTGATTTTGCCGCCTGCTGTGGAAACGCAAGGATCCGAGTTCGATCTCTGGTACCAAAAAAAAAAAAAAGAAGTCAACCAAGGGGCCTGGGGATTTAGCTCAGTGGTTCCACTGCCTGCCTTGAAAGTGCAAGGTCCTGAGTTCGATCCTCAGTACCAAAAAAAAAAAAAAGTCAACCAATAACAAATGCTGGCAAGGCTGTGGGGAAAAAGGAACACTACTGTGTTGTTGGTGAGAGTGTAAACTGGTACAACCACTATAGAAATCAGTATGGAGATTGCTCAGAAAACTAGAGGTTCCATTTGACCCAGCTGTTTCCCTTCTAGGTATCTTCCCTAAAGAGTTAAAAGCATCATACCACAAGTTATATATGCATACCCATATTTATAGCAGCACAATTTATAATAGTTAAATCTTGGGAACAGCCCATATGCCCATGAACAGATGAATGGACAAAGAAAATGTGGGATTTATATACAATGGAGTACTACTCCACCATAAAGAAGGATAAACTTGAATCATTTTTAAGTAAATGGATGCACCTTGAGACCATAATTTTAAGTGAAATAAATCAGACACACAAGTTTAAATATCACATTGTTTCTCTTGTGTGAGAAGCCCAAGGGGTAAATAAGGACCAAAATGGAGGCTAGATATTGGGAAGTAGGAACAGGGGCGGGGATAGAAATAGAAGGAAAAAAGAAATTAAGCTTTTGTAAACAGGGAGGGGAAGAAGGGTTGACCGGAAGGGAGAAAAAAAGGATTAAAATATATTATGTACAGGTACAAATTCACTATGATAAATGTCAACATTATGTATGGCAAATATGTGCTAATAAAAATGAAAAAGAAAGCTGAATAAAACAGTTAACCGGCAATGAAATTGAAGCAATAATAAAGAAAAAAACCTACAACCAAGAAAAGCTTAGGTCCAGATTGGTTCACTGGGGAATTCTACAAAAAATTCAGGTTCTAACACTAATACTCCTCAAGGTTTTTTTTTGTTTGGTACTGGAGATTGAACTGGGGACCTTACACTTGGGAGGCAGGTGGTGGAACCACTGAGGCAAATCCCCAGCCCCTCCTCAAGCTTTTTAATGAAATTGAAAGGGAAGGAGTACTCTCAAAGTTATTCCTGGAAGCTACCATTACCCTGATTCCAAAACCAAACAAAAATCCAACTAAATAAGAAAACCATAGACCAATCTCTTTAATGGATGTAGATGCAAACATCCTACACAAGATACAAGCAAAAGGAATGCAATAAATCATCATAAAGATCATATATCATGACCAAGTTGGCTTTATCCTGGGGATTCTAGGATGGTTCAACACACCCAAATCTATAAATTTAATCTCATAAAAAGAAGCAAGGATAAAAATCAAATGATCATCTCAATAGTTACAGAAAAAGCCTTTGACAAAAGCCAGTATCTTTTCATGATCGAAAAACACTGAAGAAAATAAGATACGAAGGACCTTATCTCAATCTGACAAAAGCTATCTGACAAATACACTCTGAACATCATATTAGATGTAGAGAAACAGACAGCCTTCCTTCTAAAATCAGGAATAAGACAAGGATGTCCACTATCACCACACCTATTCAGCAAATTACTAGAAACATTAGCAAGAGCAAATAGGCTAGGAAAAGAAATAAAAGGGATATGTATAGGCAAATAACTGAATTATCATAATTTGCAGATGACATGATCCTCTACATACAAGACCCCAAAAACCTACCAAAAGACTTCTATAATTAATAAATTCAATACCATAGCAGGATATAGTCAAAACACAAAAGTTAAGTGTTCCTGTATGCTTAGAATGAACCCAATGAGAAATTAGGAAAAAAATAACATTCATAGAGGAGCAGAGTTGCACCCAGAGCAGAGGAGGTGAATGTTCTGGAACACCGTACCACAGTCCCGAGCACAGAGGACCAGAGCTACCCCCCAGCCCAGAGAAGGTGAACCTTCCAGGCCGCTGTACCACTACCCCCAACACCGAGGAGGTGAGGAGGTGAGCTGCCCGGGCACCAGCAGCATGCATCCTTCCACAGTGGCCCCCCACACCGCTAAAATGAGAAGACACTTAAACAAGTCTCAAAACCAGACTCTCAGATCACCTGAAGCAAACCCAAAGGGAAACAAGATGGAACAATCTGATACTCAATCACCTGGACTCCCTGAACTGGCAACAAAAGAGGATCTGGAAAAAATGCAATTAGAAATAATTTTTCAGATAACAGCAGAGATTGTGCCCATAGTGCAAGATGTGATTAATAAGTCTAGAGAGGACACAGATAAAAAAATAGAGGATCTGAGGAACATGATGGAATCCCAACATAGGAAACAAATGGAATCCATAAAACAGATGCAAACAGATTGCCAGGAGATTAAAAACTCAATTGAAAGTTTACACAGCAGAATGAGCCAATGTGAGGACAGAATTTCAGATACAGAAGATAAGACTGCAATTAGTGACCAGGAAAAGAAAAATTGCTTTAAAATTGTAAAAGACCATGAGAAATCAATCCAGCAGTCGCTAGATGGTGCAAAGAAGAATAACATAAGACTGATCACAGTCAATGAAGAAACAGGAGAGTGCAGATGACATAAAAAAACTGTTCACAGAAGTGATGGCAGAAAACTTCCCAAGCAGGGGAAAATAACTTGACATACAGATAAGTAAGGGATATAGGACACCACCTAGCCTTGATCAAAAAAATCTATACAGAGGCATATAATTGTTAAGATTCCAGAAACCCAACAGAAGAGCAAAGTTCTACAAGCAGTGAGAGAAAAGAAACAAATCACACACAAAGGAAAGCCCATCAGAATCACAGCAGACTTCTCAACACAAACTCTCAAGGCAAGAAGAGCTTGGAGCGATCTATTTCAAGCCCTAAAGGAAAACAGCCTCCAACCCAGAATGATGTACCCTGCAAAACTATCTTTCAAAATTGATGAAGAAATAAGATACTTTCATGACAAAGAGCACCCAAGGAACTTCATGAATACCAAACCAGCACTCCAAAAAATTTTAGACAATACCCTAGGAAAAGACAACAAGGATCACAACCCCAGGAAGCCCAGCAGAATGAAGCTTGTCGGGCATGTCAAGAAATTAAATGCAAAGGGGGAGAATCCAACAAAAAGAAAAAGTCATGACAATGATAAGTCAATACATATCAGTTATAACCATCAATGTTAATGGTTGGTCTCAATTCACCAATCAAAAGAAACAGACTGGCAGAATGGGTCAAGAAGCAAGATCTAACAATATGCTGCATACAAGAAACACAATTTAAAAAGAAACTCACAGACTGGAAGTTGAAGGGTGGAAAACAATACTCTATGCAACAGGAACCCAAAAAAGAGCAGGAGTAGCTCTCCTGTTTCCAGATCATGTGGATTTCAAACCAACACTGATTAAGAGAGACAACGAAGGACACTACATCCTTATAAAGGGAACAATCCAAGAGGAAGAGATGACAAAATAAGCATATATACACCAAACACTAGTGCACCCAACTATATAAAACAAACACTAACAGACATGAAAAATCAAATAAGCACTAATACAATAGTAGTGGGGGACCTCAATACCCCACTGTCACAAATAGATCAACTAGACAAAAAATAAACAATGAAATACTAGAACTCAATCAAACTCTTGAACAAATGAACGTAACATGTTTACAGAATGTTCTCCCCCACAAAATCAGAATACACATTCTTTTCAGCTGCATACAGATCGTTCTCCAAAACAGACCACATACTCACTCACAGAACATGTTTAAGTAAGTACAAAGGAACTGAAGTTATCCCCTGTTATTATCAGACCATAGTGCAATGAAACTGGAGATGAATAGCAAAAGAAACCTGCGAGAATTTCATAAACACATGGAAATTGAACAACACACTTCTAAATAACCAATGGGTCACAGAGGAAATTAAAGAAGAAATCAGTTCATTCAATTAAATGACAATGATAATACAACATATCAGATTCTATGGGACCCAATGAAAGCAGTCTTATGAAGGAAATTCATAGCAGTGAATACTCATATTAGGAAAACAGAGCAAGCCCAATTAAACAACCTGATGCTGAACCTCAGGTTTCTACAAAAAGAGCAGGACAAACCCAAAGCTCATACAAGGGAGGAAATTATAAAGATCAGAGTAGATATCAATGCAGTGGAGACTAAGAGAATGATACAAAAAAAAATCAGTGAAGCCAAGAGTTGGATCTTCAAAAGAATAAACAAAACTGACAAACCCTTAGCCAACCTTATCAGAAAAAGGCAAGAAAAGGCCCAAATCCCTGCAATAGGAATAAAAAGGATGAAATTACAACAGACCCAGCAGAAATCCAGAGGATCATCAATACGTACTTGGAGAACCTATACAACAGTAAGATGGAAAACACAGAAGAAATGGACACATTCCTAGATAAAGTATGAATTACCGAAGTTGAATGAAGAAGACCTAAAAATTCTAAACAACCCAATATCAATCAATGAAATTGAAAACGTAATTAAAAACTTACCAACTAAGAAAAGCTTGGGTCCTGGTGGCTTCAATGCTGAATTCTACAAGACATTTAGAATGGAACTACTGCCATTACTCTTTAAACTCTTCATTGAAATTGAAAGGGAAGCAATACTCCTGAATTCATTCCTGGAAGCAAGCATCACCTTGATCCCCAAAGCAGAGGAAGACCCAACCAAAAAAGAGAACTATATGCCAATCTCACTAATGAACATAGATGCAAAACTCCTTAGTAAGATAACTGGCAAACAGAATGCAGAAGATCATTGAGAAGAACATATACCCTGACCAGGTGGGATTCATCCCAGGGATGCAGGGATGGTTCAACATATGCAAATCAATAAATGTAATAAACTATATCAATAGAGCCAAGGACAAAAGCCATATGATCATCCCAATACATGTAGAAAAAACATATAACAAAATCCAACATGCATTTATGATAAAAACCCTACAAAAAATTGGAATAGATGGTCTCTACCTCAATGTGATAAAAGCCATCTATGAAAAACCAACAGTAGCATTCTAAATGGTCAAAAACTGAAATCCTTCACATTAAAATCAGGAACAAGACAA
>NW_004624730.1:9934220-9998492 GCF_000247695.1 Heterocephalus glaber
CCAATCCAAAAATGGGCATCTGAAATGAACAAAGAAGTAGAAATAGCAAATAAACATGAAAAGATGTTCAACATCTCTGGTCATTAGAGAGATACAAATGAAAACAACATTGAGATTCCACCTCACCCAAGAAAGAATGGTTGCTACCATGAAATCTACCAATAACAAATGATGATGGGGCTGTGGGGAAAGAAGAACACGCTCTAATTCTTGTGGGAGTGTAGACTGGTGCAACTACTGTGGAAATCAGTATGGACATACCTCAAAGAACTAGGACTGGAAGTCCCATCTGACCTAGCTATTCCCCTGCTGGGTATCTTCCCAAAAGAATTAAAAGACTCATACCACAGTGATATATGTGCACCCATGTTCATAGCAGCACAATTTGTAGCTAAAACTTGGAAGCAGCCCAATTGCCCATCAATTGGAGACTGGATAAAGAAAATGTGTTGTTGTTTTTTTTTTTTTAATAAAATGGAGTATTATTCAGCCATAAGGAACGAGAAACTAGAGACATTTATAGCTAAATGGATGCATACTGAGGCGATACTCTTTAGTGAAATAAATAGGACACACGTGTAAATACCAAATAGTTTCTCTAGAGTGAGAAAATGAAGTGTAAATAATAAGGACTAAAAGGTATGATAATGTGAAATAGGAAGAAAAGGGGCAAAGGGGAAGTGGGAGGGGTAGGGGAAAGGAAAGAAGGGAATGAATTAATATGAGAAAATGAAAAAATGGAAACAAAGTCTTTGTATATAGGGAGGGATGGAGGGGTTGAAGGGCAGGCAGGGGAGTGGGGAAGAAATAAGAACCGAAATGGATTATGCAAAGGTGGAAATTTCCAATGATGAATGTCATTATATTGTATACCTAAAATGTACCAATAAAATTAATAAAATAAAAAAATTACTTCTACATATGTAAAAAAAACACAAACACCTTCACAATAGCACCAAAAAATTTACATACTTAGGAATTAAGCTAAGAAAGTGAAAGACCTCTAGGGCTGGGGATTTAGCTCAGTAGTTCTGGTGCCTGCCTTGCAAGCGCAAGGTCCCGAGTTTGATCCCCGGTGCAAAAAAAAAAAGAAAGACCTCTACAGCACTCTGAAAAAGGAGCTCAAAAGAGGAGGACATCAGAAAATCAAAGATATGCCTTGTTCCTGGATAGGCAAAACCAATGTAGTCAAAATGGCCATACTTCCAAAACTGATACAAAGATAATGCAATTCCAGTCAAAAGTTCAATAGCATTCTGCAAAGAACTGGAGAAAACAATCCTAAAATTCATATGGAACCAGAACAGACCCACCAGAATACCACCAATCATGAGTAACAGGAAGAAACCAGGAGGCATTACAATCTTGGGCTTCAACTTGTTACAAAGGTACTGTGATAAAAATAGCATGGTACTGGCACCAAAACAGATGTTGATCAATGGAACAGAACAGAGAATGCAGAACTATCTCAAACATATTCAATTGTTTCATCTTTCACATAGGGGCCAAAAACACACTGGAGGAAAGCCTCTTTAATGAATGGGTTTGTTTTGGTACTGAGGATCGAACTCAGGACCTTGTGCTTGCAAGGCAGGTGGCGTGGTGGAACCACTGAGCTAAATCCCCGGCCCTTTAATGAATGGTATTGGGAAAACTGGCGATCCATATGTAGAAGATTGAATCTAGATCCATATCTCTCACCGTGTGCTAAACTAGAATCAAAATGGATAAAACTAAATGTTATAACAGAAACATTTAACCCGCTGAAAGACAAAATGGGTAAAACTCTTGAAGTCATAGGCAGAGGCAAGGACTTTCTGAACAGAACCCCCAGTGCACAGGGAATTATACCGAGAATCAAGAAATAGGAGCCATGTCAAATTAATAAGCTTTTGTACAGCAAAAGAAACAATCAACACAGTGCAAAGAAAACCTACAGAATGGGAAAAAAATTCTGCCAGCTATTTCTCAGAGGACTAATACCTAGAATATATAAAGAACTCAAAAAAACAGAACCCCCTTAAAATGAAAGACCTGATCATAAAATGGATAAGTGAAAGAATAGATACTTAACAAAAGAAGTACAAATGGTTAATACATGGAGAAATGTTCATCATGGCTGGCCAATAGAGAAATGCATATTAAAAAAACACTGAGATTCTATCATATCTCATAAAGAATGACCATCATCAAGAAATCAAATAATAACAAATGCCAGCAAGACTGCAGGGAAAAAGGAAGGAACCTTTCTCCATTGTTGGTAAACTAGTACAACCATTATGGAAATCAGTATGGAGATTCCTCAACCAAAACTAGAAATTCCATTTGACCCAACTAGGTATCTTCCAGAAAGAGTTAAAAACATCATTTTGGGCCTGGCAATTTAGCTCAGTGGTTCGGGCGCCTGCCTCGCAAGCACAAGGTCCCGAGTTCGATTCCCGGCACACATACAAAAAAGAAAACATCATTTTGCAGTGATACATGAATACCTATGTTTACAGCACCACAATTTATATTAGTTAAATCTTGGAAGTAGCCTATATGCCCATCAACAGATGAATGGATAAGGAAAACATGGTATTTACACACAATGGTGTAATACTACCAAAAAGAAAGATAATCTTGAGTCATTTGTAAGAAAATGAATGTACCTTGAGACTACAATGTTGAGTGAAATAAATCAGATACATAAGCTTATATATTACATAGTTTCTCTTATATGAGAAACCTAAGGTATAATGAGCAAAATATAAGATAACAGGAAGTAGGGAGATAAATCTTTCTCAGAGGGGAAGGGGACCAAGAGATGGATAAAGAGGGGAGCAAGAGGAGGGAAAGAGGATGAAAAAAGAATTAAGATGTGTCATGTATATGTTCCAGGTCCACACAAGGAATATAAATATTATGTACTACCAACATGTACTAATAAAAAAAGATCTGAAAAAAATGAAATTAAAAAAAACACCAAAAAAACCCAAAGAACAACAAAACAACAATAAATGCTGCCAAGTATGAGAATGTCAGAGGGAGGGGGAAAGAATCCTTCTACACTGCTGATGGGAATGCAAATTAGTAGAGCCACTATGGAAATCAGTATAGAGGTTTCTCAAAAAACTAAAGATAGGGCCAGGGATATAGGTCAGTGGTTCTGCTGCCTGCCTCGCAAGTCCAAGAACATGAGTTTGATCCCTGGTACCAAAAAAACCCAAAAAACAAAACTAAAGATAGAGCTATGGTTTGATCCAGCTATACCACTCCTTGGTATATATCCAAAGGAATTAAAGTTAGCATTACTACAGGGATACCTGCATAATCATGTTTAATGTGGCAGAATTCATAATAGCCAACATATGGAACCAGCCTAGTATCCACCAACTAAATAAGTGGATAAAGAAAATGCTGTGTGCATGTGTATATACCACGTATACACAATGGAGTATTATTCAAAAAAATGAAATTGTCATTTCCAGGAAAATAGACAGAACTGGAGATCATCATGTTCAGCAAATTACACCAGACTCAACAAATATCACATATCCTCCCTAATAACGTGGAATCTTAAAAAAGATGACAGGAAAGCAGAATCCCATTATCAGATAAGTGGAAGGAAACAAGGGGGGGAGTTTATAAGAGTAGGTAATAGGATGGACATGATCAAAATATATCCATTTAACCCCCCTTAAAAGTGTTGTGACTTGTTGCCTACATTTATAATTAAAGGAGATGCTAACTTTCAATTAGAAGTTAGTGAAAGTAAGGATACATCTTCCCTATCTGTGCAAATTACATAGCCTTCCTAAATCTGACGTACAAATTCATTTTTGGGTGACTTTACGGACCCATGTTAGGAACCCCTGAAGCTATAAGCTAAAAAGATTCTTTGGAAGAAATATGGTATGGGCCACATTTTACATATATAAATTATTTCTTAAAAAGCCACCAAACTATCACTAGGCATGGTGGTACCTGTAATCCTAGCAGGAGACTAAGGCAGGAAAATTCCAAGTTCAAGCCTTGCCTGGGTAACATAGCAAGATTAGTGAGATCTTGTTTCAAAAGGGGGGGGCGGGGCAGGGGATGTAGCTCAGTGAAAAGGCCCTAGATTCAATCACCAGTACTGAAGGGGAAAAAAAATAATCAGTCACTTTCCTGTCACTGGGATAAAACACCTGATACCCACAAAGAAAGGTTTATTTGGCTCACTGTTCAGTTAAATCTATGGAGAGCAGTGGGTTAGCTTCAAGGCAGAAAGGCCTGGTGGAAGGGCAAAGCAGAGGACAGCTGTTTACCCCATGGCAGCCAGGAGGCAGAGAGAAGAGGGAAGGGCCAAGAACAAGAATACACTCTTCCAGGTCACACCCCCAGCAACCCACCTCCAACCAGGCCCCAACTCCTAATAGCACATTCGGGTGTGAATTCATCAGTGGATCAATCCACTCACTGATGAGTATAGAAATCCCATGATTCAATGACCTTCCAAAGCCCCACCTCTGAACACATGAGTTTTGGGGGACACTTAGAACTAAATCATAACACTATGTATCTTATTGCCAAATACATTTAGAAGAAAAAGGAATTAACATTAAATTCAACTTAGAATGTCCAACCTAAACATATCAACCAAGGGATAAGAGACAGGTCAAATTATCTGATCAGGCATATTCTCTTTAAAAACAAAACTACAATAGTCGCAATATTGAATGCCATTTATATTACCTATATTGTCATATATGTTAATACCTCAACAATGCCTGATTCTTGTCTTTGCTGGAGCTTTTTTCTCCATCTCATTGCTGCAAGTGCTAGTCTTCGTTGTTGTACATTGATGCCAGTCAAAACATCAAGTATGTAGCTGCTTCCCCATTCATAGTCGTCTTCCTAGAGAGTTAGTCCAATAAGTGAGTTCCTACAGTAAATGGAAGCCACTGGGCTACAAACAGGTTTTTGCCCTCAAGGAACCTTCAATCTGATAAGATGAAAGCTATACATTCAATCCTAAAAAGTACAGTGGACTCTCAACTTATGACTGGCCTGACATGCAAACAATTTGGGTTACGACTGTAATTTTAGTTTTAACTTAAGAACAAAGTCTTGAGTTATGATCTAAATACCTTCTAGATGGTCTCAGATAGATTTAACCCTTAAAGAGTTCTGGAAGAAACATTATAACATCCTTTCTTGTGGGGTTGAGAAATCCTAGGCCAATGTCTAAGGATACTGAGATCTGCCTGTATACAGAAGAGGGACTTTGAAGGTTGTGTAGGAGCCTGAGCCTTCACTGACCAATCTGAGTTACAACTAGTCCCCAGGTACAAACTGAGTTCGTAAGTCAAGGATTTACTATACAGAGTATCAAACAGTAAAAATACTACTTATCTGGGTGTGGTGGCACATGCCTGTAATTCCAGCACTTGGAAAGCTGAGGCACCTGAGCTGGAGCTACATAGTGAGTGAGTTCAAGGCCAGCCTGAACTACAATGCAAGACTGCCTCAAAAAAACAAACAAAAAAGCCCCATATTGTTTAGTTAGTAAATATTTTGTGCACATGGATGAGATATAAATTACTTTAGTCAAGTACATCTGTCCCTTTTTTTCTTTTTTTGAGAAAGGGTCTCAAACTCTGTAGTCCAGGCTGGTCTGGAACTCCTAATCATCCTGCCTTAGATTCCTGAGTGTTAGGATTACAAGCAAGCACCACCACACTCAGCTTCTTATCTAGATTTTAATACAAACCAGAAGGATACTGCATATATTTCTAGAAACATATGGCAACTACACCTTGGCAGTTGGTAATATTAGGTTACCAGCCTTCATCTCCTGTAAGGACACGGTTTCAGAGAAGGCAGGCACAGAAGACTCAATTATCTGGCTCTAGAAGAGATCCCTACATTCAATCCCTGATTAAAAATTTCAAAAACTACATGGGTGGCCAGGTATGGCAGCACACAACTGTAGTCCAGCACTTGAGAGGCAGAAGCAGGAGGATAAGTTCCTCCTGGGCTACATAGCAAGACCTTGTCTCCAAAACCCAACACAGAAAACCATGGTGAATACTATTGTGATGGTCAGTTCACAATAATTAATTAATATTTAATGGGCTAGAGGTAAAGATAAAAGATAAAAGTGATAATCTTGAAACTTGTTTTCCTTTTTTTCGTACCGGGGATCAAACTCAGGACCTTGCACTTACGAGGCAGGAGCGCTGCCACTGAGCTACATCCCTGGCCCAACTCTTTTTTCTTTTGAGACAGGGTCTTGATACGTAGTTCAAGCTAGACTTGAACTTACTGTGTAGCCCAGGCTGGACTCAAAATTGTGAAATCTTCCTCCCTCAACCTCCTGAGTGCTGGGATTACAGGCACATGCTACCATGCCCAGCTGAAACTTTTTTCATATTGAGAATGTTATCTCAATTAAAAATCACTAACATTCCAATTCAATAATTTAAAAAGTGAATAAAAAACTGAATCTGGCTCTGTTAACTTTTTTCTTACTTTACTACTGAGAGTATCAGAAGGCTGGTAACATCTATCCAGGTATCGTCTATGTTTTAGACAACACTTTAACCCTTCACACAAACATGAATACGCACCTGTACAAAGTGGCCAGCAGTTCTACATGCTTCCAGGTAGGAACGGTGAAGCACCCACTTCCCAGCTGCTACGGAAGCCAAGTACTTCTCATTTCTCAGTGGATGTCCCACAATAATGTGTGTACAGCTGGGATCAAAGCACTGCTTCTCCATCACTAACCCACCTTAGTAGAGAAAAATTGATTGTATTTTACTGATTCTTTATGGGAAAAATACAATCTCAACCATGCATAGAAATTATTTATAAATAAAAAGCACTGAACTTTTTAAATAAAAAACTTGATTATGCATACATATATATGTTAAAATTTTACTTAAAACTTTTAAATACAAAAGTAAATAAAGTAGTAAAATTAACACATACACTAGCTACTTACGTATAAATTATCAAAACTTTGCCACTGTTACACTTTAACCAACAACTCCCCTCTCTTTATTCTGCAGTGCTGGGGATAAAACACAGGGCCTCACATATGCTAGGCAAGTGCTCTACCACTTAGCTACATATCCAGCCTGAAGATTTCTTAGTGTTCTCTCTCTCCATGTCAAGCTATCAGCTTAAGTTGCCATACTGTAATTTTTCTAACTCTGTAGAACTGTAGCCTGTGGTGATCAAACACCTAATCCAAACAACTAATCCAAATTGAGATGTGTTATAAATATGTATCAGATTTCAAAAACTTAGTACAAAAAACTTTGGAAAATCTCACTGATATTTTATACAAACTGATATATAAAACACCAATTACATACTGAAAATATATACTAATGAAGTTAAATAAAATGTATGTTTAAAGTTAACTTCAACTGTATCTTTTTACTTTTAAAAATGTAGCTACTGGAAACTGCAAAATGGCACATGGGCTCATGTCCTATTCCTACCCGACAGTGTTGCCATAGCACACTAGCTCATGCTTCCAGTTATGCTACTTCAGACGCAGGGGATGAGCCTGACCACTAGGGCTAAGGGTAATTTTACAAGAGAAGGTGTTCGTCTCTGGATGTCCTATTTTTTAAAATGTGGTTTTATTCTAAGCCTATATAATTTCACTGATTTTGTGCAAGGTTTCATCAATAAACAAATGCTCTGATACAGGAAACTCTTAACCTTACAATCTTGTTGGTTTCAATTTCAATCTTTAAGTCCCATGACCTAGTAACTTTAGATTTAGAATGGAGTTTATAAAATCAAACCTCTCAAAAAAAAAAAAAATCAAACCTCTCATGACTTACTACATCACCTTAAACAAATTACCCATATTCTTTTTCTCATTTCCACACCTTACAAATAATATCAATACTCACTATATTTAATTTCCAAGTAATGTTACTATAATGAGCCATTTTTAGGTAAAATACTGGTACCTAGTTTTTCAATCAGATGACAATAATCAATGCGTTCTTGAGGATTCAGAGATGACAACTGAAATATGTACTGTTTTTTTAATTCTTCATGAGTCTCTTCTATTGTTACAATCTAGAACAGAAGTTATATTTAAGAAAAAAATTAACATTTTAAAATGACATTTTACTCATTTTTTGAGTTACCAAATACAAAAATAATACAATATAAGGAAATGCAGACTTCTCATCATCTGATGCACCTTTGAGAACAACAAACTTCTCTTACAGCATAATAGCAATATCCTAAGGCTGTATCAGGTTAACAAGGGTCAACACACCTTTTCTCCAGGGTGCGGAGCCACTGGTGGATTGGCCAAGGGGAAGGCAATACTGGGGGCTTGAGGTGTAGGGATCAGATGATTGTCTTTTGTTGGAGTTTCCAGTTCTTCAAAGGCTGGGTGTTTTGGGGCTTCAGTCCCACCTTTGTTTCCAGGATCACTAATAGCTGAGGGCAGTAAAATGCTGCAGTGTGATACTATCCAAATACAACCAAGAACAAATCCTGGGATACATTCTCATCTGTCTTATGTAAGATGAAATCAAACACAAATTCCACAATGTAAAAAGTACATGCAAAAGAAGTATCCTATCAAAGATCTAAATATTAAAACAGAAACACTTAATCTGCTGGAAGATAAAATGGGCAAAACTCCTGAAAGACATAGTCATAGGCAAGGACTTTCCAAACAGAACGCTAATGGCACAAGAAATAATACCAATAATCAAGAAATAGGATCATTATCAAATTAAAAAGCTTCTGCATAGCAAAAGAAACAACCAATAGAGTAAAGAGACAGAATGGGAAACAATTTTTGCCAGAATGGTAAAAAAATTTTGCCACCTATTCCTCAAACAGAGGACTAACATCTAGAAATACAAAGAATTCAAAAAAACTAGATCCCCCCCTCAATAAAAGAACCAATCAAGAAATGGGCAACCAAAATAAATAGGTACTGCTTAGAAGTCCAAATGACTTATAAATTCATGAAAAAATGTTCCATATCGCTGAACATTAGATGTAAACTAAAACAACACTGAGACACCATCTTACTCCAGAAAGAATGCTGATCATCAGGAAATCAAATAATAATTGGGCTGGGGATTAAGCTCAGTGGTTCCGATGCCTGCCTTGCAAGCACAAGGACCTGAGTTTGATCCCTGGTACCAAAAAAAAAAAAAAAACTGAGATTCCATCTTACCCCCAGAAAGAATGGTAAAAAAAAAAAAAAAAATCAAATAATAACAAATGTTGGTGAGGCTGCGGGGAAAAAAGGAACCCTTCTAAATTGCTGGCAGAAATTAAACTAGTACAACCACTATGGAGATCAGTAAAAAAACTAAAAATAGAAATTTCATTCGATCCAGCTTTTCCCTTCTAGGAATCTTCTTGAAAGAGTTAAAGTTGTCATATTACAAGTGATACATGCATACCCATGTTTATAGCAGCACAATTCATAATAGCTAAATCTTGGATGCTGTCTATATGTCCATCAACAGATAAATGGATAAATAAAATGTGGCAGTTAAACACAATGGATATATTATACTCTGCCATAAAGGATAATCTTGAGGCATTTGTAGGGAAATGGATGCACCTCAAGACCATAATGTTAAATGAAATGAATCAAGACACAAGTTTAAATATTACATAGTTTCTCTTATATGAGAAACTCAAACTATAAATAAAGGCTACATAATAGAAAGTAGAGATCTTTTTCAAATGGGAAAGAGGAACAAGAGGTGGAGGGTGGGGTGAGGGAAGGACAGGAAAAGTGATTAAAAGAGAATCAAAGACAAAATTGGAAACAGAACTTTTTCAAACGGGAAGAGCAACAAGAGTTGGAGGGAGCAGAGAGGGATAGATGAGGAAAGGGATAAAAAAGAATTCAGATGTTACGTACATGTACAAACTCATGATAAATGTAATCATAATGTACTGCAAATACGTACTAAAATGAAAAAGCAAAAACAAAAAATCTTATTTCTAGAACATATAAGTATATGCAATTTATTAGTTTTAAAAGGACAAATGTCTAATCCTTTCTTTAATTGCTAAGCTTTCATCAGTAAAGTATAATCCAAATTTGTAAAATGAAAGCAATTCTTCACTTGGAGAAAATGAGAAGCAGAGATAAGTCTATATATCAAGTGTAGAAAATAATCATGCAAGGTGAAAAAGAAGTGAAAAAAGATGATAAGAAGCATATTTTCAAGGTAAAGTTTAAGGAAGGGCTAGGAATGCAGCTCAGGGATAGAGCAGTTGCCCAACATGAGAAGGCCCTGGGTTCAATTCTCTGCACCACAAAAAGCATACAGGAGAGACAGTGGGGGTGGGGGTTGGGGAACAATTAAAATTCAGGAAGAAAAAGATAAGAGAATTCAGAAAAGATCTCATAAAATTCAAAGAGCAAATATAAGTATATGCTGGGTAGAATGCAGAAGACTCAAATGAGAATGAGATGATAGCGAGAGAATTAAGTGCAAAAAAGGACTAGAATGAAGTATGGGGGAAAAAAGGCCTAATCATAAATCTCCAAATTTAATTATCAAAATATACTTTTTGTTTTGTACCCGAGATCGAACTCAGAACTTTGCGCTTCCAAGGCAGGTGCGGTGCCACTTAGCTAAATTTCCCACCCTCAAAATATATTCTTAAATTTACTGATTAAAGTACCTCAGTTTATAAATTATTTTTCTGACTCTTAATTTAAACCCAAATCCAAAAGATCTAAAGTTTTTTAATTGTACAAGTCAGGGAAATATAACATGCTTATCTTTAAGAGGTCAACATGTACCTAATACAAACAAGTATACAGATTTCTTAGTACCTTTTTCAGCAATTTTCGAATCACATAAAGGCTCCTGAAAAGGAGAATCCTCCAATTTTTTAACATCAGCCTGAGGCTCAGAGTACTGTGTGGAACAACTAGGCCACTGCAAATTGCTGGCAAGCCTTGCTCTCTCCTCCCTAGCTGTAGGGTCATCCCAAATGATCTGTTCATTTTGGGAGGGCTCTGTGTTAACATCAGGTACTATTTGACGAGACTGCCTAAGGAAGAAAAGCGACAATTTTAAATCAACATCCACAACAAAATCCAAATGCGCAAAACACACAAGATTATAAAATCCGTGGTTCACTCTTATATGCCCACATCTAGCACAAAGTAGGCATGTGATAGTATTTACTGAATAAATGAACCCAGGGAAATGTTTTCTTTTTGAAATGTTTCTCCCATAAACGTAAACATTTTGATTGAATGCCTGTGTTTTTAAATGTCAAAGGGAAAGTTCAACACTTAAATTTTTAAAAAATTCTAAAATAATTGCTGCATTTAAAAGTCCTGTATTTCTTCATTACATAAAACATGGTAATGTTTAGAAAACAGTGATTACTTTGCTGAATAATTGTATTTTTATCACTTGAAATAATTAAATGAGAAGTTTACTGGAAAGCCTCCCTTCTGGGAATCTTTTTTTTTTTTTTTTTGGTACCAGGGATTGAACTTGGGACCTTGCGCTTGTGAGGCAGGTGGTGGCACCACTGAGCTACATCCCCGGCCCCTGAGAAGGTCTTTTGGTCCTTGATGACCGTATTACCCAGAATCTAAGGTAGACCAACCCTACACTGAATTTTTTGGTATAATCATAACAATTTTATCTGAGGATGACAGAATGCCAGCTATGTTTTACTATATTTTAGTAAAAACAGTTTACCAAGGCTGATTGATAATGACCTGAAAGTTCCTTGGCCTCTAAAACAAGGTAGACTTTTATTCTCAGAGTATATTTATTTACCCTGACTTGGCACAAGACTTAAGTTCTCCATAATGATAAAACATAAACTGCAGTATATCAAACAAAAGCTACTTTTCTCAGTACTGATATAAAGAATTGTCTTCAGCAAAAGAAAACCGATAGTTCAATTAATCAACTAGAAAATATAATCACATAACACTCACCACACAATTAAGAGAATTTTCCTGTATCAAGACAGTTATGTTACTGAACTTAAAATCACATTATTTTTTTTTTAATCACACTTCATAAAGACACTAATGAAAGAGGACTTGCAGAATTGCTTCACAAAGTGCCAAGAAAGATGTGGTAAGTTTAAGGACCACAACCATCTTTCCTAGAAGATAGATCTTTTTGTAAAAAGTACAATTGCATGCAAAGTTCCAGTAAGAAATAACTTTAAAATGTGTGTGTGTACTCACTGTTTAATATTAATACTAAAGAACAGAGGGGCCTTTTAAATCAGGTAAAGCTGGGGCCAGGGATTTAGCTCAGTGGTTCCACCACCTGCCTTGCAAGTGCAAGGTCCTGAGTTCAATCCCCGGTACCAAAAAATAAAATAAAATAAAAAAATAAAAAAAGTGAATCAGGTAAAGTGGATCTTAAAATCACTTCTATCATTTAAATCAGGTAAAGTGGATCTTAAAATCATTTCTATCTCAGGGGTGGCAATAAAAAGTATCAATCATGCCTTTTTCTGGAGTCAGTGCTTACAATGGGACAAACTTCTCTGTCAGCCTCCTACCTCCAAGTAAGAACTCTAAAGCTGCTAGGAGCAATGTAAAGAAAGAGGAAAATCTAGTCAGCAGAAGGCCAAAACCCACAGGAAAAATGGAATATATTACATATTATTTGGACAAAATTAGCCCCAGGAATACAGTACTTTCACTGGTCTTAACATTCTAAACTTCTGCTTTACTACTTATTTAAAAAACAAAAACAAGGGGCTGGGGATTTAGCTCAGTGGTTCCGCCGCCTGCCTCGCAAGCGCAAGGACCCAAGTTCAATCCCCGGTACCAAAAAAAAAAAAACCCAACCCCAAAACAAAAACAAAATTAGTCTAATTCATAAAACTGAGTCATCAGGTACCTCTCTTAAATCACCTAATATTTCTCCCATCAGTGATAGGTACCTACCTCAGTGCCTCTAGGACTCTACTCCGTCCACTTCGAGTGGACCGAGTGCTCTCGGGGGTTGAAGAGGCACTGTTACAGCCACTTCTTGACAGGGAAGTCCTCTGACCTTGGGGTTTCACTATGGAAGTTGCAGACATTATTTCCTGCAGCTGCTTTTGGAAGTTCTCTCTCATCTCCAAGGTCTGTGTCAGAGCTTGAAACAAATATAGCAATCAAGGTAAACTTCTCTGAGCATCTTACCACATTAACTATTTTGTCTAGATCTGGTTCAACACAAATTTATTGACTTGATACTTACTAAATAATTATCAAAGACTATAGTAATATTCTAAGGCTATGAACTCCACAGAATATAAGATAGCCCTTACCACAGGATGGCACATGAAATAATTAGGAAGCCCTTCAAAGATCTGTAGTGATGAGCCCTTTTGTAGAGTTCCCTGCCTGCTTAAGACCCATTCTCATAGCGTGTACCACTTTAACATCCAGGACAGTCACATAAGTATGTGCCTCACTTTCAACTACAGTTGCTGAAAACACAGGCTACAACATACGTATCTTTTGACTTTTTTAACAGACATTAAAGTAGACATTGATTTTGGAATGAACAGAGAGGAATTAAGTAGGAAAGTCATAGGCAAAGCTCTGGTAGGGTAGATTAAGTAAGGAAAACAGAAGATACCTAATCTATCAAAGAGGGCAGGTATATCTATAAAGTTATTAAATGCAGCACTGTAATAATAAGAAATTAAAAATAACCTATAAATGCCAATCAACAAGAGATGGGAAAATAAAGCAGGGCCACCATACAATGACTACTAGGTGAATTTAAAAAGCAAAAAAGACTGAAGCAGGTCCTTATGTACAGTCATGTCTACTTTATTATGCTTCACAAATACTGTGTGCTATGACTTGGATACAGTCTGAGTATATCCCTAAAGATTCATGGCCTGGAAGCCTGGTCCCCAGTGAAGTGGTAGAATTTTTAAGTAGGGCCTAGTGGAAGATGGTTAGGTCATTAGAGATGCTGCCCCCCTTCTTTAGGTTATTAGTACAAGTTTGCAATATATAATAAATACATTCATCATGGGAAGCTGATACATATGCATAATGTCTTGTCTTTCTTCCCCTGACCCCACTCCATTCTCCCTCCATCCCGAGATCTTTTTCAATCCGTAAAAGGTCTATTTCCCTATTTTCTATCATCTTTTATTTTGCTCTTTAAATTACATATATTTTGGGTTTCTCATGTAAGAGATACCATGTGATATTTAACCTTTTGTCTAATTTTGCTTACCATTATGGTCTCAAGTGGGGCACCACTCTTAAAAGTGACTAATATAGTTCTCAGCAGACTCCAGTTAGTTCCTTTGAGAGTGAGTTGTGTTTTTTTTTTGGTTACTGGGGATCGAACTCAGGTTCTTATATGCTTGAGAGGCAGGCGGCGGAACCACTGAGCTAAATCCCCTGCCCAAGAGAGTGAGTTGTTATAAAATGAGCAAGCCTAGCCCCAGAATCTCCCGTGGTCTCCCCCACAGCCATAAACACTCTAGCCTAATGCCAGCTATCATGATGTGATATACTCGGAAGGCTCTCATCTGAAGCAAACTCATGGGGCTGCTCAATCATGGGTTTTCAGGTCCAAAACTGAGCTAAATACATTGCTTTTCCTTATGCACTGTCCAGCCTTCAGTATTGTATGACAACAACAGAAAACAAATTAATGGTATTTTTTGTTTTGTTTTGGCCTTTTGTTTGGTATTTTTTGGTTTGCTTTGTTCTTTGTTTGGTTTGTTCACTATGCAATTCAGGATGGCCTTGAATTCACTATGTTTGTTTGTTTTTGATACCAGGAATGAACTCTGGTCCTTGGCTTGGAGGCAGGCAGTGGAACTACTGAGCTAAATCCCCAGCCCTTGAATTCACTATGTAATCTAGGCTGGCCTCAAACCTGAAGTGATCCTCCTGCCACCCAGCCTCCCAAGTGCTGGGATTACAGGTGTGCCCCACCACGCCTTGCTAACAAAATGTATTTTGGGGGTTGGGGGTACTGGGGATTGAACGCCTGTTCTCGCGAGGCAGGTGCAGTGCCACTGAGCTAAATCCCCAGCCAAACACAATGTATTTTTTACCAACTGAAGATTTGTAGAAACCCTGTATTGAGTAAATCAATCAGCACCATTTTTCCAATAGCTTATGTTCACTTTGTGTCTGTGTCACATTTTGGTTAATTCTCACAATATTTCAACCTTTTTCCTTACAATTTTATCTGTTACAGTGATATGTGAACAATGATCTTCAGTGTTTCTGTTCCCCATCTCCCACTCTCTTTCCTAGAACCACCTTATTCCTTGAGAAACAATATTGAAATTAGTTAACATCCAGTTAACACTCTACACAGGCCTGTAAATGTTCAAGTGAAAGGAAGAGTTTTACCTCTAACTTTAAATCAAAAGCTAAAAATGATTAAGCTCAGTGAGGAAATTACATAAAAAGGCAAGACAGATCAATGATAAAACTTTATTGGATGAGGAGCTGCTTCTTACTGGTGATCAAAGAAAGTGGTTTCTTGGGATGGAATCTATTCTAATGAGGATGCTGTAATCACTGTTGAAATAAACGATTCAGAATATTACACAGCAAAGGCAGGCACGGTGGCCCATGCCTGTAATCCCAGCACTGGGGAGGCTGACAAAGGAGGACTGCTGAGAGTTCGAGGCCAGCGAGGGCTACAGAGAACCTGTCTCAAAAACAAACAACTCCCCCCCAAAACCCCAAGAATATTATATAGGCTTATTTGACAAATCAGAGGTAGGGTTTGACTCCAATTTGGAAAGAAGTTGTACTATGCATGCTGCAGAGAAATCTTTCATGAAAGGAAGAGTCAATGTGGCAAATGTTTCAGCAACTACTGTGACCTGATCAGTTAGCAGAGGCAAGACTCTCTATCAGCAGAAAGATTATCTCTTCCTGAAGGCTCGGATGGTCATTGGCATTTTTTAACAATAAAGCATTTTTTCCCCCCTTTTAAAGTTTTTTGTTTTTAAGGTGCTGAGGACGGAACTCTGGGCCTTGCATATGCTAAGCAAGCACTCTACCACTGACCTACAACCCCAGCCCACAATAAAAGTTTTGTTTTTTTGCATGTTTTATTTTATCGGCACATTTTAGATATACATGATACCATTCATTATAGAGAATTTATACCTGTACATGATATATCTTGCTTCTTTTTTTACCATTCCTCCCCCAAACCGCTTCAACCCCTTTCCCTCGTTTACAAAAGCTTTGTTTCCATTTTTTTCCTTGTCCCTTCTTTCCTTCCCCCTCCCTTGTTCGCCGTCTCATTTGAATATAAGTCTTTAAATGATGTATATATTTTAAAAGGCATAATGCTACTGCATCCTCAAGAGACTTTTTTATATGCACTAAAAAACCCATAAAAATCTATGTGACTGGTTTTATTGTGACATTTGCAGTGGTTTGGAACTAACCCTGCAGTACTATATCTCCACTGTTTGCCTATATCAGTATGAAACAATCCCCAAGCTGAACTATTAAATAAAAAGATCAGGGTATAAGAGAGCATACACGGGGGCTGGTGATGTAACTCAGTGGTAGAGCGTTACTAGCATGCATAAGGCCTTGCCTGGGTTTGATCCCCAAACACCACAGAAACAAAATATGTTAGTTCACACTTACAGGTTTTTTAAAAGATGGGGAAAGAGAAAACATATTTAATGTATATATAATTAAATAGGCATAAAACAGCTCTAGGAAGATAACTAATTAACACTGGGAAACAAGGGTGAGGGAAACTTCATACTTCCTTCTGTACCTTTAAAACTATGTGAATATGAAAAAAAAACCAGTGAATGTTAGGATACATTGTACATATGAAACTAAAATATCACCGAAAAGATCTAGAACAAAGAATTATTTAAAAATCATTAATTCCTATTTTTAATGGATTAGAGCTGTAGCACATTAACTCTGTGAAATACCTAGTTTTATAAGTTCCACAAGTGTTACTCTTAAATCATTTACAATTTTACAAATTATTACTTAATAATTCTCAAAGAATCCAGAATCAATCCTCAAATATACATTTTGCTAGTATTCAGCAACATAACTAATTTTATTTTTTCCATCTGATCTGAAGGAAGTATTTTGTTTACAAGATCCGTATTTATAAAAATTTTCTTTTTGTAAAACATTTTACCTCCTTTAGAATCATTCCTTTCACTTCCATTTGGCAGTGCTGATTCTTTGTTACTGGCAGTCATATTGTCGACATCATTTTCTTCTATAGTCAAATGATCTAGCTATTGAAAGAGAAAAATAATAATTTCTGAAATGGAGCCATACGTTCTTATAGAAATCCATGATTTTACATTCTGCTTAGGGAGAAATATGTGTTGTTCACACCACCTACCTCACTGTCCTTTACTGCAGAAATAGCTGAAAGTACTTGACCATTACAGAGTCGGTCATCTTGCACTGCACTGATATCCAGGCTCATTTTGGGATTGTAAGTATGAGGATAAAGGGATTCTGGAAGATGTTTATATTCTTGAGCACACTGAAATACAAAGGTGTGCTTTAAAACAGAACTGAGCAAAACCTTAGCAACTACCTGATATTAAGCAGGATAATAAGAACGATCAATATAGTATGTTGTAAGATGGCAAAGATTCACGAAGTTAGTTTTAAGAATTTCAGTTTACAGTGAAAGTTTATATGAAATTTTCAAATTATAAAATTTTCATTCATACCATTTTTAACTAGCAAAAGGAATCAGAGTCAGAAAGAGTACTCATTAGGGCCAGGGATTTGGCTCAGTGGCACCATGCCTGCCTCGAAAGTGCAAGGTCCTGAGTTCAATCCCTGGTACCAAAAAAAAAAAAGTGCTCATTAAAGATTTGTTAAGTATTTAAAGATCTTAAGAATGTGGGTGTGGTAGCACACACCCATAATCTCAGCTACTTGGGAGGCAAAGGCAAAAGGATTGCAAGATCAAGGCCAGTCTGTGTAACTTAGACCCTGTGTCAAAATAAAATTTACAAAAAGAGCTGGGGATGTAGCTCAGCAGTCCTTGGGTTGAATCCCCAGTACTGAAGGAAAAAAGAAAGAAGGAAAAAGCAAAAGCAATGTGAACTGTGCCCCCAAATGCCCAGCCTAGCACTAAGAGTTAAGGCCTAGTAGGAAATGTGTGGGGGCATCCCCTTGAAGAGCACAGTGGACCCCAAATCTCTTTTTCTCTTCTACTTCCCAGCCACAAGGTAAGTGTCTACCATGTGCTCTTGCCATGATGTGCCTGCCTCCAGTTAACCAAGATTATCAAACTTCTTCACATACACTGATCTTCACTATACTCTGAAATGATTGTATACATTTTCAATTAAAGAAAAGAGAGGGAGGAAAACATTACGTCTAAAAGCCAGTGCTCTGAAACAATGTGTATTCCTCTTTCTTTTACAGATTTATACTCTCGATTGCTATCATTTAGCCGGCCTTGATAGATGAAATGAGTCACAGTTTCATCAAAACTCCACCTGAAACAACCAAATAAAAGAAAATGAATAATTAAAAGAAATAGCCACACTTGTTAAGATGATCACTATTCACTATGAATAGAATACCTTGACCTACACAAAACTTTCAGAACCAGAGTAAGCAAGACCATCAAACTGATACTCTACTCGTTGACAAATTTTATGATATATCTTAAGGTATACAAATACAGAGATACGTTTTTATGGTTTATATCTAGATGTCACCCAAAGATTCATGAGCTAGTATACGGGGCTTTTTGGAGGTGACTGGATCATGAGGCACTGTATTCACTGGTGGATTAGTCCAGCCATGAATTTATAACTAAATGTGCTGTTAGGAGGTGGGCCTGATCTAAGAGGTGGGCCACAGGCGGTGTGGCCTGGAAGGGTGTATCTCCTCCCTCTCCAGCTCTTCCCTTTACTCTTTGCTCCCTGGCTGTCATGGTGTGAGCAGCTCATCTCCACCAGAGCTTTCCACCATGCCTTCCTGCCTTGGAGCCAAGGACTATGGAACTACACTATAAACTATGAGCTAAAATAAACCTCTCCTCCTCTAAGTTGTGGGTGTTGGTTACTGTGTCCCCAAGGACAAGGTGACTAAGATGTTTCGAATGATATTCTTTCTTTATACTTTTCTGAACTGTTTTAATTTTCTTTCAAAATGTGTATCACTTTATAGCAACAATAAAGGTATTTTCAAATTAACAAAATGTTGCAAAGCATCCAAATCTGTCCTCTGGTTGTTGGTTGTCATTATTCATTATATATTTGCTCTATGTCCCACAACAGACTAAATACGTTTCCAATCATCATCGCATTCACTCCTCACAAAAACCCTGACACACTGGTATTATATCCATTTTACAGATAAGAAACTGAGAAACATGGGTAAAGAATCTGTTGAAGATATTCAGTAAGTAGTAGAGCCAAGTTTGACTGTTAACTCAGTGTGGTAAAATCTCCTAATTCTTCCCATGTAATATTCTAGGAAAATAATCTGAAAAATATAAAACATGTCATCTTTCCAAAGCTCAAAAATGAAAGAGAAATAAAAATTGTATTTCTAGCAGAGTATGGTGGCACACGCCTGTAATCCTAGCACTTGGGAGGCTGAGACATGAGGATCACCAAGAGTTGAAGGCCAGTCTGGGCTACATAGCGAGACCCTGTCTGAAAAAAAAAAGTATTTCTAAATATAATTACCAAAACTGGGGCCGGGAATTTAGCTCAGTTGCACTGCACCTGCCTTGCAAGTGCAAGGTCCTGAGTTCAATCCCTGGTACCGCAAAAAAAAAAAAAAAAAAAATTACCAAAATAAATTTTTTTGTGAACACTTAATATGTTTTCCATTCCCCAAACAACAAATATCCCTGAACCTTTCAAACAGGTAAAAATTAAGCAAATTTACGAAGTAATATAACAAGCATCTCAATTATAAGCATCTCTATTTTCCAGTGCTCTGTACATCCTTAAAAAAACATTAAAAATATACCCTAATTCATTAGTGCTAATAACTGTCTGTAACTGCTGTTGAGGTAAATTATTATATTTAGATATTAGCACTTTAGTATTTCCTTTAAATAAACCTTTTGTTTGTTTTGAGACAGGGTCTCACTATGTAGTCCAGGCTGGCCTTGAACTCACTATGTAACCTAGGCTGGCTTTGAATTCTAGCAATTCTCCTGCCTCAGCTGCCCTAGTGCTGAGATTATAGGCATGTGCCACGATCTCCGGAAAGTTTACTTAATATATTAAATAATCCAGATAATTCAGAAAAATAGAGGAGTTTTTGCTTGAATCAACTTGATTTACCTTTTAACATCACTGTGATAATTAAGATGGAAAGAATGTGTTTTGGTGCTCTGAGGTCCTTTACTAGTGGTTGTAGATGGTACAGATCATGGATGGGCAAATTTTTCTTGCAGACTAGCTGGTAAATGCCTTAGGCCCTACAGGTCAATTTCTTTTGCAACTACTCAACTCTTGCCTTTTTAGGTGAAGGCAGTCAAACACAATATATAACAGGCATGGCTAGGTTCCACTGAAATTTTACTACAGAAAGAGATGACCAGCCCACTGACCTGGTCCAGGTAAGTGCTTTCACCAAGAGGTGAAACTTTGCTCCAAGACGTATTTTAGAAATTTGTGGGGGTGACTTTGGTTGTTAAAATAATGTGTTCATATACTGGAGGGTACTACGCTATGTGGTAAGGTCCAGAGGTGCTAGAAATTCTAAGGAATAGTCACACAAGTATCCCATATCCTGCATGATTTTCTAATGTCCTAACAAAACCATGTAGGAATAGACAGTATCAGATAATCTCTTCAAGACATTCTGGTCCTAGATCATGGAAGGGCACACTTAGGATACCTTTATTTCAGAATGGATTGTCAAAGTGAATACATAAATATTGTAACCCTGACTATTAAAAGGTTCTTGTCTTTTAATTATTTACCAAGTTTGAGAAATCCATTTCAAGAACAGATTTTTTATTTATTTTTGTGGTAGTGGGAACCAAACCCAAGGGCATTCTACCACTGAGATACGTCATTTTTGAGACAAGGTTTTACTAAGTTGCTCGGGCTTGCCTTGAACTTTTGATCCTTCTGCCTTGAACTCCTCAGTAGCTAGGATTACAGGAGTGTGTCATCCTGCCTGGCTTTCAAGAAAAAACTTAATGTAAACTTTAAATTACTGTAATTGAACAGTTAAATTCTGGTTAGGAATTTCAACAATAAATTCTGTTTTTTTAATATTGAAAGGACTGGCATTTTAAGTCTTATAAAACATACCCTCCATATGGTACAATGAGAAAGAAAAAAGGTGATGTTCAGGAACCAGTAATAAAAATGTAGTAACAGATAACTATACAATTATGGATATTATAAATAGATAATACAAATAATAAGAAAGCTTCACTAGCTCACAACAGGTACATAAACACTTAGATGCTTATAACTATTACAGATAAATTTTATTTTTATATTCTCCTGGGCCAATTTATTTATCAAGTAGAAAACTAACTGAAATAAGATTAAAGGGGAAGATAAAACTAAATGTATTTCTCAAACTATCATCCATAAAGCCAACCACTATACTACCTATGGACAGCTGGACACTAGTGATCAACAGAGAGAGAAAGCAATCTCTCGAACTTTAACTAGGAAGCTGTCTCTGGCTTATGCTTCCAGACTGATGGCAGGTCTAACAGATATCTCTCCAAAGTCAGAAATGACACAAATTAGCCAGTTCCAAATACTAAAAAGACTAGGACCTGGGCATCATAGCAAGACCCTGTGTCTGTCTGACTTTCGCTGTGCTAGGCATTGAACCCAGAGCCTCATGAACACTAGGCAGGTGCTCTACCACTGAGCTGCATCACCAGCCCAAAACCTTTCTCTTAAGAGGAAAAAAGATACAAATTAAAACATGTTGAAAACAGACCATCTTAATTCAGGAGGGCCCTGGAGTACTTAGTACTACACATAGAAGAGCTCTAATCTGAAAATCATTACAGTAAAAACAAGCTTAATCTCAGGTCCCAGTGGATTACTGGACTATAAACTCTTGAACACAGGAACTCTTAAATGTTGATCATTCATGAATTTCAAGTTTCTAGAATAGTGAATGGAACAAAACAGGTTCTCAAATTATTTGCTGAGGGCTGGGGATTTAGCTCAGTGGTTCTGCCACCTGCCTTGCAAGCGCAAGGTCCTGAGTTCGATCCCCAGTACCAAAAAAAACCCCAATCAGATATTTGTTGAATACATCCTAAGAAATACATACACATGAACAGATAAATTAGAGGACATTTTCAAAGGATATGGTAAGTTAAAAATCAACTGGAGAGGGCCAGGTAATAGCTCAGTGGTTTTGCCACCTGCTGCGCAAGTGCAAGGACCTGAGTTCGATCCCGAGTACCAAAAAAAAAAAGAAAAAATCAACTGGAGAGATTTTATAGATAGTATTATAAACTAAAAAGCAAACATCATGTACTCTTGAGAATGTTCACAGTAACTAGGTTTTCTTAGGCCATATTATCTACAAACAAAAAGATGTGTACTACCTGTATTCTGCTCCTAGAGAGGCTGCAATTCCATTTAGTTCACTCTGCTTTTTACTGAGTTTTTTACTCACACATACCACAACTTTGTGAAGTGGCTTTGGAGCTTCTTCCTATACATGGGGAAACCCCCCCCCCCAAAACAGATTAGACATTGTTTGAAACGTTTTAACTAAAATTTCCACTTAATAAGAGAGCAGCCAGGCGTGGTGGTGCATGCCTGTAGTCTTAGCACTCGGGAGGCTGAGGCAGGACTGCCCCAAGTTCAAAGCCAGCCTGGTCTACATAGTGAGTTCAAGACCAGCCTAAACTACACAGCAAGACTCTGTCTCAAAAAAAAAAAGAGAGAACAAGCCTACCTTCTCCATTTGGGTACCCTTCAGTTGAGGGCTGGCAGAAAGAGCGACAGCATTTCGAGAGCTATTTTCCAAAGCAAGTTTCAAATTTCTGACAATGACTTCTGAGAGTGGTGAACTCAGTTTCTTTTTCTGTTTGCTGGCATCTCCTGGAGTTTCCAAGGCTGCAAGTGCATCCTACGTATTTGAAGGAAAGTTGGAGGGGCGGGTGGTGAGGGATAGGAAGGGAAGAGAGGGAGGAGGACCAAGGGGTATAAAAAGAGGGAAAGGAACTCCTCAAAATTAATGTGTTACGGTATTAATCTCTGGTTTTCATTCAAACAACAACAAAAAGAATAAACTATAATTTATATCTGTATACTAAGAAAAAAAATCCCTACTGTCCAGTAAACCAGTTCAAGGAGACTACTAGGCTTAGATTTTAACAGTTCATGCCACATTTACCTGAATCTAAAGAGTTAAAATTATAGTTAAAGGGACACAAAAAACACACACATAAGGAAACACGCGAGAATGGATATAAATAAGATAAATTAGAAGTCAGAAAGAAGTCAGAATGAATTGAGAATTGTGAAAAATCTTCAGTTGTATAAAATACATCCCTGTTCCCAAAGTACCCACTTCTGGGAGGAAGCTACGCCCAAGCGGCTTGCTCATTTCTTCTATATCTACACATCCATGTACACATCAGAATATATTTAACCTCGTCCCAATGATTAACACAGCAACTACTTATTTAAATGAAAAACGATGTGAGAGACCAGGAGAAACAAAACATCAATAAGAAACTTTAAAACAAGATAGGTGAAATGGACAAAAAATAGGAAAGGATATAAAATGTTTATACAATGTAATCAATAAATTTGATCTTCTGGATGTATAGGGGGTGATCAAAATAACACAGCGTGTGTTTAAATTTTAAAAATGTATTATAGTGAAATACACACTGCCATTGATCCCCCTCAAAATATTCCACTTGGCTTTCACATGCACTTAGCCCATTGTTCTTGCCAGTTTCTGAAGCAGTTTTGGGACCCCTCTTTCACATGATCAAAAATAAGGTGAATGCAGCCTTCAAGTGCCATCTACCAGAAACCAGATTCATAAAAATATGATGATGGATGCATCCTCATCTACCCTATTCACTAAATGTGGCACTGTGTTACTTCCGGTGCCTCCTCAAAGCCAAAATGACATTGAAAGGTAAATGTTTTAAATGGTTCAGAAAATCAAGGAAGCCATAATAGCAAAACTATAGACACTCATGAAAGAGGATTTCTGGAACTAATTCAGAAAGTGGTAAGAATTATGGGATAAATATATTCAAAGAAAGGGGGAGAATTTTGAGGGGGATTAAAGGCAGTCTGTATTTTACTGTAATAAATTTTTTAAAACATTGAACATTTGGGCCAGGGATTTAGCTCAGTGGTTTCTCCGCCTGCTGTGCAAGCGCAAGGACCCGAGTTCAATCCCTGGTACCAAAAAAAAAAAAATAAATTGAACATTCATCATATTTTTCAATCACACCTGATATATTGGATATATACCAAACATTATGCACTGAGGTAAACATTATATACTATCTTCTCAAAGAATACTCTAAAAAAAAATCCATCAAATATCAGAGCACAAAACATGTGTTAAGTTCTGTCAAGTAAAAATAGTACAATACCCTAAAGCACAATGGAATAGAACTAGAAATTTTTAAAAAGTCCTTCCAGATGGAAATTAAAAGATTATAATGAAAACACTACAAATTTAAAGAGTACAGTATATGAATTTTTATTTTTATAAATTTTTTATTAAAATTATTTCCAAGTAAAAAGTCAGAAAATAAAACAACTTATAGAACTAAGAGTTTGCTAGGGGGGACCAGGGATTTAGCTCAGTAGTGCTGCCACCTGCCTCGCAAGTGCAAGGTCTCGCGTTCAATCCCAGCTACCAAAAAAAAAAAGTTTGCTAGGATGACCACTAGATACTCTTACTACACTATTTACTGGTAAAGGTATCACCTGGTACTTCTTGGGCAAACAGTTTTCCATTCTCTACTAACAGTAAAATATAGCCCAGTAACCTCCTATCTAGGTAAATATCATACTGTACATACATACATATTCCAAGGGACATGGAAAATGTTCATAGTAACATAATTCTGTAAGAATAAAAAGCCTACTAACCACCCAAATGCTCATCCCCCGTACAGTACTACAAATGTAAACTGTGTAAATCCATACAATTGAGTAAATAACATAGCTACATGGAGCAACATGGACAAATATCCTAAATGAAAGATGAACAGAAACAACAAAACAGACTCAAAATAATACATATGCTGCCGTTTATTTAAAAGTCAGAAACAAGTATAACAAAACTACAGTGTGAGAAGCAGGAGTGTCACCTCTTATGAAAAAGGGAGAAAGCAACAGTGAAAAAAAAGCGAAGTGGATTCTCAACTGTTAACATTGCTATTCAATTAGTAATACATTTATTGTAGTTTTTTGTTTTGTTTTATTTTATTTTATTTGTGGTATCGAGGATTGAACTCAGGATCTTTGCACTGAGCTATATATCCCAGGCCCTTTCTTAAAAAAGAAATTTTTCAAAGAGGTTCTAAGTTGCTAAATTGTCCCAGGCTGAGCTTGAGCTTGCAATCCTCCTGCCTCAGTCCTCCAGAGTGATGGTATTACACAACTTAATCTCCATGCCTAGCAATAATATATGCCAATAAAAAATTAATTTTAAGAGGTAATTTTTTGTTATTCTTAAGGCCTAATAAATGGATAATTTTGTCATTATTCCAGGCCACAGCTATGTTTTACATAAAGAACTCAATATATATCACTTCAGTTTGATAAACCAATGATTAGAAAAGGAAGCATTACTTTACATACTACCAAAAATGGGAAAAAGAAGGAGGGCGGAGACACTGCAAAATAAACTGTAATTCTAAACAATTAAATCTTAACGTGTGGTTTTTGATTTTGTTTTTTGTAGTGAGACTACTTCAGAACTGTAACTTGTACTGCAAGGTAGCCATAAAAGAACGGTCTAAACGACAGGAAATATTTTGACTACTTTCTTGCCTACTAATATTATTTCATTTGCTATTCAAAGGGACCGTGAGCCATGAGACTATAGAGATCATCTGGATTTGTTCTGATTTTAGATAAAAGTAATGAACCCTAAAGAGGTTAACTAGTTTTAAAAGGCAGCAAGAGGCAAAAAGGCCCATTCCAGATCTCACAGTTCCCAAGACAGAGATTCTTTTATTTCAGCAAGAGTGTTAACCACAGTACAGTATGTTACTTCAGAAGAGATTTCATATGCATGCTCAGTATTCTGAGTTTGTTACAATAAAGACTTTTCTCCCCGTGTCAGTCACTAAAATTTTTCAAAGATAAAGACATAAATTAGCTTGGAAAAAACTTTCCTGGGTATCAATTAGTCTTTATTTTCTGGAGATGAACAATCTGTAAACTTTACCATAAGTCTGCACTAAAACACACTAGCCAAACATTAAAATGCTGCTTTTAAAAACCCTATGCTGGGCTGGGGATTTAGCTCAATGGTTTCGCCGCCTGCTGTGCAAGCGCAAGAACCCGAGTTCGATCCCCAGTACCAAAAAAAAAAAAACCCTATGCTATTTCAAGAGATCAATCACTATAAGAAGCAAAACATCAACAGATCAATGGGTATAGTAATTTTGTAAAGTTTCATGGATAAAGAAATCATATGCAATGGTTTAAACAGCAACTTGAAAAGCCAAAAAACTACCAAGGAAAAGAGAAGAAAATCTTTTTGGGGAATAAAAGGAAACCATTTGAAAAGGTTACATTAGCCTTTGATTTGCAAAAGAATTTTTCAGAAAGGAAGCCAGGCCAACAGATCAAACAAAGAAACAGAATCAACTCATCTCCCCTAAGGGAAATGACTGAAAAGGAAGGTGATGCTACAGACATCTTCAGAAAGCAAGCCCTGGATGCACTCATGGAATCTATACGTATACAGGAATGTGTTTACATTATTTTTACAGCTCATTAAATCATTTCACCATACTTTTTCATTTGATCCTTAAAATAAACCTGTCAATTTTCAGGGCAAATCCTATCTTCTTTGTATAAAAGGAGAAACTGATGCTCAGGTAAGTTAAATAAACTGCCTAGACAAGTGATGGCGAACCTTTTAGTGCTTTCAATGATATATAAACAGCCACAGCAGCACGCGGGCAGTAGGTTTGCCATCACTGGTCTAGAGTTACATAGTTCATAGCAGATTTAGGACTTGAACCAAGATGTCCTGATTTCACACCAGACATATCAACAGCTGTTACCTAAACTCTTTAGTATTCAATACTATGAATCTCCCTGCCAACATCTCTGGAAAACTTTAAAACAAACTGCAGAGTTTGAGGCTTTATCAACTGTAAAATTCTAACTCTAGGACTACCCTTTAAACCTTACCTTCACATCAAATGAAGGCTTGAAAAGTTTGTCCTTAGACAGAAATTTTGACGGCGTGTCCAGGTGTACTGAGGGCTCCTTCTGAAGTGGCTTTCCTACTGCTGGAGACTCGGTTGGAACCTTCCCAGTGTGCTGTGAGAGCACAGCATGGAAAGCTTTACTCTGAAAGCGGTTCATATCCAAAGGTGTAACAGCCATTTTTCTGAGAGATTCCACATGTTTGCCAGGATGTGCTGAACTACCTGGATTTAGAGTTTCACCATTTGTTGTTTTGGTTTCCAATCTTTGTTCTATAGATTTAAATTGAAACAAAGCAAATATGAGCACTAATATCCACTTTCTTTCCTCCAAAGAAGCACACAAGAAGTGACATTCTTGTATCTCACTGGTACATAGTTTTTCTATTGCTTTTTTTTTTTGGTACCGGAGATCGAACTCAGGACCGCAAGGCAGGCAGCGGAACCACTGAGCTAAATTCCCTGCCCTCTTGTTCTATTTTTAATTTAATTAAATTTATTTATTTATTTTCATTTTGGTTGAGACAGGGTCTCACTAGAGTAGTTCAACTGGCCTGAATTCACTATGTAGCCTAGGCTGGCTTTGAACTCACTGATCCTCCTGCCTCAGCCTCCAGAGTGCTGGAATTAGAGGTGTGTGCCATCACACTCAGCTACCTTTTTTGATTTTTCATGTTAAGTCTCAGGAACATATTAAACCATAAAGTTATATTCCCAGTCTCTAAGAAGTAAACCAGGTAATGTGTTAAAATATACACTGAATTGGGCTGCTTTCCTGGGCTCCCCCGGCCTTCCAAGGTGGGCGGCGCGAGCAGCTGCCCCAGCAGAGCAGAGCCTGGAGTCCGAGGACGCATGTCCCACCCTGCACCAGGCGTGAGGGTTCTGTCACTGCGGACACCTCTCCCTCCCCAGCCCCAAGCCAATGGGGCAGGAAAGGCGAAGGCAGAGAGCCAGATGTCCTGGTCATTAACTCCAGTTTTTCCAGAGTGACAAGTGGTTACAAGTCCTTGCTGCCTTCCCTTAGGAATCATCAATATGCACCAGGAAAATGCTTCTAGAAGAAAATCAATTGAGATTCACATACAGGTATCTTCATATTGAGTTCCAGAACTGAAAGAGAAGTTGGAGGTCTCCATCCATTCATCTACTTTAGAAATCCTAACAAAGAAAATGAAGCCCTCTTCTGAAATGAAAGTTATTTTGCTCAGGACCACATTTCATTTTTGCACAAGGGACAGGTGAAACAGAGGCAGAGCAGGAAAGAGGACAAAAGAGAAATGAAGTGATAGGGAGAGAAACAGAAAGATACAGCACAAGAAGAACATCCATCAGAAAGAGAGTATAAATTTAGTTACAGATAATGAAAGGGCCAAGAGCCACCCTCAGTCACAGGAGAGTAGACACAGAGGTAACAGGTCCTATAAGTGACATTCACAAAAGCTGAAACAGGAGGAAAAGGATGGCACACACAGGGAAAAGTGGAACGAGGCATATAAAAAGAAAGAAAGCAACAGTCTTTCATGGAACAGTATCTCTTTTAGGCTAGCACCAAGAAAAGTCATATTGCATTTAAAGAAGCATGGCACAGCCAAGCATAGTGGTGCATGCTTGTAATTCCAACTATTTAGGAGGCTGAGGCAGGAGGACCACAAGTTCAGCCAGGCATGGTGGCACATCCCTGTAATCCTAGCATTTGGGTGACTAGGAGGATCCCTGTGAGTGTAGGGCCAGCCTGAACTAGATAATGAGACCCTGCCTCAAAAACACAAAACAAATAAACAGAAAGTAAAACTTAAGTTTGAGGCCAGCTGGGACAACTTAGTGAGACTATCGAAACAGTCTCTGTCTGCTCCCACATTAAATGGGGAGGGGGGAAAGAGGTACGGTGGTGCACGGCTGTAATCCCGGCGCTCAGAAGGCTGAGGCAGGAAAATCACCTCAAGTTTGATGGCAGCCTGGGCTACACAGTGAGTTTAAGGCCAGCCTAAACTACATAGTAAGACCCTGTCTCAAAAAAACAACCAAACAAATTCTATATACATACATACATACATACATACATACATACAAATGATTCTTCTACCTGCCTCACAGCATGGCTGAGAGAACTAGGTGAGAATATTTAAAAAAATACATATTAGGGCTGGGAATTTAGCTCACCTGGTACCACCCCCAGCCGCCACCCCCAAAACATATTAAACTACATGCTGGACAAAAATATATAAACTGAATTGGAAAAGCATGAACTAAAACAAATAATTAATGAACACAGACTTTGTATTTCATCTTGTTAAACATTAAAATCTTCTCAATAAACCCACCTGCCACTATTACATCAATAAATGTCAATTTAAGTCAATGGTGGAATAAAAAAAATCCCACGCTGGGGATGTAGCTCAGTGGCGGAGCATTTGCCTAACATGAGCCAGGCTCTGGGTTCTATCCCTGGTACCGCCAAAAAAAACCCACCAAAAAGCAAAAAACAAAACAAAACAACAACAACAAAAATCCCAACTATAGTCAAGCTTTTGGAAAGTCCACCAAGAAATTTTAATATGACCTATACTCACTGGAGTGTCCATCATAAATTTTCATTCTAGCCGGGTAAATAATTACTCTGAGAGGTGTTCCCAAGCTACTGACCTGTCCCTTAGGTTTGCTCATAATGTCATCATCATCTAGAGGTTATTTGTCCTCCCACCCCTGTCTTTTTTTTACCTTTTCTCAACACTGAACAAAACACCTTCTAGATGACTATTCCATGCCAGGCCTAATGCTAGACAATGGAAATACAGAATTCACAGGACATGCATGTGCCTTGCCTTTCTGGAGCTTACAGTCTAGTGAAAAGACAAAAGTAACTGGCATAAGAACCATAAAAGGGCAAAACAAAATGTTACAGCAAGACAAAGGCAGTGCTTGCCTGTGGGTTCAATCCCCTGCACTGAAGAAAAAAAGCTAGAAGAGTCAGTGAGCATGAAATGGTCTTGAGGAAATGTACAAACGCCGAAAGAAAAGCAGGAAAAGAGAGCACATTAGTTAAATGGTTAGTGTAAGCCACAAAAGGAATTAACAGTAAAGAAGATAAAAGCTGACAACCTTTCATCTTCAAATTCTGAGAACCTCCAACATTCTTACATTGTTTTGCACCCACTAGCTTTCAAATAATATTTATGGTTGATAGTGCAATACAAATTAAGCATTTGTGCTACAGACACACGTTCACTTTGCCATCCATCCAATGTCAAATGCTCAACAGTGGCTTATTGAATATAAAATGAAAAATAAAATACATGATCTATCATTAAGCAAGCTTTGGAACATGAATATCCCAGAAACCATCAAGCAGTAAAGTGTATACATGGAATAAAAGTAATAACCTGTAGGTGAATTTTCAATCAGAAAATGGCTTTCATCTCCTCTCTTTCCCGTCCGAGCAGTCTCCAACAGCCAAGCTATAGTGACTGCCGGTAAATTCCACTTCTTTGCAGCTTCATATTTAGAACCCACTGGTTCTTTCAATACAAGATGTGTACTGGCAAGCATGCCTTTCTTTGCATTAGATTTGCGAACAAAGTATTCTTGAACACTGAAATTTATATTTAAAGGAAAGCAAATGGTCACATACACAATTAGCCAGTAAACTAAGAACAAAATTTCTATTGTTACTTAAGTTTGAGAAAACACACACTGACTAAAAATTGATATGTTCTACGTGAAATTAAGCGAATCCCTTTACAAGTGCTTACTCTAGGATAAAAATATATTGCTATACCAATTAAACTTTATACAAACATAAAGTCAGACTTTTAAAAACTAAGTGCATCCGCCGCCTGCTTCGCAAGCGCAAGGACCCGAGTTCGATCCTCAGTACCAAAAAAAAAAATAAAAAAAAATAAAAAAAAAAAAAACTAAGTACAGAATCTACTTAACTAGTCATTACTCACCCACCCATCTTTTCCTCCTGAAAGGGGACATGGAACCAAGTATATAAATAACATTATATATTTTTCCCACTATAACTTTCCAAAGTATTTTCACATATAATCTCATTGGTCCTCTCAATATTTGTGAAGTATCATTATTTTATAGCTATGGAAATATATATTAAGTGACTTGTTCAAGTGCAGATGATATTAAACAGAGAATATGGGGCAGAAATATATGTCCAACAGTTGAGATATAAACAGAATTCAGTCTTTTCTAACTTCTGGGTCTTATGTTCTAGTTCAGTGGCAGTGATCCTATGGCACATGTGCCACAGCATGTTGTTTTGTTATCACTGAAAACTCTAAAAGGCTTGCCATCATGGTTCTAGTTCCTAACTTTTTAAACATTTTTTAATCTGCGGTCTTTCCTAGTGCTTTTTTTTTTTTTTTTTTTTTGTACTGGAGATCGAACTCCGGACCTTGCGCTTTCGAGGCAGGCGCTGGAACCACTGAGCTAAATCCCCAGCCCTCCTAGTGCTTTTATAGTTCTAGTTTTTACATTTAACCCACTGATCTGGTTGGTACTTACTTTGGTATGAAACATGACTCCAACTTTATTGAATCCTATTTATTCTCTTTCTTAATAATTAGAAATATCACTTTTATCATAAATAAAATCGCTGTATTAGGTCTATTGCTAAACTTGTTCATTCACTGAAATTTCCTTTATTTACAATCACGGTTTTTGAGTGAGGTTTACACACTGCACTTTATTAACTGTTAGGACTAGGCCCAATTATTCCATCTCAGAATTTTCACGACTTTCCTGCTTGCTAATCTTTCCACATAAATTTTGGAATTAATTTGCTTAGTGCCCTCCCTAAAACAAATTTCTTTGGTATAGTAGTCACACCATGGATACATGGTTTCAGTGGCCCTGTCAACAGTGGTCTGAAAATAGTAAATGGAAAAATCTCAAAATAAACAATTGATAAGTTTTGAACTGCACACTATGAGTAGCAAGATGAAATCTCAGAGTCCAACTGTCCCACTGAGGATATGAATCATTGCTTTATCTGGCACATCCACACTGCCCATGTTACCTGTCCATTAGTCACTTAGTAGCTGGGTCAGAAATTAAATCAACTGTTGAGGATCACATGCATGCTCATGCCATGAGAAACCATATTCCCATAACTTTTTATTATAGTTTATTGTTATAACAGTTTTATTTTCTTCTTATTGCTGCTAATCTCTCTTTTTGTTTGTTAATTTTTTGTTTTTGAGACAGGGTCTCACTCTGTAGTCCAGGCTGGCCTCAAACTCGTGGCAATTCTCTTGCCTCAGCCTCCCAAATGCTGGGATTACAGGCATGCACCTCCACACCTGGCTTGCTGGGCCTAATTTTTTGGGGGGCGAGGAGGGTACCGGGGATTGAACTCAAAACCTTGCACTCGCGAGGCAGGCGGCAGCACCACTGAGCTAAATCCCCGGCCTTGGTGGGCCTAATTTATACTGTACATTTTAATTTTAACACAAGAATATATGTATGCATAAGATAAAACTTAGTAAACAGAGGCTCTGATATCATCCATAGTTTCAGGCATACAATGGGGATGTTAGAATATACCCTAAAGGATAAAGGAACCCTACTATATTTTTTACTGGGATCATGTTAAGTTTATATATTCACAAAGACGGTAAAGGAAATTTCATTATTTGTCTTCTTTTCCAAGAACATGCAGATCCGTTCTACTGTTCCAAATTTATTTTATTACCCTCAAGGACATTTTACAAATTTTCCATAGCTCTTAGAAGTTTCATGTTAAACTTGCCCTTTTCCCCCATTAGTTCTTTTACCTGGTAGTTTGTTTGTATGAAGGTTATGGATTTCTGTGTATTAATTTTGTGCATAGCCACTTTACTGAATTTTTCTGAGCACTGCTTTAGTTATATCCAATGGAGTCTGTTTCATGTTTGTTATTGTTATTTTCTGCAATTTTTTAAAGTTTTTATTGCTTAATTCAAATATAGAACATTTATGGCAATCGCTCCTTTACTGTTCATAAATCACATACTGAATCTTTTCGTGTTTTAGCTTATAGGTTCTCCTCCATTCTTCCATTCCCTTCATATATATTAACTGAAGACACGAGTATTTCTACCACAGAAGGATTTTGCTGATTTATTACTGTATTGTAACTTAACACGTTCTTCTTCTGTCAGGAGTTCCTATAAATTAATAACTGGATCAAAAGGTATCATCAGACTGAGGTTTGATTATTCCGGCAAGACTTCAAGGTAATGGTATATTCTGGCTATCTTTGTATTAACTATTAGTCTTCAATGCCTACTTTCATTCATTAAAGGTTATAATCCTATCCTTCCTTATTTTTTGGAATACCTCTAAAAAGGGCAATTTTGCCTTATCTACTTACATGCTATCCTAATATACACTGTATAGAAGTGGCAGGATAATATTCAATCCTTTTCTTTTTGCCAGCTTTCAACATAAAAGGTTGGTTCCTGAGTATCTTTCAAAGGTGAACAATTACCTTAGTTTCTACAATATCACTGTGAAGTCACAATTTAAGCATTATGTGATGTGTTTGAATCCACTGCAGTTTTTTTTTTTTTTTTTCTGGTACCGGGGATTGAACTCAGGACCTTGCACTTGCTAGGCCAGAGGAGCGTCACTGAGCTAAATCCGCGGCCTATCCACTGCAGTTCTAATCTTTAATGATACTTAAGTTTTCCTGTGTTTGGCAAGTGAAGATATTTTTGATATCACTCTCCTAATAGCCTTTGATATCACTCTCCTAATAGCCTTTGATAATATCCTTGCTCTCCAGCCTGTCAAAATGTTCCAGATTCACTTATATACTTTCACCCCCAAATCTGTAATTAACAATTTCTTTAAGCTTTAGGTTTAGTAGGAATTATTTTAAGATTAAAATCTGGAGCCGGGCATGATGGCACATACCTGTAATCCCAGCACTCAGGAGGCTGAGGCAGGGGGATCACCATGAGTTCAAGGTCAGCCTCGCTACACAGTGAGTTCAAGACTATATTGAACTGCACAGTGAGACCTTCTGTCAAAGAATCAAAAAAATTAAAATCTGGGTACTGGAGTTGCCTGTTACTATTGAGTTGGTAAATATTTCTAGGCTTATAAATGGCTTTGATTTCTTCTTTGAACCAAGAGCTATTAAAAAGTTTTTAATTCCTCACATTTCTTGCTGTTTTTGTCTTAATGATAATGTCTGTCATCTTTGGTACTTCAAAATATACAGTAAATGTTTGGATTTTTAAAATTTATTACTAAGTAAAGAACATATTACCAGAAATCCCTCTCAAAAATTTCCCTCCAGCTCTGAACACACTAATCCTGCCATTTTTGCCACTTTTTGAAGCAGTTCTGGAAATCTTTTGTTGAATGTTCTTATGACATATAATCAAAAATTTAGTAAATGCTGCTGCCAAATAGTATCCAATAGAAAGGTAGGCCTGCAAAAAATTACAGTAGGTGTGTCCTCACCCACCTTATTTACCAGATCCAGCACTATGTGACTTCTGGCTCTTCTCCAAAGTCAAAATGACCATGAAAGGTAAATGTTTTGAATTAATCTGAACAGTGTAACTAAAGATACTCATGAAAAAGGACTTTCCAGGGCCGGGGATTTAGCTCAGTGATTCTGGTGCCTGCCATGCAAGTGCAAGGTCCTGAGTTCAAACTCCGATACCCCACCCCCCAAAAAAAGAAAAAGGACTTTCCAGAACCACTTCAGAAAGTGGCAAGCATGACGGGATAGTGTTTAAAGCAAGAGGGAGTATTCTGAGGGGAATTAATGGCAATGTGTCTTTTACTGTACTAAAGTAAAAAAAAAAAATTAAGATGCACCGTGTTTTTTCAATCATAAGGTATACATTTTATCTTCAGCATGAATAGCATTATTACAATGCTTTTTTCTTAATGACCTTTGATATAAATTCAAACCTGTCTGATAATAAAACTCCAACCTTTTTCTTTTCTCATGCTTTTATTTATGTCTTTGCCCACCATTCCCCCACAATGTTGATTCATTTTTTTTTAAAAGCAGTTGAATTTTACTTTATGATCTAATCTAAAAGTATTTTACTTTTAATATAAAGCTTAATTTACATTTATTGATATTAATAGCTTTCTACATTTTTCTTTCCTTTTTCTTTTTAGGGAGTACTGACGAATTGAACACAAGGCCTTATGTGTGCTAGGCAAATACTCTTATCACTGACCTATATCCCCAGCACCCTCTCTTACTTTCAAAATTTTGTGACAGGATCTTGCTAAGTTACCCAGACTAGTCTCAAACTTGCAATCCTCCTGCCTCAGCCTCCTGGTAGCTGGGATTGTACCACATCCAGCTGCTGCTTTTTTAAATAGCCATCATCTAATATAAATCAGGGCTGAGCTGATATGGATTTTGGAAGTAACTTTTAAATTCATTTTCTTTCACTCAAAGTATTCACTGTTTCTGCTAGCAAATAGTACATTTGCATTTCTGGTTGAAAACAAGAGAAATAATGAATGTATACTACAAAATGAATAAACAAATCCATATGATATATGGAAGGGTATAATGCTTAGATAAGCACTATTCAGTAACAGCCCATGTATGAGCATTAAATAGTCCCTTTCCTGATTGCTGATAACACAGCATTGAGGCCTATAATCTGTTTTTTCTTTTTTTTCCAGATAGGGTCTCACCATGCAGTGCAGGCTGACTTCACATTCACTATGTAGCCCAGGCTGGTCTCAAACATTTGATTCTCCCACTTCAGCCTCCCAAGTGTCAGGATTAGAGTTATGTGGCACATCTGGTCAATGCCTGTAGTCTTAAATGTTTGCCAGACATCCATCTCATTGCATCCTGCCCTCTACCACCTTGAGCCATCAGGTACAACATCCATTATTCACAAATACAATAAAAATACCTGGCCAAATTCTAATTACAACGCTTTCTAGTAAGTCAAAAAAAGTTAAAAAGTACACAACAGCAGGCACATTAAAACATCCCATACCTTGCTCCAAGGCGACTTGCTAAGAATATCAGAGAATCTTTTTCTGCTCCAACACACTGGCTGAAGGAAATAACACAATCCTCTAAAGGAGTCACTCCTGTCATTACTGGGACTGGTGTGAAGAGAGGATTTGACTTTGGATCAATTAAAGTCTGATAGTCTATACAAGTAACCTTTTAAAAACAAGAGAAACAGTAACATCAACCTGGATGAAGAAACTAGTGGTTAACACTAGTCCAATTACAGTACCAGTTTTAGTTTCAATGAAATTTTAATGCAATATAAACATACTTAAAATAGTATCTAAAGAACAATATAGACATAAATTCATTACATTCAGATATTAAAATCACAAAGACTGGAGTTAAAATTTTTCAAAATTTATTTTTTCCAATGTATTAATGTATCATTTTTTTCTAATTCTTGAGATGTTGAAAAAGCACGTCACACTTTGGTTATGAGGAAAAATAAATAGTATGGGATGACCTAGAGTGGCCTGCTAAGGGCCAGGAGTGGTGGCACATGCCTATAATCCCAGTACTCAGGAGGCTGAGGCATGAGGATCACCGTGAGTTCGAGGCCATCCTGGGCTGGGCTATACAGTGACTTTAAGGCCAGCCTGAATTACAGAGCAAGACCCTGTCTCCAAAAAAAAAAAAAAAAAAAAAAGAAAAGAAAAGAAAAGAAAAAAGAGAAAGAAAAAGGAATGCTGTCACTGTGATCCCTAGGACAGTAACCTCCACTTCACCAGGATCAGGACCAAGAGGTCTACACAATTTTGTATTTTATTTATTTATGTATTTATTTGCAGGACTGGGGATCAAACTCAGGACCTTATGCTTGCAAGGCAGGAATAGTGCCACTGAGCTAAATCCCTGGCCTACAATTTTGTAATTTAAACATTTTCTTTGCTAAAAGCAAAGTCCAGATAGTACTCAAAACCCAAATGTCAATTTACATGAGTTAAACTGCCTAAGAACTAAACATTAACACTCTTGGCATTCATTCAAACATCCTTCAATACTGCATTCCAACTATTAAGTGTTTTCTTACCAGCCATGTATTTGTAACAACTTCTCCAACCGTTGCTTCTACTTCACATCCCAGCAAGGGAACCACAGCATAATCCGCAACAACTCTGCTCGGAAGGGATACAATCTTTCCGGCATATTCTCTTATGATGTTTGCAATATTACATTCATTTTCATTACTAAAGCCCAAAATAAGAAAACTCTTTCGGCTAAATAAGGCTTCTTCAGTAATTATAGAAGCATCAGGGAGGCAATGACACTCAGAAGACTGGTTTTCTTCTTGTAGAGAAATGTGAGTAGAATTATTAAAGGGCCCAACATGAGTAGAGTCATTACAGGCCCCAACTTCAGACTCTGCAGCTTCAGACTTGTTAGCTTCCACTGGAAGAGAAAAATAGTTCTCTAATAGATAATTTTTTTTTTTTTTTTTAGGTACTGGGGATCGAATTCGGCCCTTTGCGCTTGCGCAGAAGGCGGCGAAACCCCTGAGCTAAATCCCCAGCCCCTCTAATAGATAATTTATCTTAGAGTTAAAGTTCTTTTCCAAGCAAGGATATTAATATAACACAAGTCTGAACATTTAGACTTAGCCAACTAAGGCATAAATGTACACAGTGAAGAAGGGATGTGGATCTACACCATCCTCAGGGTTACCAGGAATGTTATCAGTATCACCAACTTCCATTAGGAAGGACAATAGCAATCATGTTAGTTCTATGTATTCCTACTGTGCTAGAAATGAATAAACTAACAGTTATGATGCTCCTATAGGCCTTAGGCCTAGTCTTAGTTTCAAAACTGGTTTAGATAATTTACAACAGCACTAAGAAAATATTAAAGGAAAAATAGAATTAATGGGCCTAAATGGTGTAACTATTAAGCCCTTAACATGGAGATAACCATATAAATGGAGTAAGAAGATCAGTTATGTCTAAAAATTCCCAAGATATTTCTTATTGAAGTTGGAGCTACTAAGCTGTGCAGACTTCTTAAAAGAATAAGTGATCGAAGACACATATAAATTATCTGAACAATGCCATTTTAGGATAAAGTTGACTGATAGATGCATAAGAAAATATATACCATACCTATATAGAAATGTGTCATTAAAATATGTAGTTCTTTTTTTTTTTTTTTTTGGTACTGGGGATTGAACTCAGGACCTTGTGCTCACAAGGCAGGCACCGGAACCACTGAGCTAAATCCCCAGCCCTAAAATATATAGTTCTTAATTTCCAATAAACATTGTCAAATTAGGGCTTAAAGTACAAGAAGTAGTAACTTAGGATATTTCTGAAAACTCTGGTGAAGTATATTGGAAGGTAATACTTTATGGCTGGGGTTGGCAAACTACAGATAAGGGGCTCAAATGGGTCCCACAGACTGTTTATTTATATAGTCTGCGAATAAAGAATAGCCTTTATATTTTTAAGTGGTTGTCAAAAAGAAACAAAGTACGTGACAGAGACAGACTACAGCTACAAATTCTAAATTGTTTATACTGTTTACCCCTTAGGTGAAAACATTCACCTTGCATTATGGAATTCTAGCAAGCCTGGAAACTATTCAGGGATTCACTCATTCAAGGCTGGCATGGTGATGCATGCCTATAATCTCAGAATTTGGGAGGCTGAGGCAGGAGGATGGCTGCAAGTTCAAGGCCAGCCTAGGCTACATAGTGAGTTCAAGGCCAGCTTGAAGTACACAGTGAGACCCTGTCTCAAAAAAAAAGAAACACTCACTCACTTAAGACAAGCACTGTGTCTTAGGTGCTTATATTCACATAATACTCACATAACGTTAACTGTAAAATAATATTATTAGTATATTCCTTTTCTCCAAAACAAATCTCAGGTTTTAAATAGATTCTGCAACTTGCCTTGTCACACATAAAGTGGCAGAAATGAGATATGCGGGGAGGGGAGGGGCAAAGAAACAGTTATAGATGTTGGTAAATCAAAACAAATATTCACAGGCCAGGGATTTAGCTCAGTGGTTCCACTGCCTGCCTCGCAAGTGCAAGGACCGGAGTTCGATCCCTGGTACCACAAAAAAAAAAAACCCCAAAAAACAAATATTCACTATGTAAAACAATAACAACACCTAACTGTGACACTAAAATGATGAAAATATTAAAAATCACATAAGCTGTATGTTAGGAAGTGTTATGTGTTTGTTGTGATAAAGATAAAAAAAGATAAAGTATTCTAAGGTTCTTGAGGAAAAGAAAAATTCTAGTTACCTTTAGATTTTGTTATGATGCACATTAAAATTCCAAGGGTAATCATGAAAAATATAAATAGTATATAAATAACTTCTAAATCTACAGAAGAAAAGATAAGGAGCTCATAATGGGATTCAGGATTGGAGGAGGCAAGATTAATCCATCCAAAATAAGATAAAAAAGATTTTTCTTTTTTTGGTACTGGGGATCAAACTCTGGACCTCGCACTTGCAAGGCAGGCAGCGGAACCACTGAGCTAAATCCCCGACCTCAAGATAAAAAAAAGATTTTAAGGAGGTGGAGGGACCGAAGAATGGGACAAACAGCAGAAAATAAAATAACACTGTCATTGGAGTATACACTGGTAAACCAAGTAAACCTTCAGAAAGCAATCCGTATTATGTAAGTGAGATCTACATATTCCCTTGATCAATCATGTCACTCTGGGTTTACACACTAGAAAAATTCTTGTGCACAAGTTGTGTACAAGTTGACATGCTTAAGAACAACCTCAGCAGTGTGTTTCTCATGACAAAAACATCATAGTGGAAAAGTGACAAACTATGGTATATCCATCTGGGTGCAGTATATTCACAACTAGATACCTAGATTAGGTATTTTTCCTAATACTAGGAAAGGTGGGTAGTAGTATAGGTGGGCAGCAGAAAAATACTAATATAGGTGGGTAGTAGAAAAAAATATACCATGTATGATTTATGTAAGTTAAAAAAGATATAAAATGAAACCATGAATATACTGTTTATAGATACATATGCACAATACAGGTTATAAGAAAAATGAAGAGGGATTCACTGGAGGCTTTTGACACAGTGGTAATTCTATTTTCTATAACTAAATAACATGGTTACTCATCACATTATTCTTTATGTCTTTTTAGATATATGAAATATTTCACAATACAGTCTACATTTTACAAAAGAAAAAGGTGTTTCTAATTCTTCACTGGAAATTTGCCTTACCACACTGGTAAAACTACATGCTGAGATGGGAGACCACAGTGCAGCAATGCAGGCATTAAAGACCTCAGTAATACAGTCAGAAGCATTTGTTACAAATGGTCACAAGCTCAAACAGGCAAGCAATGCTAGTATGTGTAACAGACCAATATGGAGCCAGTTGGTTGAAGACAGTACAGATGATTAAAGGGTTCAGAGCTCAAAAGGCCTTGCCTGGTCAGAAAAAACTTACAAACAAAATTTTAAGGGAATGAAAAGGTTTAACTTAAAATCTTGGCAGAGAACATGTATGTATGTATGTTTGTATTCAGCTATTAAAGTATTTCTTAGAAGCCACTAGCCCCTACAAATACAAATCAAGTATTTCTTACCTACTGTGGAATTATTGTTTACATATTGGGAAAGCAGATCCTCATCAGCCTGTTCATGCATTTCACTAGAAGCAAAGTCTTTCTTAGAGAAGCTGCTGTTCTTTTTGGAAAGAGCTGTTTTACTCTCAGGCTGATCTGAAACTGGAATTTCTACGGGCTTGTAGCTAGCGTGGATATACATTTCTTCAGGAAGCATGTAACCTTTACTAAAACATTCCAGCAACCATTTTGCTCCCACTACATGAGGCCTACAAAAACAGCACAGTTATACATTAGTTTAAGCTATGAAGACCATCATCTCACTTCCATTCAGTCCCATGCTGCACAGACAAGCAATTTTAACAACAATCGTTACACAAGTAAAAATTGCTTTGAATTAAAAATTGACAAAACCTGTGTGCTGATTTATTCCAAAACTGCTTCAATTCATCATCATAATCTCCCACAATAATGTGAGTTACATCTTCATTAAGCTGATTAAAACGAACTCCACCTCCACTGTTAATAAGCCTTCTCAGTTTATCTAGTCTTCTGCCACTAAAACCGCAAAGATATATCTGCAAAGAAAAAATTTGCTTTAGATCAATGTATTTAAGATGCTTGATTTCTCAGTAAAAACAAAATTAAGAATAGATATCCAAAAGTAAAAGAAAGAGATATTTAAATCCAATGTGTGTAAACAATCTGTATACATTTTAGGATACATTAAGAAATGAAGTGTTGGGCCGGGAATTTAGCTCAGTGGCACCGCACCTGCCTTGCAAGTGCAAGGTCCTGAGCTCGATCAAAGTGTTTTCTGAAACTGCTAAAATAAAATTTTTACAATCCCACAGTATTACTATCTTTCAAAATAGATACCTAGTAAGTACTGTATAGCTTTAAATAAAAGAGAAGTCAGAATACAACATCTTCTAAATACTGGTGCATAGCAATTTCTAGTTATCCAGGCAGCTTCTTAAATTGTGATGGTCTTAGTAAATTTTAAAGTAATTATGGAAATAATACTATAATTGTGATTTCAAAATATCTAGGCTTAAATCCTTGTTTTCAGCTACCACTATTAACCACCACACAAGCTAAGTTTCTAACACGATCCCACCAACTTGAACCACCCGTGGTACATGCCTGAGTGTTCTATCATGCAACTTGAACCACGGGTGGTTCAAAGCCACCTGGCAGCAAAACATACAAATTATAGCCCCACTGTGAATGTGTTAAGTTCTTTAATTTTCTTACCTCTAAAGAGGTTTCTTTTTCACAGAGTTAATTAAACCAAAATATATAACACCCAAGCAGTGCTCAGCTTGAGGACAAAATGCAAAAATTTATTAAAATTTACTTTTAATTACCAGGACATATATATCTAAACCAATTTCATCAACACAAAAATTTTTCACCTCTATTTTATATAAGGTGTCTTAAAAATTTAAGAATGACAAATCTCTTCCTGAATTTGTATGCCAAACTGAGTCACTTCCATTATTAGATGTTTTAAAATTAGGACACAGATACTTCCCTATATGTAAAGAATAATTAAAACTCTTATCTAGAACTAATATAGTTTATAATAAAAGATTAAACAAAATATTTTCTGTTCCACAAACAAATTGGTTAAGTTTTAGAAGTATAGAAGGATGAGACACTTCGCCAATTTCCTTAACAGTAATACAGTAACAAATCTCTGCTACTATATGAGAATTAAGAAATAAAGTATATTCTAAAACTCTCATTTTTGTCCTAGGCAACTGCTGAAGATGGAAGAGGGACAGATCCTGGGGATAGATGGCCAAGGTCATCTTCTGGGCTGCCTGCTGGTTATTTTCATGGCCAACCAAGTACTGCTGGGCTGGAAGGCAGTGCTTGTGCAATATGAGGGGATCAACATTTCTGGCAACGTCTACAGAAAGTAGTTAAAGTACCTGGCCTTCCTCCGCAAGTGGATGAATACCAGCCTGTCCTGCAGCCCCTAGCACTTCTGGGCCCCAAGCCACATCTGGCAGCCTGCTCGCTATCAGCTAGTTCTGGCAACCAAACAGTTTTCCTCAATCACAAAGTAACCCCCTTTTTCCCATATCTCACCCTTGTCCCCACAAAATTTCCTTTAAAAATTCTCAATACTAACACTTCAACTCAACTAAAAGTACTCCAATAAAATCAGACCCACATCAACTTTTTCTTCTCATCTACCACTATTACCCTCTTCAACCCCACCCCCTAGTGTCTAACACCCATTCTCCCCACCCCACTTCACCTACCTCATTGCAGAACAACCACAGATAAACTCTCAGTGTGCATAGAGAATAGGCAAAGGGGGGAAGAGTAACTGCAAGGGGTATCATATATAAGTGTTTTAATTTGAACCTGTGGTCACAGTTATAACCAGAAGTAAGTCTTTTGGCAAAACACAGGGACACAGTGGACATCACTTAAAGTAAATAACAGAAGGAATGAATACTAGCACTGGACATACAAAGCTGGAGATTATTCACAGGGAGGCGACATCCTACTAAAAATCTCTATATAAGCCACAAACTCTCCTGACTTCTCTAGTTCCCTTCCCACAGTAAATACTTCGCCCCAAAAAAAAGATGGGAAAAAAGGGCCATATATATATTTATAAAAAAAAATATATAAAAAAACAAACAGATACACATAAGAGAATGGGGAAGCAAGGAAATAGAAGATCTTTGAACCCCTACAACTCTTCCAAGGTAGAACAGGGGTACTCTCCCAAGGTGGAACAGGGGTACAAAGGAAGAAAAAACCAAATACCAGGAAGCAGAAATCTATGAAAAGTTCATAGATGGGATGAAGAAAGTGGATTAGTTCAAAGAGGAAATGTACTAAAAGTTTACAGCAATTCCATTCAATATGCCCCCAATGAATTTCAGGGAAATACAAGATAAAAAACTAGATGAGCTAACCAAAACAGTTCAAAATTTGAACGATAGATTTAACAACAATATGGAATCCTAGTAACAATGTCAGACAGAAATATCTGAAATTTACAAATTGTATAGAATTTATACATTACAGAAATGACCAATGTGAAGACAGAGTATCTGGCATTAAGGACAAAATAGTGACTTATGATAAAGAGCTCAGGGGAGCCAAAAAGAAAATAAGAGAACAAGAGAAGACTTATCTTGCATCTGCTAGATGACAACAAGAAAATCAATCTAAGGCTAACTGGAGTTAGAGATAAACTAGAAGATAGCTTAGATGGATTCACCAACATGCTTGCAGAAATCATGGAAGAAAATTTCTCGAATACAAGTAACTGATCCTTATAGAACACCAAACAATTATGATGAAAAAAGAAACTCACCAAGGCATAGCCTTATTAAATTATCAAATACCCAGCAAAAAAATAATTTTAAAAGCAACCAGAGAAAAACAAAAATCACATAGAAAAGTAAACCAATTTAAATCACAGCAGACTTCTAAATCCAAACCCTAAAGGCCAGAAGAGCTTAGAGTGAAGTATTTCAAGTCCTAAGAGCAAATAACTTCCAACCCAGATTAACTTACCCAGCAAAGGTATCCTTCAAAACAGATGGAGACATAGGTTATTTCCATGAAAAAGACCAGCTCAGAAGATACATGAGTGTTAAACCAGCTCTAGAGAAAATATTTAAGAATATTCTCAACAGAAACAATGAATTAGGGGCTGGGGATTTAACTCAGTGGCGCTGCACCTGCCTCAAAAGTGCAAGGTCCTGTGTTCGATCCCTGGTACAGCAAAAAAAAACCCCCCAAAAACAATGAATCAGACACAGCTAAAACCATAGAGGAAACTAGTGAAGTCAAAGGGATAAAAAACAGCAAAAAACAGGCAAAGAAAAAGAGCAAAGTACATACCAACAGATACAGAAGGTAATGACAGTAAATGACCAACCCATTTCAGTAATATCTCTCAATGTTAACAGCCTCGACTCTCCAAGTAAAAGACACAGACTGGCAGACTGGATCAAAAAACAGAATCCAACAATCTGTTGCATTCAAGAAACTCATCTAATCCAAAGAGATATTCAAACTAAAACTTAAAAGATAGAAAATATTTCATGCACCAGGACCCAGAAAACAAGTAGGAGTAGGAATTCTTTCAGACCCAATAAACTTCAAGCTGATTAGAAGAGACAAAGAAGGTCACTACATACTTAGTTAAGGAATCGCTCCAACAAGAGATAGCACTGATAAACATATATGCACTGAATATTGGAGCACTTGCTGTCATAAAACTAAAACTGCTGAAAATAAAAGATAAAAAAAAACTAACACAATCATAGTAGGGGATTTTAACACTCTACTTTCACAAAGAGATAGATCACATAAATAAAAAATCAATCAAGAAATTTCAGAGCTGAACCATACCTCTGAACATATGGGCTCAGTGGATATATACAAGTATTCCACTCTTCTATGACACAGTATACATTCTTTTCAGCAGCACATAATACTTTCTCCAAAATAGATCATATACTAGTCCACAAAGCCTGCTTAAGTAAATAGAAAATAATAGAAATTACCCCAGGCATACCACCAGACCACTAGGTAATGAAAATAGAAATCAACAACTGAAGAAATTTCAGAAAAGGCAAAAGCTCCTGGAACATTAACAATATACTCCTAAACAACCAATGGATCAGTGAAGAAATCAAAGAAGAAATTCAACAATTTCTAGAAGTTAATGAAAATGACATCAATACCTCTGTGACACTATGAAAGCAGTTCTACGAGGAAAATTCATAGCAATCAATGCTCACATTAGGAAAACAGAAAGCTCAAATAGACAACCTTACAAAAAAAGCTTAAGATACTTGCGAAACAACAACAAAGCAGCCCCAAACCAAAATTAAGGAAGGAAATTATAAAGAGCAGAAATAAATGAAATTGAGACTAAAAAGTTTTTTGTTTGTTTGTTTTTTGGTGAGACTAAAAAGTTTTTTTAAAAATCAAAGAATTGAAGAGCTGTCCTTTGAAGAATAAAATAGATAAGGCCCTAGCCAGGCTTACCAAGAGATAGCAAGAGAAAATCACATCAATGCAATCAGAAATGAAACAGATGAAACTACAACATACACTGTGGAAATCCAAAAGATAACTGCTTCAAAAAATTACATTCCAACAAATTAGCAAACTTTGAAGAAATGGACAGATTCCTAGATACATACAAACTACCAAATCTAATCCAAGACATAAACATGCTTAACAGCCCAATAACAAGCAATGAAATTGACACAGTAATAAAGAATCTACTAAGAAAAGCCCAGGACCTAATGGATTCACTGCTGAATTTGACAAAACCTATAAGGATGTTTTATCACCAGTACTACTCAAGCTCTTCAAAAAAACTGAAAGGGATAGAGTGCTCCCAAACTCATTTTATGGAAGCCAGTATTACCCTAAATACTAAAATTGGGTAAGACTCAACTGAAAAAGAAAACTACAGGCCAATCTCCTTAATGAATAGATGCAAAAATCCTCAACAAGATATTAGTAAAACAGAATGTAGCACATTATCAAAAAGATCATACATCATGATTAAGTAGGTTTCATCCCAGAGATGTGAGAATGGTTCAACATACATAGGTCAATAAATGTAATATATCACATAAACAGAAGGAAGGCCAAAACCCACATGATCATATCAATAGATGCAGAAAAGGCTTTCGACAAAATCTAACACCCTTCATGATAAAAACCCTGAAGGAGGGCCAGGGATTTAGCTCAGTGGTTTCACCACCTGCTGTACAAGCACAAGGACCAGAGTTCGATCCCCGGCACCAAAAAAAAAAAACACCCTGAAGGAAACAGGTATAGAAGGACCATATCTGAGTATGATAAAAAGCTGTATATAAGAAACAAATACCCAGCATCTTACTAAATGGGGGGAACTAAGCATATTCCCCCTAAGATGAGGAACAAGTCAAGGATGTCCACTATCGGCTCTTTTACTCAATATAGGACATGAAACATTAGCCAGAGCAATTAGGCAAAAGAAGGAAATAAAAAGGATACATGTAGTAAAGGAAGGTCTCAAATTATCATTATTTGCAGATGACATGATACTCTACATAGACCCAAAGAACTGTACCAAAAAACTCAGAATAAAAAACTTTAGCAATGTAGCAGAATACAAGAACACACAAAAATCATTAACATTCATGTACACCAATAATGAATGGAGTAAGAAGGAAATTATGAAAATAATACCATTCACAGTAGCTTTAAGAGAAATGAAATACCTAACCAATGAAAACTTAACCAAGTGAACGATCTCTACAAAAGAAACTACAGTACTCTGAAAAAGAAGACTGAACAGCACATGAGAAAATAGAAAGATGTCCCCTGCTCTTGGATAGGTAGAACCAATATTGTCAAAATGGCCATACCCCCAAAAAGTGTTATCAAAATATCGACAGCAAAGAACATGAAATTAGAAATTCCATATGATCCAGAGATCCCTCTGCTGGGTATCTTCAACAGCTAAAGACTTCATACAACAGTGATACACACACACACACACACACACACACACACACACACACACACCCCAATGTTTACACCACCACAACTCATAACAGCTAAATCCTGGAAACAGCCTGTATTCCCATCAAAAGATGATTGGATAGGGCTGGGGATTTAGCTCAGTGGTTCTGGCGCCTGCCTTGCAAGCGCAAGGTCCAGAGTTCGATCCCTGGTACCCCCCACCCAAAAAAAAGATGACTGGATAAAGAAAATGTGATATCTCTATACAATGGAATACTACTCTGCTATAAAGGATGACATATTTTAGACATCTGCAGGAAAATGAATGTACCTGGCAAATATAATATTGACTGAAATAAACGAGACACACAAGCTTAAACACCGTATGGTTTCTCTCATTTGAGTGAGGCAAAGTACAAAGAGAATAATAAGGATGGATAAAAGGGGACAAGGAGATGGATCTTTTGCAATGGGGAAGTGGCCCAATGGAAAAAGCGCAAAGGGTGAGGAGGAAAGAAAGGGGAAATAAGTAGACTAAAGATATGCTATATACAGGAACCTAAGAACCTCAATTAATGTAAACATTATATGCCACAGCATGAGCTAAGATTAATAATATCAACAAGAATGAAAAATGAGATAGGGGAGAGTTGGAGGAGGAGGGAGAGAGAGGGAGAAAGGGGATATGCCCCAAGATGACTATAAACTGCATGAACTGTAAACATGTACTAAAAAAACGAAAAATTAAAAAAACTCATTCTAAAATAGCACTCCTTTACAATACATTAGCATCATTATCTTCCATGTAGACACCTGAAGCATTTTGTGGCTTTAAATGAAAAAGAAACCAGACTAGTCATTTTACAAATAGGAATAATTTAGTATTGTGATCTAGAAGATCTGAAAAAGCACAATGTATTACTTTTCTATTAAGAAACTTATAAGATACATATTAAAAATATATTTATTTCTTCTTGTGTACTGAGGATTGAATCCAGGGCCTTTGCACTGAGCTGTATCCCTAGTTCTATTTTAAATTTCTTTTTCTTTTTTCTTTTTTTAAATTCTGAGAGGTCTCACTAAGTCACTAAGTTGCCCGGGCTGGGGTCAAACTTGAGATCCTCCTGCCTCAGCCTCCCAGAGTGTTGGGATTACAGGTATGTGTCACCACACCTGGTTTAAAAATTTAAATAACCCAAGAGATACTGAACAAAGCAGGGCCTCTCTGGATTAGGAATATAGACTTTGGGGTGGATGGATAGCCATTTAATGTCTGTATAACTGTGAAAAAGAATTTTAATTTTCTAAATGTTAACCTCAAGATAGTATCTATTAAAAGTTACCTGTGGGATTTAAGATTATATACAACGTGCTAATATATAACATATGAAATGATAAGCAGTGTTAATACATCATAAATATTTAATAAGTAATACTTATAAATAAAAACTTAGTAAGTGGCTCAAATTAAGAATTTCAAAGCACAATAGATTACTGCAACTGAAAGAGCTCAGAGGAGTTGAAAAGTGAAATGAATTTTGGAGGATATCAGATGAAGGCACATCCCAGGCCAACAGATCCTTACAACTAAGGGGTCAACACAGTGAGGGCATCTTTTTAGTTTAGTGGAAGGTTTATGTAGATAAAGTGCAAGTCCAACTCTAAGGGGCCTTCAAACTCAGGACAGGAAGTGCTGAGGTATATTATTACTTTCTGTATTCATTACATAATAAAGATATACCACGTACCCGACAACCATCTAATAAATCTTCAGGTGCTTGAAATGCACTGATGTCCAGATATTCCAGGTTTTCAAATGTAGGTTCTAATTTGCTATTAAGAATTGAACTGTATATGGATTCATTTATACAACTTCCATTTATGTTGGAAATGTGGCTGACGTCTGAAAGAGTTCGGCCTATTTTTTAAAAAGTATAAATTTATGAAAGTCAAATAGTCATTATACATTGCCTTTTAAATTAATTTTTCCTATAACCCAAGGTCTAGAAACAATTTCCAAAGTAAGAGTCAGAGATTTCTGTAAGACAGGGTCTTACTATGTACTTCAGGCTGGTCTTGAACTCACTATGTAGCCCAGACTGGCTTTGAACTCAAAGCCATCCTATCTCAACAACCCTAGTGCTGGGATTACAGGTGTGCACCAACACACCTTGCCTATTCAAAGGTTTTTAACAGAAATGTTGGTGGCAAAACATGAAAAGGAGAAATAAAATCGTCTCTTATGTGCTTCTCATAAAATGAAATTGCTGGGCTTAAAGTCCAAGAAACTTATATTTGAAAAAAATTTTAGATGTGTTACATACATGTACCAACTGCCCACAAGGTAATCGTTATGTACTACAAATATGTACTGGTAAAAAATAAAACTAGAAGAAATAATTTTGTAACATTTTGCCAGTGTGGGACCTACAACTTAAAAACTTTTAATTTTTATACAGATATTTCTACCTATAATAATCCTGATGAACTAATAAAATGTATTAATATTTTAATCAGGAAAGCTCTGAAAAATTATCTTAAGTCTTCATCCATTAGTATTTTTAATGTCTTTGCTCATCTCTTGCATTATATCAGGGTACTGGAAGAATGCAATTATTCACTCTAAAAAGAAATGTGAGGAGCAGTTATGGACTAATTTTTAATACAACTATACAATTTAGCTATTTTATTATACAATTAAGCCTAGAAGCATAGGGAAAAAATTAGAAATTCTCTATTATATCTCAGTGATCCTATTAACAAGTCAACATTTTTTTTTGTAATACTTAGGATCAAATCTAGGATCTTAAAATGCTACATAAGTGTTGTAGCATTAACCAACATGCTCAGCTTAACAAATCAATTCTACAGAAAATCTATTATTTTAATCTCAATGAGACTTACTATCAGTCGTGCTGATCTGACCAGTGGGAGTTGAAGTGTCAGGCAGAGTCTTTGCTTCTGGTCTAGGTTCTGCCTTGTATATAGACTCATCTTGACAAAAACCTTTTTCAATACTATCAAAAAACCACTGTGTAGTCACACAGTGTACATTCCATCTCTTGGCACATTCATATTTCTGACCTATTTATGTTAAGAAATAGAGAAATAAAGAAACAGTCAAATTATAGTTGTTTATTTTTAAAAACCTACCTGAAACAAGATTGAAGGTTACCTGTAATTTGTCTTATTTTTACACACTCTGCTACACAGTATGCTAAAAAGCAAAACTTAAGGTCATTATCTAATCATATTTTTGTATTGTATAAATCCATACTCCATGCAGGGCTTATATTCTTGCAATAAGACAAGAGGCAACTGTTGGGTAACTGATAATATTGAACCTGTCTGGATAAAAGCTCCATCACTTAATTTCTTTTGATCAGTTTCTTAATCTATAAAAAGGGGCTAATTCTGAACTATGATGTGTTTTGTTTTGTTTTGTTTTCTTGGCAATACTGTGGATCAAACTCAGGACCTTATGCTTGCGAGGCAGGCACGGCACCACTGAGCCTATGATGTAGTTTTAATAAGCATGTGTAAGACAACTGTGAAAACCAAATGTATATAATATAATAAATGTCAAAAGGATTTATTCCAATGTCAAAAGGATTCTTCTTAAAATCAAGAATAGACAAACAGATAATTATTACTTGTATTATCTCAAAAACTTTCTCTCTATTGGAAACAGGGTTTTGCTAAATTGTCCAGAGTGGGTTTGAACTTTCGATCTTCTGCCAAGGACAGGCATCTGTACCAACACAATTAGCTTTTTGGGACATTCTTGAGTCAATGGATGAACTGCTTTCAGATTCAGAAAACCGCAGCAGTGACAACTCTATTCACAATTGTCAAAATGAAAATTCTGACTTAAGGGTAATTACCAATCAACATTAAAAATTTTTGTCAACTCTTATTTATCTAGTCAACTTAGTAAAAGAGTATCAATATAAAAGACATAATAAAAACATTAAAATTATTTTCTCATATTTTTATATATACAAATACTAGTAAAAAAATATTGTCTAGAATAAAGTTTAAAGAATTATCACTAATAGTTTATTCTTTTACTTCCTGATCTGCAAACTGAATCCTGGCGTTAAAATTCTAGTTCATTCAGTCAAGCTGATTGGTTCAATTAAATATGACTTCAAGCCTTTTAAATTAGTCATTAAAAAGAAATGCCACTTGGGTATTATCACAGTTTTCTTGTTTTTCACCTCAACTTTTCTGTGAATTATCTGGTAACTGTGGAGTTTTGTTTGTTTGCTCTTTACTGAAAGAGCTAGTAAGTCATCGCTTCTCAGCCTTTTGGCTAAGAAGAAGTAAAGATCTAATAAGTCAGATTTTTTTTTTGGTACCAGGGATTGAACTCAGGACCTTGCACTTATGAGGCAGGCACCATGCCACTGAGCTAAATCTCTGGCTCTAATAGGTCAGATTAAAACATCATTGAAAGTTTTGGGTTTCTTATATTTGCTCGATTGACATGGATAAACATTAGGATGGTCATGAAATTTTTCTACAGACTATGACCCAAACTATCTTTACAAGATTTTAGGGGAAAAAATACCAAACTAGATTACATAATAACATGTCAGAAAACAAAAATTTTTATAAAGATTTTAAAATGTTAAATACTAGAGAACAAAATTACATTTGTCCATTTGTAAAACACAGTTTTTACCTTTTGGTTCCTGCACAATCAGGTGTGTACATTCATTCATTTTCAACTGTCCCATGTACTGGCCTCCATGCTTAATTGTGAGCTGCTGAACTGCCTTCCTGTCCAAGCCACCCAAACCAGTCACACAGATTACACAACCAAGAAAAATAGGACACCTGAAATCTTCCATGTTTATATCAGTATATCTAGTTATTTTGCTGGAGAAAACAAATGATAAAAAGGAACAAAAATGAATACACTAAACATACCAGATAGTTTAAAATTTACTAGAAGCATAATGACAAACAGAAATATCACTACTACTCTCCTCATTTCCCCCCTCTAGTCCTAGTGACTGAATCCACAGCTCTCCCACTAAGCTACAACTTCAGCCCCACCCCACCCCCTTCCCTTCTGAGATAGGGTCTCAAGTCACTGAGATGGCAGAGCTGGCACTGAACTTAAAATTCTCCTGCCTACCTGCCAAAGTGCTGGGATCACAGGCATGTGCCACCATGCACAGCTTGCTTTCCTTATTTTTTAAGATTTATAATAATTTTTAAGAAAAGGGAACTATCATTCAGGATTACACTCACCTAGTTCAAGACCATGTCTCTAATAAAAAGTAATATTTCAGCTACAGTCTTTCAAATAAAGCTGTTACAAGGGAAAGACACTATTTCATTAACTTTAAGCCCCTGCTGGTTAAAGGGGTACATCTTTCAAATATATAAGCCTGGATCTCTACTTAAAAACTCTAAGGTTCTTTGGTTGTCTACTAAAAAGTTTTAAATTCTTTCATTAAACTATGTAAGTGAAAGCAAGGATTTTTGGCCAAATATCAATAAAAATATCATTATCATTCTGTCGCTTTGTACACAGATATGCTGATGATGCAGTCAGTCTGGGAACATAATGCTGACAGACGCAGAGACATACTGAAGAGGTGCAGAATGGTGTTGAAAACAAGCCCAGAAAAATGCTGATTAGAATTTTCAAGCCAATATGATTCCTTGCTACCTAGATTTTTAGCTATCAATTAACTTTCAGGAAAAACTTCAGTGTGCCCCTTGAGAAAGGCTCTAAGTTCCATGAGGGAAGGAACACTATCTGGCTGGCTCCCTACACATATCTATCGCATAGCTCGGGCCAGAGGTGAAATGGGCTCAATTTACATGATTGATCACAGCTCAGCTGACAGCTTACATGTTTATATTCAATCTTACATATGCCTCCTTTGGAGGGAATGACTGCCAAAATGGTTAATTTATTCTCCGTCTTAATATATGGGCAAAGTATTGAAGGATAATGTAACATAAGAATTACAGAGTTGACAAAATGATTTTCTCAACGATTTCAGAAACACTGCTCAGAACAACTTTATCATCAAAGCATTTTACCTTCTGGCCAATGCTAAACCCATAGCCTTTTCTACCTGTCAACTTACACCCTGCTAATAAACACTTATAGATTCTGTTCTTCTGTTTTCCCTGGGGAAAGAATAATGACCTCATTTTTGTCCCTGAATAACAAATCCAAAAAGAATACCATAAAATTTCATCTAGGAAAACTCAAATTATGTCAAAATAATAGAATGCATCACTTTTTCAAATCTTTAAATATAAGAGGAAGGGGAGAGGAAGGGGAGGGGAGGGGGACATAAAAAGAATTGAAGAGGTGTTATATACATGTATTAACTCCCCACAATGACTGTAATCATTTTGTACTGCAAGCATGTATTAATAAAAAACAAATCTATAAATACATGAGTGTTTGTCTTACTTCTCTTGTGACTTCTCCCAAAGTGTTTGTATCCAAGAAGAAAGCAAAATAGGTTTCTTTAGATTTGCAGCAACTAAATATTTTTTGCTACCAACTTCTCCTGCAACAAGGTGAGTTACTGATATGTTAAGGTCTCTGAATACTCGTCCACCCATCATTTGAACGTATTTATGAACTTCTTCCTGCAGCCCCAGAAGAAAATATATTAATACCAAAGCAAACAATCTTTTCTAATTTTATACAATATTCCATAAATAGCTTTTGGTGTTGATAACCTGAATATACAAATATTTCACACTATTATAAAGTTAGTTAACCAAACTACTTTTTGGAAAATGAATATGAACTATAAATTTATTTTAAAAATAACTATTTTCCTAGTCACAGTATGTTTCAGTGCACAGATAAATCACACACCAGTGTGGTCCCCATGAGATTATACTGCTTAATGACATCACTGCCATCTAAATTTGTGTGAGAACACTCAATGATATAATCATCTAACAAAACTTTTCATAGACAGTATCACCACTATTAAGTGACAAGTGACCATATTTCTTCTTCCAACTCAATGAATTTACTGAACTATTTTGGTCCTGTAATAAAGATTATACTTGGGCCAGGGATTTAGCTCAGTGGTTCCGGTGCCTGCCTCGCAAGCGCAGGGTCCCGAGTTCGATCCCCAGTACCAAAAAAAAAATACTTTTACATAATGTATATTTTTAAAAATATAAGTTGCACCTGTATAATACATTGAAATATATTTTCATATAATTTTTAACCCCTTCTCCCCCCTGGAGACAGGGTCTTGTTATATAATTCAGGCTGGCATTGAATTTGCAATGATACTCTTGCCTCAGGCTTCCAAGTGCTAGAATTACAGGCATGTACCACCATGCCTGGCTTTTCCTGGAATTCCTTTTTAAAGATTATCCACCTACGATGGAAAAATGTGATTAAAAAAGCAATCTCTGACTGTAGGAGAAAAAGTGAGTTTCCTTTTAAATCAAAACAAGAAACTTCAGGGGCCTGGGAATTTAGCTCAGTGGTTCCACCGCCTGCCTCGCAAGTGGAAGGACCCAAGTTCAATCTCCAGTACCAAAAAAAAAACAAACTTCAATTATCCATTTTCCACAAAATGGACAATTGATTTACAAAAAAATATACACTGTTGATTGTTACATTCTACACTTCATTAAGTCATGAATACAAATACCAAGTGCACAATCTTTTAAATTATTTCTTATGCAGTGAAAAATTAAGTGTGAAGGTAAACAGATATAGAGTAATATTCAATACCTACCCTCTTCTCTTTATCCAGGCTTGTACAAGATACAGTTACATTAGACATAACCATATTATAAACTGGATGTTCAGCTCTTGGGACACATTGTTGATAGTGCATACAAAATAAGACTACTTGGGGACCAACAATTCTGCAGCTGAGCTACAAAAAAAAGAAAATTTCAGTACATTAAGATGGAGAAGACTACCAATCTTACAAAATTACATTTGGTAATATTTACAATTATTTACAGACATTACTGACTACTGCAGAAAAATCACCAAGTTGTTAAAAGAAAATAAAAAGACCATTAATTTCTCACACTAAATAAACATGCACACACAAAAGCAAATTAAACAATACAACTGTCAAAAGAAGTAATTTCTGAGAGCTCCTCACTCAAAACTAGTATCAAAATTTTAATCTCTGAAACAAACACAATAATGCAATAATCTTATGCTACAAGTAGGAAGCATTCATGCATACTTTTCAAATGAAGTACTCAAGCAATGAAGCAGCTTAAAAGAGTAAAAGCCTGTAGTAAGTCCCTCTAAGAAACCTATTATGTTACCAAAAGGTCTATAATCCAAGGCAGTTTCTACATTTGGGTTTCAATTACATTATAACTCCCTTCTTTCTAAGGAAGACCAACGGAGACGTCTAAGATAATAAACTAAAACAATGACTTTTCATTTTCACTGATATTAAGTGAAGAAAGGTGAAAGTTTTACTCAACATGAGCATACTCAAGCCAAACTAAAAAGCCCCCAGTTGCCAAAGTCATCACTGTCTGACTGATTTAAATATCTACAAGAAAAAGACTACTACTATCATTTTGGTCAGTCATAAATAAGACAATGAGTTTTTGATGCTACTGACTCTGACAAGGAGTTGTATTTCAAAAAGGAGGCTAACACCAACAATGCTCTTGGCAGGGTGGGCACAGACCTTCCATAAATTGTATAGATACTGCATCTACCTACTCGGCTATGTTTTCTTCTCCTTCAAACAAGAACCACTTCTCTGTAATCTGGATGGAATTATAGCCAGTTTATTTTTATTTCAATGCTTCTCTCTTGTCCAGACACCAAAAAGTGAGTCAGTAGACTCTAGAATCAACAAAAAGAAATAAGATGGCTCATTGGTATAAAAATGCTTCCAAGGTAATTTTCAGACCTGATACAAGGTAGAAAGGTACTAAAATTCTGTGTGCAAGAGCACACAGAAAGTCAGTAAGTTAATAAGCACTATGTTGCACTACACTATTATTTCTCACTGATGTATCTTACAATCTCAGTTTTAAGTACAATAAACTCCATCACTAAACTGCTTAATTACAAGATTCACTTACACTAAATGAAGCTATATTCCTTGAAATAATAATAAAAGCCTACTATAACAACATTAGTTTTCAGAAAACATTATTCTGATCTCCCCAAACCAAAAGAATCCCAGTGTACGCAGAATTTGCATACTTTGTGATCAGTGAAAACCAAAAAAATACAGTCTACCAAGTAAATATCTGGAAGTTAGCAAACCTTTTTAAGGTGATCAAAGACAGCACCGCTAAAAGGGTCACAGATATAAAGAGATCTATCACTCTCCTTTATTTTCAATGCTTCTTCTTCCGTAATAATCTGAAGATATTCTTTTGACTGGAATTCTTTCATTGACTGAAAGTAAAAATGAAATAAGAATATACTTGGAATTAGTCTTCCAAATTTAAATCCTATCATTTTTTCAAAATACATCTTAAAATCCTTTTCCCTACTGAAAACAACTATAACCTCTCACCTACACCACTGTAGAAGCCTCTCAACTGGTCTACTTCTCCCTGCCTTGCCCTAAATCTATTCTCCACACAGCAGTTTGTAACCTTTTACCCATCACCACCATTTGAAAAACAAAAAAATCAGATCATGGCAACTCTCTGCTCAAAACCCTCTAATGTCAGCTGGGCATAGCAGCTCATGCCTGTAATCCAGGACTGGCAGCTGAAGCAGAATTGTCAAGGTAAACCCAGCCTGGCAATTTAGCAACTTGGTGAGACCCTGTCTCAAAAATAAAAGATCAAAAAAGACTGAGGATGTAGCTCAGAGAAGGCCCTGGGTTCAATTTCCAGTAAGGGGGAAAAAAATCCAAACAGCTTCTAATGACTTCCCCTCACACTCAAAATTCACACTTCTTATCATGGTCCAAAAGACCACAGGATCTGGCCCTCACCTGTTTCCCCACTTACCAGGGTTTATCTCTAGCCACACCCACTTACTGGCATAACCTGCAACAAGCTAAGCATGATCTCATTTAGAGGCTTTGCTCTTTTTCCTGCAGCAGGGAACATTCTTCTCCCAGGTCTTCACCTGATGTAATCCTTCACTTCTAGCAGGTCTTGCTTAAATATCACCTCCTTGGAGATGCCTTTCCTGATAATGATTTTCTTTCTTTCTTTTTTTGTTTTTAAAGTGGTAGTGTTAGGTATCAAACAGACCCAGGACCTTATGTATGCTACCCAAGTGCTCTACCATTGAGCTATACCCACAGCCCCCCGATCACACTGATGCTTTCTTAAAACCCTCATCACTTTAGCCTATTTTATGAAGAAAAATAGCACTGATATTTTATAAATATACATATTTTTGCCTCTCTCCTATAGCAATGAAAATTTCATGATGTATCTTGTTTGCTCTCATATCCTGACACCCAGTAAGCACTTAAATAGTTTCTGAAAAAAATTTAAGTTCTATGTTTAAAAAAAACCAAAAAACTTGCAGTGATCTTTTAAAATTAGATACACTGCTCTTGTTTTTTGTTTTTGTTTTGGTACCGGGGATAGAACTTGGGACCTTGTGCTTGAGAGGCAGGTGGTAGCACCACTGAGCTAAATCCCTGGCCCCGCTGCTCTTCTGATTAAAACTCTCTAAAGGGCCAGGGATTTACCTCAGTAGTTCCATGCCTGCCTCGCAAGAGCAAGGACTGGAATTAGATCCCAGGTACCAAAACAAAAAACAAAACAAAACTCTCTAGAGCCGCTCCAATGAAAGAAAAAGTCAGTCTTCACAATGGCTCACAAGGCCCTATATGACTTTTTTTTTTTTTTTTTTTTTTTTGAGGTACTGGGATTAAACCCAGGGTCTTCTCACTAAACTACATCCTCAGTCCCCTTTCTTTTTTTTTTGGTACCAGGGATTGAACTCAGGATCTTGCGCTTGTAAGGCAGGCAGCGGAACCACTGAGCTAAATCCCCGGCGCCTTTCTTTTTAAAAATATTTTAAAAGGGTCTTAATAAATTAAGTTGCCTGGGCTGGGCTTCTGGATCCTACTGCCTGACTCCCAGAGTGCTGGGATTATAGGCATGCCCTACCATGCCTAAGTCTTCCCTGATTCTCTTCCCTCATCCCTTGCTAACTACAGCCACAAGAACGTTGGAAACACACAGCAAGCACCTTCCTAGGGCCCTGGACATGGTTGCTCCCTCTGCCTGAAACTCTCTTCCACATATCCACAGGACTATTTCACCACCTCAAGTTTAAATATCTTCAACACAAAGGCTACCCTGATTATACTCTACTTCATAAAGTTATAACCTTACTGTTTCCTTCTCCAACGAACATCCTCTGGAACCCCTTAAATTTTGCTTTTTCTCTTCTCACAGCACTTAGCATATTATAACACACTATATACTTTTCTCATTTATCATCAGATTATCATCTATTTCCTGCTGCTAGAATGTGAGCTCTGAGAGAGGAGAAATCTTTGCTTGCTCTGATCGCTGATGTATCCCAAGTATTAAAGCAGGACCTATCAGATCATGGACACTCAATAAATACTTGCTGAATGAATGCACTTGAAGGAAAAAACTTGTATAACTGTTTCTCAAACTTCAACATGTATTAGGAATCTTGTTTAAAATGCAGATTCTAACTGTCAAGTCTGGGTTAGGGCCCAAGATTTCTAACAAACTCCCAGGCCATACTGATGCTGCTAGCTGCTGTAAGCAGCAAAGCTCTAACTCTACTCCTCCTGTCACTCTGCATAATAAAACATACTTTTAATAAAAACCAATCCAGGACCAACCCAAAATTTTTCAGCATACAAAGTACCAATCTGGTAAGGAGAAAAAGAAAACCATTTTCAAGAACTGCAGATCAGCCACATTCAACCAAAATGTCATAATAGATGTCAAGCACCTCCAAATACATAACATACTTATATCAAATTATGTAACAAAGGTATAGCTACATTAACAGATTACAGCAAAATCATGTGAAAGATTTCTGTTATTAAGGCGTAAAGCCCAACACATCAAAAACACTTAACAGCATCAAACAAGACAAGCTCAACTATTCTTACCTCAAGAGCTTTAAAAAAACATTCGGAATTGTTTGAACACTTTAAAAACTTCACAAGTAACGGTTCTTGGTCATTTGGGGACATCGCTGAACTGCCAAAATAAAGGTACCATTAACAAAAACAAAAATATATTATGTAGGAAGTTAAACGTTTAACGCACCTACTTTGCAGACAAGAATGCCTCAGGATAGACATTCTGGCCTTGCCCATGAATTCATCCATGACATTTGCAAGAAACCCTAGACTGTGGGCAAAGTCAAGGAAAAAGAAAACAACACTAATCCTTGCAAAACTAACGTCCCTGAACTGAATACATTCAGGGCTCTTGCTATTGGCCCCTCGACCAAAGGACATTCTATTGAACTAGGCTTAAGGATATACAGAGGCCATTTGTGGCTGCTGGTACTCACGGCCTGCGAGGTTTGTTCATCTCTAAGTAAACAGATCTTAAATATATACAAGGCAGCCAGTTGGCAAGGCAGTCCCTCCCAAAAAACTAGATGCTCCAGTTCCGCAAGTCCAAAGGAAAGGCCTAGCTCTTGGAACACCAAAGCCGCGTTCTCTCCGGCATCAAAGGCCCACCCACCAGGCCCGCCGAGGACCCCTTACCCCGACAGGAAGCTAGGGCCTGCAAGGCCTGAGGAAGCGCCGCGACCCCCCGGAAGGGACAGACAAGATGCTGGGTCCTCACTCGCCTCGATGGAGCCTGAGGGTCTCTAGACAGAGAATGGGGGGGCGCGCGGCCCGCAGGTCAGCAGCTGGGGTCGGACGCCAGCCCTGCGCACAGCCCCCGCCACCTGGCGGCGCCCCCAGCCCTGAGTAAACACGAGAGAACCCGGAAATTGTAGAGGACAAGAACTGACTTTCGCGCCAACCGCACCGACGCATTATTTTTCGGCGGAAGTGACGTCAGAGCGGCGGCGGGAGGGCGGGAATGTCGGAGTGATGGTGGGAGGTCCGTAGGCTGAGGGGTCTTCTGGGCTGGGGGCTGGGCTTGGTCCTAGATGTTTAGGATTTTAAAGGGTGACTTATCAGAAGGAGCAGCAAGCCAGCGGTGTCCCTTTAGTAGTGGGGTCCCTAAGCGTACAAGAATAAAGGCAGGGGCCAAAAGGACTTATCAGGTAATCATTTCCTCCTGGCGAATGTTAGTCAAAGCTCCAGAAACTTAGGTTATCATCCAAAAAAACTCAAAGCACCAAATAGTGGTCTACACTTTAGAGAAGTGAAAACTGAGGTTAAGAAAAGGTCAGTGAGGCCGGGAATTTAGCTCAGTGGTTCTTCTTCCTGCCTCGCAAGTACAAGGTCCCGAGTTCGATTCCCGGTACCAAAAAAAAAAAAAAAAAAAAAAGTAATTGCTGAAAATGTGTCCACACAATAAATGGTAGAATTAAGATTGCATCAAAGGTCTGACCACAGGGGGTTATTTTCCTTTCACCATAGCAGGAATATAATCGCCGGATACCACAGGCAAAAGGTCTGAAGCAAGTAAAGACAATGGAATAGCTTGAATGACCTGGCTAACACAAAGATCCGCAGTGGTCTCTGGTCTCCTCTCCTTCAATAAGTATTTCCATTTTCTTGGATTTGTCTGCATATAGGGAAATTCTGGAACGAGTCTAATGTTCAAATGGCAAGGGGAGCTGGGATAGGTCTGCGGAAGGTTAGCCAACTGAAAACTAATGATAAACTGCTTAGTGCTTCTGCTTAGTGCTTTTTGTTCTTGACTATGGAAATAGAGAAAAATGACCTAAGATTGAGTAAGGTGAGAGTTTAATGCTGTGTATCTTTATTGTTTTTGTTTTCTTTTTAGAACCCAATAAGCAGCTTGGCTCTAAGGGTTTGAATACACTCATGGAAGATGACAAAAATTCTTTGCTTGACCAAACTAGGCAAGCTACTGAACCTTCTCCTAAGCTTACCTGTAGATTTCCTTATAAAATAGAGTTAGCCCCCTCCACCTTTGATTATCTGGTAGTGTTCCTTATTCGCACTGTATCAGGTGATGTGTGATAACTCTGGCATGTCTTCAGCAAGAATTGTTTGGTTGGTTCAGCCAGAATCCCCCTTACTCTTGACACTATCAACACTATCTTTTAGGAAATTTCTCTCTCTCTCTCTCTCTCTCTCTCTCTCTCTCTCTCTCTCTCTCTCTCTCTCTTCTTTCAACCTATTCTGATGGTTCTGAATAAGTCTGCATTACCTTCCAGTTGTCATTGAAGAATTATGTTTACCATAGGTGAATCAGTAACACTGAGGCTCAAAGGTAAAGTTCTGGTTTAGGGAAGAGGATGAGAAAAGCCTTAAAAACAAAAAAGAAATATCCACAGTTTATTGTTGACATGCAAATCTGTTCTAAAGCTACACTACCTGTATCTGTAGGGTACTGTGTATTTCACAGGACTCCTGTTTGCACTACAACCATTTACTCTCCTCAGCAACCCTGCAGAATAGGCACTATTGTCACATGTCACATAGATGGGGAGAGTGAGGCTCAGGGACTATGTGTCTTACACACAGCCACACAGCCCTGGAGGTGGCTACATCGGGGCTTGAAAGGAGGTTGAGGAACTGGAAATCCTGAGCCCTCCTGACGCCCCCCACTGCTCCTACACGTGAAGCCTGGCCATCTCTGCATGAAGGTCAGCATTAGGCAGGAACCATGCCTGGCACTTCTGGAGCTGAGTAAAGGACTAGAGAAGGGAGGAGGAGGCAAATGAAAACCCACCCTTTGGCTTGTACCAGGCTGAAACTGGGAGTCACCCTGGTCTTTAGCAGAGGAGACTACTTCCAGGGACAGGTTCTCCCATCTTGCTGTACCTGTCCCTCAAGTACCCAATCCTAGAAAATAGATGTAACAGTGGTCCTCCAATATGGTCCCTGGGCCACCGACATTGCCATCACTTGGGAATTTATTGGCAGTGAAAATTCTTGGGCCTGACTGACCTTAGACCTACTGAGTCAGAAATTCTAGGGTATATTCTGTGCCTTAAGCCCTCCAGGTCGTTCTGATGCACATTAAAATTTAAATAGCCATTCTCTGGAAAAGAGTAACAATGGTTATATAGGTTTTATGATCTATAAAGATTTTGGTAAAAGTGGGGAATGGTTGTGATGTATCCTCAGAAGCTGGGATTTTGGAATTAAATTTTCTCTCACCTTCCTGGCAGTTAGTGGTCACTTCCTGGTTTTTCTGGCACTTCCTTCACCTAGACCTGAACACTACAATCCCAGCTTTGGGTGAGATAAAAGGAAAGTTTATATTTATCTATCTGTAAAATAAAACAACACAAGAAACAATTATGAAAAATAGATACTTTTAAATTGAGTGAGTGATATAAATTTATATATTTATTATACTGTTTTGGTTTTTTGAGACAGGATCTCACTGCCAGAGACTCCTGCAGTAAGTCTCTAGTGCCCACCTGCCCAGTATTCGACACAAGGTTGAAGAGAAACTTAAGCCAGAGGTAAAGAGAAAGTGTGAACTGGGACTGCCAATACTCCCCTGGCAAAAGGCACTGGCACATCTCTTCCACTGAATTTTATTATTCATCAATGAGGGTAAAAGGTGCAATACATGTAATTTCCATGGAAACCAATGCAGGCAAGGCTTTAAAGAGAAGAGTCAAAGCATTTTCAAATTAGAAGTAAGACAGATAAAATATATGGTTGTAATTAGAGCATTGTCCTTCAAGCTATGAAGGCACTAATTGTGGGAATGGAATTTGATTGCGATTTACTCTGATCTCAGCTACACATGTCATCTCATATTAGCCTCACAGCTTCATAGGCTGGTCTCAGCTATAGCCGTTAGCAGGGAGGTCAAATTAACCTGCAAGCTATGGCACTGCTCATGAGATGCTTCTGTGAGTCACATAGCTTCAGTCAGACTCGCTTCTTAAAGTAAGCCAAATGAGGGCTTTAACTCCGCAGCCTGCACTGCCTTCAGCAGACTTTGGGCATAATATTGCAGGATCTGGCATCTCACTATGTATTCCAAGCTGGCCTTGAACTCACTATGTAGTCCAGCTGGACTCAAACTTCTGACTATCCTTCTCCCTCAGCCTTCCAAGTGCTAAGATCACAGGCATATGCCACTATGCCAGGTCTCTTATTATACTTTGCTGTAAAGGTAATATTTTTCAAAATTAAAAAACTTAAAAAGCCTTTTTTTAGTTATAGAGTTTTTTTTAATCACCAGAATGGCTTTATTTTTGTCACTGACACATGCATGAGACTGTGATTTTATCATTGTTTGGTTTCTTAAATAGTACTTATCTATGCATTTAAAATATACAGGCTGAGGATTTAGCTCAGTGGTTCTGCCGCCTTCCCCACAAGCACAAGGACCAGAGTTCAATCCCCAGTACCAAAAAATAAATAAAATAAAATATATGTTTACATTTAAGAAATGTGACACACTAAAGAAGTCCTGGGGGGTGGGGGAGTCCTTTGTAAACACAATCCTTTTTCAATATATTTTCCTACTTTGTTTCATACATAAATAACTTAATCTACAAAATCATTAATAAAACCATCAGCTCTTTTTTTTTTCCCTTAAATTCTTGTATTGGTACATTTTAGGTATACAATATGTTTACATTTATCATTGGGTGCTTGTACCTGTACATGATGTATCTTAGTTCTTATTTTTTTCCCATTACCTGTGCGCCCTTCCCATAGACTTCATTTCCATTTTTTTTCTTTTCTCATAATTTTTCCTT
>NW_004624730.1:10006295-10024747 GCF_000247695.1 Heterocephalus glaber
GAGTGGAAGTCTGAGTTTGTGACTTGCTTAAATGTCTTCTTATTTTTGTTTTTGGTACTGTCCTTGGTTTAGTTCCTGGGTTGATATTTTGAAATTGCTTATTGTAAGTATCTTTGTTGATGTATTTAGAACCCTTATGGAATGATTGCTTTTCAGAGGTGTCTTCCAGATATAGCTGGTCTTTAGGTTTTGGGTCTCTAATGCTCTGAGGCTATCTCATTTTCATTATACCAGGATGGACAACTGAATAGATCAATCACAACATCTTAGCCCAAGTGATACAATCAGCAATACCGTAGCATCAAATACATCATTAGAGAATGACAATTTGTGGTAGTTATTAATCTATCACCTTTAAAAATGAAGGGCCTCCTTCAGGTTATGTCTCTGCTGTCACAATAGACAACATGGGCAGCAGTGTGCAGTTATAAGTCAATGAGTCTCAGCAAGCCAGAAGCAGACCCATGAGATTCAGGCAGATTTCTGGCTGCAAGTCCCATGTTGAGCTCCCTGTCCACCTGCAGGGTTCCACTCTGCAAGGTTCTGTTGCAGGTTTCAGCTGCCTTTCCCCTGAAGAAAGTCCAGGTTCCAATGGGAGCTGATGATCCCTCCAGCTTACCAAGCACAGCGGTCTGATGTGCCTTTATTGCAGAGATTCTCTTCATTTTTCCAGTGAGCTTGTTTTCATCATGGAGCCTGAGAGAGGCTGTCTCTGTGTTGTTCACTTCTGCAGCTCAGGACAATGGCTTTTATGTCCCCCTGTGCCTCTGCAGTGTGGAACCAAGGAGCTTCACAGCCAGAAGGCCAGAGGTGGTGGGAAGGGGGCAGGGGCCTGTTGTTGGAGGTGCCCATGAGGCCAGGCTGGGGCTGGTGGGCGTGCCTGGGGGGAGTCCTCCTCACCCTGTCTTGGTCCCAACCCTGTCCTGGTCCCAAGCCTGTCTTGGTCCTAAGCCTGTCCTGGCTGCAAGCTGGTGGAGCAAGCCAGAGGAAGCAGTTCCCCGTCAGGCTGGGTCCCGCTTGACCAAGCTGGGGCTGGTGGGCATGCCCGGGGCGGGGGGGGCTCCTCACCCTGCCTTGGTACCAATCCTGTCCTGGTCACAAGCTGGTGGAGCAAGCCCCCATCAGCTCTTAAGGCCTAGAAATATACACAAAATTTGCAGTGTGAGGAAAGTGTTTTCTCTGATTTTAGAAATAACATGCAATATTTGTTATGTTTATTATTAAGTAAATACTTATCACAAATTCTCACTGTCTTCTAATTTGTTCTTCCAATAAAACTTTTCAGTTTAATTGATGAAGATACCATATATTTGAAAAGTCAAAATAGTCAAAGGCCAAGTTTTTTTTAAATGGCAAGGAAGGTGGCTACTTAAACATTGCTAAATTGTATTATAATCACTCATGTATCTGAACAAAGAGAAATGCTACTGAAAAGTGAATTCTTGTACCATCATTTAAATAGCATCTAACAAAATTTAAAAATTAAGAAACCATAAAATCTGATTAAATCTCTGTTAGCATTGCAAAAAAATTTTTTTCACTGAGATTGTGTAATAGGAACAGAACCAGTTCTATCCTAAATTTTCTAAAATTTATTTTTGAATCATCACTTTCATGAGTTAAAACTTCAAGGGTAAAAATAAAAACAAATAAGGATTTTATAAAACCATAGTTGTAATTCCTGAGTCACATTTCATTGACTTTTGTTTAATGACTATGAATCCTACTTCTTCAGAAAATATTATATTTCTTGAAATATATGACCTATCTAGAGATTTATTAAATAACCACACAAGAGTATTAGGTAAGCATTCCAGTTACTTTTATGTAATAAAAATAAAAAACAAATTTTTCTTTTTGGCTGCATTTCAATTTATAAATTATTTTTTAGGCTTTTACAGAGTATAAAACAGAAAAATTCTCAATATTCCTATTGAATTTAAATGATTAAAACTAAAAGTAATACTAAGCTAAGCACTACCATTACTTTAAAATATTTGAGTTTCTAGAAGTTTTATTTTTTTCTTCAAAACAAAAATGATTGGCTCACACTGTTAACTGCCCAAAACTTTAAAAAAACCAAATGTTCTTTGTTAAAGAGCAGATTACATGAAATTTTTTCTATGCTCTTATTTTAAAAACAAGTTTCTGGTGGGCCGGGGATTCAGCTCAGGGGCACAGCGCCCACCTCTCAGGTGCAAGGTTCTGAGTTTGATCCCTGGTACAAAAAAACAAAAAACAAGACCCTGGTATACATAAAAAAAAAATCTAAATCAAAATTCACAAATGGTGGCTGAAATCCTGTCAGCTTTGAGCCTAATGCAACATAAATGCACAATTGTTATAAACAATTCAAAATTAAAGTTTATAACAAAAATGTCAACAAGTCATAACTACTGCACATACCTGCTGATAGGTTCCACTATACTTCAGCCAGGCACAGCAGATGTGTACATCTGACAGACAGACTGCTTAGTAAATTGAAGCTAGCAGAGCTGTAAGTAAGGAATACATTAACTATGAACACAGAGATGCCAAAGCATCAGGGCCATTTAAAAAAAAACTCTAATGATGCAAGGTAAACATATCTGATAGTTCTCTCTGTAAACCATTTTCCATTGATTTATAAAGCTATAGTTTTATAATTCTTTTTAAAAGGAAATTTTTTCTACACTGCTACATGCAGTAATTTCACTGTACATAGTTGACTACAATGCAATCTTTAAATCTCTTTTAGAGATTGACATATCTCATCAGAATTACTTGAGAAAGTCAGCTTGTATTTTCAGCAGCCTTTAGTGTTTCAGTAGCCTTGTGAAGCTCTTTAATAACTGATGATAAAGCTTCTGGGTTAATGCCTTGTTCACAAAGTCATACACAAATAGACAATTTCCATATCTAAACCAGTATTCAAAATTTTTGAGATCTCAAGTAAGACATGCGTGGCCTCCCTCACCTCATTAAGGTTCACTGATGTGGCAGCCACTGCTGCCCAACACTGCTGCCACAGAGGGAGGCTGGAGATGGGCCTGACCTGAAACTGGAGTGCCTTCTTTTCTCCTGGACAGTCTTGCCCTAGATATAGGGTTTTATGGTTGAGTTTCCCAAGCTCTATAAATGAATATGTATAGATAAAAGTAAGTTAGTAAATAATCTTTATTGCTGCAGAACTAGTAGTCTTAGAGTGGCAAAACATTTGTTTAAACTGTTGCCTTTGGTAACCTAGAAAGTAGAACACAGGCCACTGAGTCTGCTGAGATCTGAGAAAGAGTAGAATGTCAGCAGCACATGTTGGTTGCTATTGGCTACATCTAATTAGGTACAGTATAATAAATTGAGGGTGGTGACCCCTTCCTGTAATCCTAGCACTCTGGAAGTTTGAGGCAGGAGGATTGCAACTTCCAGCCCAATCTTGGTGATTTAGCAGCTTAGCAAAACCTTTGCTCAATACCTTTGCATACATACATACGTACGTACATTCATACAAACAAAATGGCTGGGGATGAAGCACAGTGCAAAGGCCCTGGGTTCAATCCCCAGTACCACAGCCAACAAAACAAAACCCAATTAGGTATTATAATAAAGAGGCAATCTCAGGGAAGAATTGGCATGTTTGCAAACAAAAATAAAAGGGAATTTAACAATTTAAAAAATAGATGATTTTGCAATGTTGGAAAAGCTGACTTCATTTAGGTCCTAAAAAGAGAAACCTGAGAGAGGTTTTGAGCGTTCGTTGTCTGTTACAACCCATTGAAGTGGGAAGACCTAATTAAAGAGTATGATTCTCTTACCCAGGCTATGTAGCTACCATCAAATTCATGAAAGAGGAGTGTAGATCCATGGATAGCAATCAGGCCTGAAAACTATGTCTAAGAAAGAACTGTGGGTGGTTACTACTGTGGGGGGGTCACTATGCAGGGAATGGTTCCACATGGCTTCCTGGCAACCTTACACCTTATAGACAAAGGCTTTTTTCACGGCTATCTGAGCCTGGCCAGAATACCCTGTGGTCTTCACAGGAAGCCTCCGAGGAATTCCTAAAAGGCTGATTTCAAATTGCCTTTGGAAGGATGCCATGAAATAGTTTCTCATCATCTTCCAGGTTCTGTTGAAACACGTGACTTTCTGCTCCCACTCCTATGTGAATAGAGCTGTAGAATATACAGGCATGTAGTTGCCATCCAGATTTGGCTCCTCAGCAATTACAGCTCCCACAACTCACATTGCATTCGTGTTTCAGTGTCATTCTTTTTGGTATATGGGACAAGGACCCAGGGAGCTAGCCCCTTTGGATTCTTTTTTGCTATCTATAGAAGTTATAAATGGTCTAAAAGTATCTCATATTATCTTTACCAGTGAAGTCAGGCTTTGCCCTTGACCTTTGCCCTTGACTAACTGGAAGCAAAAAGACCCGAAAAATATGAACTTTTTTGGTACCTGGGATCGAACTCAGGACTTCACACTTGCCATGCCAGGCAGGTGCTGTACTGCTAAGCATTTTGAGAGTGTTACTTTTTGAGCCAAACCACAAGCATGGAGTAGTCAAAATTTAATAAAATTCTCAGAGTTTGCAAAGCAGGAAGTGGGTGAAAAGCCACACAGCTCCAAGAAGTGCAAACTCCTCACTACCCCTTTCAGATGTGACCAGAGAGAATAATTGAAAGGTATGACTCTCCCAGAAGGAGATGCCAGGGACCTTGGAAAACTATGGAGCTTCCCAAAGCAGCACCTGAATCCAATTAGAACCTCCAACCAAGAACTTCCTAGTGCCTGGCCCACCTTCAAAGCTGATGCTCACTTCCTATGGCTGGGGGACTCTACTCTTCCCCTTTCTAAAAGGAAGTTTTCTTGTAGTTTTTCTGTCTCTATCCCACTATATCAGATGTGTGTTTGGGCAAAGGGAAAAAGATAGACTTGAACTTGTCCTTTTACTTCCTATGTTATCAATGGGCTCTGACAGAAACCATGTAGCAGATCTTAGTGTCCCAAACTTACCACTTATACCCATCAGGAAACTTTCAACTGCTATATCTGTGTTTTTTGTTGTTCTGCTTTTTTTTTTTTCTCTTTCATGAAGTACTCTAGCAGAGGAATCTTCTGTGCCACCATTTGGTGTACAAAACCTTTATTTGCATGCCCCTTGGATGTCTCCTTGCTGCCAGGGACCTTGGACAGTAATGAGCATCTTCTTTACATATAGGTAGGGGTCATATGACTGAGCATGGCCAATAGAATATAGGCATTTCTGGCCTTGTCAAAGACAACTTCATGTATAAGCTCCCACATTCTTCCTTATACTGCAATCTGGATGCCAACACACTGGTCGGTCTTGGAAGCCACATGGTGAAAGTGGCAGAGCTTCTTGGCCTGGATCTCTGAGTGACTGAATGGAGCTATGAAGCTGAACAACTGACCACCACTCAATGAATCACTTCCAGTGCTGCCAGCTGGGCTTTGTGTTAGTAAGAATTTGAATCCTGCACTAAACCATTAAGATGTTGATGGCTTTTATGGTAGCTAGCACCAGCATAACCAATTCTGCATTGTTTGCTCCTGCAGAACTTGTCTTTATTACTAAAAGGACCCTTAGGAGGGGGAAAGTGTGAAAGCACTCCAGGGACAAATAGCAAGGCCACGTGCAGAACATGGACTATGGTGCCTAATTTGAATAGCACCTTTGACATGTACTAGTCATCTGACCCTGGGCACATATATAACCTCTATGTGCTTTACCTTTTTCCTGGTGTAAAGGGGATAAAAGATAGCACCTACCTCATGTAATTACTATAAGTGAATATTTGAAAAGAACTTAGTACATTACCTGATACACAGTTAATAATATGTTTGCACATCTCTAGTTTCCCAAAGATCATCCTTAACACAAAGTCTTTAAAATTGTTTTCCATGTGTAGGGAGAATAGTCCTCCAAACTCTAGCCAAAGTAACTTGGTGGGGTACTATCTGGCTGTCTAATGGGTTCTTTCCAGATCCCAAGACTTTGTGCCAGCCTACAGGATAACAAGGTCATCTACCACTGTGACTTTACAGTGCTTGCAGAGATCAGCAGAGTTCCTGATAAGAGTAGGGCAACTGTCTTTTGCTTTTGCTTATTGCTGTTTACCTTAGAACCCAATAAAACCAGTACCTTAGCAAAGAAGGGTGGCGATGGGCCGGGGATTTAGCTCAGTGGTTTTGCCGCCTGCTGCACAAGCGCAAGAACTCGAGTTTGATCCCCAGTACCAAAAAAAAAAAGAGAAGGGTGGCGATACAGTAATCCACTGTGCTCTGTAAATAACTCCTAATAAACTCATTTATTCACCAACCTGGACTTATCCAAGTCATTCTTTGGACTATCAGTGCCCTCTCAATTTGGAGGCATATGCTTCTTTTACATCTCTCCAGAAAATTTATGAATCACTATAATAAAATCTTCTAATCTTCCGTTCTGCTATTTGTAATAGCCTGGGACAAAGAGATGACTTCAGCGCTTTGGATGTCTTTTCTTTGCAATATGACTTTGTCCTTGTACATAAGAAGTTTTCAGAGTTTGCTCCATTCTGGGGTCAGGGGTCACTTTGGCACCTTTGAATTTAGGTATGTTAGCTTTATGTGGATCATTAACCTTAGGAGGAATAGCTACTCTGCAACCCTATTTGGTTTTTTCCACAAACCTGCAAAGGAGATTGCTCAACTCACTTTTAAGACATTTATTTGCATTTATTCATCTATTTGATGAAATTTTCCACCCTATATCAGGTGCTGTTTTCCAGCCTATGGTTAGAAGGTTGAACAAGAAAATAGGGGTGTCTGTCCTATAGACCCTATTTCTTTTCAAAAGTATGCATAAGTGAAGGAAGTGCCAGGACGGTTATAAATGATTCGCTTCTAGACACAAGACAAAAGACATCTATCTGGCTTTGCCTGTGCTCAACAGGGTTACTAATGAGCAGAGATCATGGAGGTTTCAGGGTTGGAAAAACAAAAGTAGAAGCAAGATCCCAGTGAGAAGGAAGGTGCAAGGAACTGAGTTTGACAAAGGGACAATCTTCTCTTTAAGAGACTTAGTACAATTTGAAATTGCGCAGAATGAGAGATTAAAAAAATAAAATCAGATCATGCCACCTTAGAGGGGCTCCAATACATATATATCATGTGTATTAATTTCCTATCACTGCTGTAACAAATCACCACAAATGTATTAGCACATAGTTTTGAAGATCAGAAGTCTGAAATTGGCCCCGCTGGGCCAAAATCAAGATCTCAGCAGAGCTATGTCCCTTTCTGGAAGTTCTCCAGGAGAATCTATTTTGTTGCCTTTTCCAGCTTTAGAGCTGCCCACATTTCTTGGCTTGAGCCCCACCCTCTTCATAGTTCAAAGCCAGCAATGGTGGAGTCTTTCTTACACTGCATCATTCAGATGCTATTCTGCCTCAGTCTTTCATATTTTAAAGGACTCTTATGACTATAATGACCTACCTGGATACTTGTAGAATACACAATAAGTCCCCAACTTGTGAACAAGTTCTATTCCAAGAGAAACTTTGTAAGTCAGATTCATTTGTAAGTCCAACAAGGTGAATTTTATACAACTTTGACACAGATATGCAATGTAAAGCATAAAAAAAAACCCAAACACAAAAATACTGTAAAGAAACTATTTTTACTTTTAGAGTTACCTTAAAATGGTACATACAGTACAAAAACTGGCATATAGGGGATTTCATAGAGTAAACAGACAAAAAGAATTACTAACTGGAGGAGGGAGGCTAGGTGGGAGATTTTGGAGCTAAAGGATCATTAACAATAGCAGATGAAGGGCAAGATGGAATTTGGCTCACACTTTGATGTTGCTGGAACTTAAAGATCGTCAGCTACTTCTGCAATTTGTTCACATCCAAGAATGTTCATAATTTAAGGTTTGTTAGTATCTGTGAAAGTTTGCAATTCAAATGTTCATAAGTTGGGAATTACTGCATTTCTAAATAAGCCATGAATTGAATAAGAAATCACCATGAAAATTAGAATATATTTCCTTTTTTTTTTTAGGCAAGTTCTCACTATGTTGCCCAGGCTGGCCTTGAACTCATGGGCTCAAGTAATCTCCCTGCCTTGGTCCCCTGAGTAGCAGCATTTCTGTTCAATATTGTACTAATGTAATCAACAGTGAACTTTTGTCTATTTTAGGATCTGGCAATTGCTTTCCTAGGGAAGCATCCTATAGAAATGATGACCTATATGCTGTAAAATATGTACTAGAATGTACCAGAAGTCCAGGTCAGTGCAGTAAACCAAGAAAAAGAAAGAAAATCACAAGGACCCTATGACCATTAATCCTGATATGTCAACCTAACTGGACTAAGGAACTCCTGGCAGGTTAGTTAAGCACACTCTTGATGTGTGGCCTTGGGTACAATATATGATCCTCAGTCCTCTCTGGCACTGTCCCCTGCTCTGCTTCCAGGTCCTTCACCCATGATGCTTCAGCCTTGGAGCCAATAGATAGTGGACTGAAAGCATGAGCCAATTAAACTTTTCCACCTTTAAATTGTAGGTGTCAGGTATTGTGTCCAGCAACAGGAAAGCTCACCAACACACATTGGAAAGGAAAAAACACAACTGACGTAAGCACATACAGAGAAAATTCCAAAGAAACTATCAGATTTAGCAAGACAATCTAGTTAGGTCAGTGGGTTCAAATTCAATATACAAAACATTGTCCTTTTCAGATACCAATAAACAAGTAGAATATAAAATTAAAATTATTTTCTTAGTAGCATCACCCATAAGAAAGCAAATGGAAAACTACAACCATCAGGAAGAAGGGTAAAGTGTGCTACACACAGTGTGGGATAATATGTAACACTGAAAATGAATGAAGGGTACACACAACTGCATGGATGAATCTCAAGAATGCAATCTTGAGTGAAAAAAGCCAGACACGAAGCTGTAGACAGTTAAGGACTCTATCTCTGTGAAGTTCATTCAGCAGATTTAGTCTATGTAGTTAGAAGTCAAGATAACGGCTGGTTGTGGTGGTGCACACCTGTGATCCCAGCATGCTGGGAGGCTGAGGCAGGAGAATGGACAAAGAGACCCTGTCTTAAAAAGGGTTGGGGGATGTAGCTCAGTGCAAGGTCCTTGTTTCAATCCCCAGCATAGGAGACCGAGAAGGAGGAGAAGACAATGGACACCCAGAGAGGAGATAGGAGGTGATTTTCCTGGCCCGCTGAAGTTGTTTCTTGATACTATATGTTTATTTGGGTGTGTTCACTTGGTGATAAGCAGGCTACACTCTTCAGATATGTGATATTTTACATATGTTTACCATACTTAAAAAAAAAACTCTTGTGACTTTACTTAAACTTATAGCAGGCTTTCCCCAGCAGAAGTCACAGACTTGGCAGCGGCTGGGGCTGCAGTGGCGAGGAGAAGCAGCCCTCTCAGAATTGGCCGCTCACCCTGACTTGGGAGCAGAGGGCTGTGGCTACCGGGAGCTACCGGGAGCTTCCAGGAGGACCTCGGCCTGGGCCCCGTATATATACACTTTTAGGAGAATCTGCCAAGACCTGTAAATTGTGTTCCAAACGATCGTGTGTAAGTGCGCGTGCCTTCCTAGAGGGGGAGCCCACAGTCTGCATCCTTTGGACGCCTTCTCCCCTTCTGTGGGAGTCAGTGTTTTTGAGACCTCCAGGCCCTGCTTGGCTAGATAAAGTCGGACGGGCTGCTCGCCGGCCGCCCCGGGGGAGGGGTGGGGCGGGGCACTGCCTGGCGATCAGCCCGGGTCGACTAACCATCCTTAGTAGTCAAGTCCACCCCGGGTAGCGAGTAGCCGTCCCCGGTGCTCAGACAGGCCCGGACGCGCGCCGCCAAAGATGAAGCTGGCTGTCTGTGTGCTGCTGTGCGCCGGGGCTCTGGGTGAGTGCGCACTGGAAACCGGGAGCTGCCCGGCTCTGCAGGGAGCGGAAGGAGCACTGGGTGCCAGCCTCTGAGCCGAAGGGATTCTTTAATGGAATCCACCTGCCCCCTCCCTGTTGCGTGACTCTGGGCTGTCCCTTGACCTCTCTCAGCTGGTTTGAGTGGGTAAAAATTGTCTTTTCACAGCAAACACACAGTTGTGAACTTGTGATAATGTGCCTAGAGGCAGGTGGAGCTCTGGGTACAGGTGAGTTATCATTAACAAAAATCCTGCACATGAATAAATGAAAGGGAAACCTTCCTGGGTCAGGAGGATGGGCGCCTTCAGGGTCCTAGGCTGGGTAACTGTGGGGAAGGCCCTGGGTTAGGGTGGTGAACCCCTGTGTGTGAAGAGCTCTCCCAGGCTCAACACCTGTGGGTTCTGTCCAGCCCTAGTTCAGGCTGTCATGAATAATTTGTGGGGTAGGGTGTCTCTCACGGGGGCACAGGACAGAGCAAGGAATGGGCAGCAAGGGCAACTAGTGTGGCTGGGTGTCTTCATGGCCTGGCACTGCCACTGGGGTCACGCAGGGAGCCCTGTTGGGCTGGTGCAGGCTGGAAAGGTTGTGCACAGCTGTGGTCCAGCCATTATCACAAGGGAACCAGTGGCAGCCCTTTGGGTCTCTCCTGAACAGGGCTTGTGTTATTTGTTCTTCCTCTGTCTCTCCTGGCAATACCAGGCCCTGACCAAAAGTTCATTCTTCCAACTGGCTCTGTGTTTACAAACCAAAGATAAGAGATGACCCTGTTGGCCACATCCCCTGTGTTCCCTCAATCATGGCTGTTGGACCAGGCTGGAATCTGGGCGTGCTTTTTTCAAAGCATAATGTTCTAATTTAACAAATATTCTTCTGGTGGCAGATAATAGAAAAGCAACCAAAGTAGTGTTATTCAAAAAGACCAAGAAAAGAGGGAAGGGGACAGTTGTTGGTAAGCCCTGCATGAACCAGGAGCTCAGGTGGCCTGTATCTCTGCCTTGGCCCCCACCTTCTCTCTCAGTCTCTTACTCTTCTGGGACTCAAGAACTTGCTCTGTTTGGTGAGCAGGTGGCCAGTAGTCTTTGCTTTCAGCCGGAACTATTCACAGTGGGCACTGATTGCCCCTGCTTGGGCCAGTCAGATGGCTGGAGGACTGCTATTAATGTCAGTCTTGTCTAAGTGACTTGACTCCACTGCCCTAAGCTTACTTGGACACATTCTCTCTCTTTTTGAAATCACTTCTAATGAAGTGTGCTTTACATATAATAAAATACATCCATTTTAAGTAGACATACAGTTTAGTGAATTTTGACAAAGTATCCATGTAATTATCACCATAATCAGGAGAAATAATATTTCCAACTTTTTTTTCTGAGACAGTCTCGCTATGTAGCACACCTGTCCTATGAACCTGTGGTCCTCCTTCCTCAGCTTGAAGAGTTCTGGGATGACAGGACTGCACCACCACACTGACCTCCTAACACTTTCACACTGCTCCTGCCCCTTCTTAGTCATTTTCCCTTTCTTCACAATAGACAAGTTTTGCTTTTTCCAGTATTTCATACAATTAGAACCAATTGTCTATAGTCCTTTGTGTTTGGTTTTCACTCAGCATTTGAGATTCATCCACATTATTTTGCATATCATAGTCCATTCCTTTTTACTGTGGAGTACTACTCCATTGTAGGGCTTTGCCATGGTTTGTTTACCCATTCACTTATTGATGGACATTCTGGTTGCCTCCACCATGAGGCTATTTTGAGTAAAGCTGCCGTGAACATTAGCAGATAAATCTTTGAGAGGATATATTTTCATTTCTTTTGAGTAAATATCTAGAATTATTGAGTCATACTGGCAAGTATATCTCCAACTTATTAAGAAAATGCTCAATTTAAGAGCTGTGGTAAAGAGCTTACCTAGTGGACACAAGGTCTGATAGAATTGGAAAAAGAGAAAATGTCAAAATTTTTTAGTAGCTGCACCATTTTATATTCCCATGGCAAGGTATGAGAAGTTCAGTTGTTCCCCATCCTACCAACACGTGGTGATATCCATCTTCTCACAGTTGGGATCTCCTTGTGGTTCCGTTTGTATTTCTCTGATGATTGATGATGTTGAGCAACCTCTCATGTTCTTAATGGCCATTTATACATCTTCACTTATGAGGTATCTGTTTGAATCTTTTCTTCATTAAAAAAAAAAGCACAACTTGAAACAACTGCAAATGCAGTCAGTTCCCAGCTGTTAACTTCCTCTCACATAGGATTGGTACTATTGAAGACTTTATCAAATAAAATGTAAGGGCTCCACTTGTCCCTTACTATCTTTGGCATGAGATTCTGTCTTAGGTTATTTGGCATCTCCTGTCTTATATCCTTTGATATTTTTTTTTCTTTGATATTTCCTACTTTCAGGAAATTAAAAGACAGTACAGATTTTGAACTCAAACACAACTGGTGGTTCAAATATCAACTTCATCCCAAATTATTTAATGTCCCTGACAGTTTTTTTAAAATCTCATCTCTAAAACAGGAACAACAGTAGTTAAATGGCAGTACAATTGTGAAAATTAGATGGTGATAAGCTTGTACACTGCCTAACATATAGGGGCTTGCAACTGAATGGTAGCTGTTCTCACTGTAATTTTTTCCCCTAGAGTTCATTTAAAATAGTGTTTTGTTCAAATACTACAGATTTATAAACAGCATTTTTGCCTTTGTAATGCTCTTTATTACAACTTAAAATACCAGTGAAGTAAATAGGCACTGATTTAATTAATTATTTTAATTTTTTGTGTGGTACTGGGGATCAAAGCAAGGAGCACCCTACCTCTGAGCTACATCCCTAGTCTTCAACCTTTTTTTTTTTTTTTTTTGTTATTGGGGATCGAACTCGGGTCCTTGCACTCGTGCAGCAGGTGGCGAAACCACTGAGCTAAATCCCCGGCCCTTTTCAACCTTTTAAAAATTTTTTTGAGACTAGGTCTCAATGAGTTGTCCAAGCAGAACTTGCAGTTCTCTCCTCAGACTCTCAAAGTGCTAGGATGACAAGTGTGTGCCACCATGCCCTGGGTAATAGACAATCATTTTAATGCCCCAGCAAATTAAGATAAAGACTAACTCATTAGATCTAAAGCTTTCTACCCAGGGATAGATATTTCTGAGATGAGATTCACATAACATAAATTAACCATTTTAAAGTGAACAATTATGTGGTGTTTAATACATTCACAATATTGTGCAACTACCACCTCTATCTAGTTCCAAAACATTTTCATCACCCCAAAAGAAAATCCTGTACTCATTAAGAAAGCAGTACCCCTTTCTCTCCCCAGCACATGACAACCACCAATTTAGAGTCTTCAATACTTTTAGATATATCCTGGGAGTGAAATTGCTGTTTTATAATGCTAATTCTGTGTTTAACTTTTTTATCCAAGGAGCAAGACAGAATCAGAGAAAGAGGCCATGAGAATTCATGTAAATCAGACAGCCAATCCAGCATGTGTGTACCCATTCAACCGGCCTTTTATCTTGTCTTTGACCTCTTCTACTAGCAGACAAAAGTGAGTGTTATGGATTCTTTACATCTCTGGCTCTCTCCTAGGGCTGTGTCTGACTGTCCCTGAAAAAACTGTAAGATGGTGCACTGTGTCAGATCCTGAGGCCACCAAATGTTCCAGTTTCAGTGACAATGTGAAAAAAGTCTTTTCAGCAGATGGTCCCCTTGTCACTTGCATGAAGACAACCTCTTACCGTGAATGCATCAGGGCAATTATGGTAAGACACTTCTGCCCAAAAGAAAGTGAAAGAAGTGTATCTTCTTTTTTCTGCACTTGCTACTGTAGAGAAAAATACACTTATTCAACATTTATAATTATAGTCATAACCTACAGTTCACAGAGAAGGATTCAATCTTAGTAAGATATCTGTAGTAACATAAAGCCAGCATTGCATTAAAAAGAATCTATAAAGGCCCAGAAATGGGATTTGAGGTGTAACAGTGGTACAATTCTTGCCTAGCAGGCACTAAGAAGTAGTCGTTTTGAAATTAACTGAAAATGCACACTTTCCAAAAAGGCCTTATCTTCATATTCTGCAAATGGTTACATGGTCTTACATCCTCTAACTTGCCTGGTTATCCCAGAACTGCAAAACAAAAAAAAAGTCAGAAATTAATAAGAAGCTCTAGTCTTGCCATTATTACTTAACATTGTTTTTGAAATTTCCCAGTGATTCAATAAGATAAAAATACATGTAAGATATAAACAAACATATCAATATTTTCAAATGATTATTTACCTAGGAAGTATAGTCAGAGAAATGCTGCTGTAATTATTTATTAATGAATAAATGAGCTTGGTAAAATATAAATATATTACAATTAACATCATTGTCATACACCAACAGACATTAATTGGGAAAAATAGACCAAAATTGTGATTTCATTTATATTTAAAATAATAAACATAAAAATATTTCTGAAAAAATACCAAATAAGAGATTTACAGAATTGTTAATACAAAAGTCTGTGGCAAGTGAACCTTATTAGTAAATGAATTATATACCATGTTTCCAGGTTGGAAGAATTAATATATACTTTTATATCTTCCTAAAGTTGTTCAATAAATTTAGCATAATTTTCATCAAAATAAACTTTTCAAAAGAACCAATAAAATAATTATAAAATTCTTAAGGAAGTGCACATGGATAAGATTATAAAATAGTATGAGAAAGGGGCCAGGGATTTAGCTCAGTGGTTTCGCCACCTGCTGTGAAAGCTCAAGGACCTGAGTTTGATCCCCCGGTACCAAAAAAAAAAAAAAAAAATAGTATGAGAAAGAACACTAATTAAATAGCCAAGGTCTTCCTAAAAAGTTACATATTTAGGGCCGGGGATTTAGCTCAGTGGTTCTGCTGCCTGCCTCGCAAGCGCAAGGTCCCGAGTTCAATCACAGATATCAAAAAAAAAAAAAGATTTTCAAGAATCAAAAGTTACGTATTTAAATAAAAGTTATAAAGAACAAGTTACTGACATAGATATTGAAGAGCTGAAGGGAACAAAATCAGCATATTCTCAGGTTTCTGCATATCTATCCATCTATCTCATTATCTACATGATATCATACAGATGCAAAGTATAGTAAATGTTCAACATTAGGGCATTAGGGTACTAGGCTTAATAAGTTTAGGCTAGATATATGCAGATTTAGCTAAACATTTATGATAAAGCAAACTTTTCAAAACAATGCTTGAGAAAGAATTCTTTAATTGGACAACTGGGTAGACATTTAGGGGGGAAAAATCAAGTGAGATTCTTAATCCATTCACCAAAAAATCCCTCCTAGCTTGATTCAACTTGACTAAAAGAGTGTTATGGTTTATATTTAGATGCCTCTCAAAGCCTCATGCATTCATAGATGGGGTTTTGGGGAGGTGATTGTATCCTGGGGTGTGATGCTCATCAGTGGATTAGTCTACTCATGGGTTTATAGCTAAGTGTGATGTCAGGAGGCAAAAAACTCATCAGAGTAGGTGGGTCACTGGGGGTGTGGCCTAGAAGGGTCTATTTCCCTCTGTCTTCTGTTGATCCTCTCTGCTTCCTATTTGCTATACCATGAAGGTATTTTTCCTCTCCAATGCTGCCTTTCGTTGGAGCCAGCTGACTGAAACTTCTACAAACTGTGAGCCAAAATAAACCTTTCCTCCTTAGAACTGTGGGTGTCAAGTATTGTGTCTCAATGACAAAAAGGTAACTAAGACAAAGAGATAAAACTAGATAAATCACAAAAGTAGACAAACTTGGAAATGTAAAAATTTTAAAACTATGGTCAATATTTTTCTAATCTACTTAAATGAGATTTGCTTCCCACCAAAACTTTATTTCACTCACACTAGATCCATAGATCTCCCATACTTAAGTATTTTCCTTGCCCAATAATTCCAAGGAAAAATCTAAAATGATTAATAAAGAAAAATGTAAGGATTAATAAACCCTTTGAATTTATTTTAAATTATTATTATTATTATTTTTTGGTACTGGGGATTGAACTCGGGTCCTTGTGCTTGCGCAGCAGGTGGTGAAACCACTGAGCTAAATCCCTGGCCCTTAATTATTATTATTTTTTTGGTACCAGGGATCAAACTCGGGTCCTTGCGCTTACAGGGCAGGTGGCAGAACCACTGAGCTAAATCCCTGGCCCCCTAAATTATTTTTAAGATTTAAAAAGTGTTTAAGCTTTGTAATTCCTAGTAGGAAAACATTATCTGAATTAATACCCTAATGGCAAACCATTGTAAAACGCTTCAGCTGCATTTGGTGCAGAGGGGCAGGGATTATCTTCAAAGCACCCCAGCTCTCCTGATGAGAAGGTCAGAGGTACACTGGTTTGTATTATTGCGACATCCATTAGGTGATCTAGGTTGTTTTTCTTTCAGAAAGGACTTTGTCAGATGAGCATTATGCTTGACCTCCGAATTTGGCTGACAATGTACTGATGAGATTCATAACCTTTGGATTACTCTGATATTTTGACATATTTGCAGGATTCTGAGCCACATCCTGGAAGGCCACCATAACTTCTGGATCCTGCATAGCTGCAAGAACCTCTGGATCACTAAGAATCTCATTGAGCCCTGGCATTCCTGCCATGCCACCTCCCATTCCAGGCATCCCCCCTGGAAAATTACCAGGCATACCCCCAGGAAAGCCACCTGGAAAAGAGCCACACTGAGCCCCTGCCTGTCATCTGGCTTCTTCCTCCCTCTGGGCTTCTTCATGCTCTTCTTGAGCCTTCTTAACCCTTTCTATTCTTTCTTTGATCTCTCATTCTTCACATTTTCGTTCATACTTTCTCCAATGTTCAGCAATTTTCTGGGCCCTTGGCTGAACTTCTTTCAGCATTGCACTCGCATCTTCATCGTAATCCAGTTTACAGGCAAGGGCAAGATCATGGGCTGCTTTTTCCCAATGCCCCAGAAGTCTGTGTGCTTTCCCTCGCCATTTGTATGGCTGGGCTGAATCAGGATTTACTTCCATGGCTCTGTCACCATCTCGAATGGCAGCATTTGGCTTCTGCAATTTGATGAAGACACTAGCTCTCTTGGCGTACAGAATGGCCAGGCGAGGATTCAGCTTAATGGCATCTGTGAACAAGTCAATGGCTTTCTGTAGTTTGCCATCGTTTAGAGCATCAATGGCAGCCCCTTTGTTTTCATTTGCTTGATCCATCATCTCCTCAGTTATCTCTACATTTTCATCTCCCATTTCTTGAGGGGTATCAGTGTCTGGTTCAATTACACCTTCATTGTCGATTTCTAGATCACTTTCCTCACTTGATGGCTCATCTGTCTTTATGTTTTCCTCCATCTTCTTACTATCTCTTTTTTCTTCCTTGATATTTTCTTCTGATTTAGCTTTATGAGTAGCAGGTGGTACTTTACCCCCCATGCCCTCCACTCACTTCCTCAAGAAGCGCATCTCTTCTGTGTGCAGGACACTCGGATCTTGCTTACACATTTTCATGAAAGCCCAAAGCTCGTTTACTTTGTGGGGATCCATGGTCGGCAGACTATGTATGATCAATATTTTTTAAAGTCGTAAGTATTTAAAAATAATCACATCAGCTAGAACAAAACCGCTTATTGTACTATAAAAACTATATAAATATGTAATTTAAATTTATAAGAAATGCTTAAGAATAACAAGCTATAAACAAACCACTCATAGAAAAAACATTACAGCTAACAAACAATATAGACAATAAAGGAAAAATGTTCATCCTTTTAAATAACCAGAGAAATTCAAATAAACTTGCAGTAAATTCATATCTGATAATATGATAACATTTCTTTCTTTCCTTTAAGTTAATTTTATTGGTACATTTTAGTTATACATGGTGATCACATTCATAAGGAATTTGCACCTGTACACAATATATCTTGATTTTTCTTTTTTCTCCAATCCCCTCCCCTCCCTTCAATTCCTCTTCCCCTCCTTATCTATAAAAGCTTTGTTTCCTTTTTTTCTCTATACTCTTTTTTCTTTCCCTTTCCTTCTTTTCTCCCTCCCACCCCCATATTCCCCTTCCCATTTGAATATTTTCTTCTCATTTTCTGTATCTATTATACATTGCTCTATATTTACACTTTGGGTTTCTCACTCCAGAGAAACAATGGGATATTTAAACATGTGTGTCTGATTTATTTCACTTTAAGAGTATTGTCTCAAGGTGCAATCCATTTACCTAGGAATGTCTCAAGTTTCTTTATTCTTCTTCTTTTTTTTTCTCCATTAAGTTTATTGGTACATTTTCGGTATAAAATACAGTTACATTCATCACTGGGATCTTGTACCATTACATGTGTATCTTGGATCTTTTTTTCCCCTTCCCCTGCCCTCCCTTCACCCCCTCCACCCTTCCCTGTTTGCAAAGACTTTGTTTCCATTTTTTTCCTTTTCTCATATTTTTTCTTGTCCCTGTTTTCCTTTCCCCTACCCCTCCCACTTCCCCTGCTCCTT
>NW_004624730.1:10027887-10044694 GCF_000247695.1 Heterocephalus glaber
TGTAGGTGATCTGGAAGTCTGTTTTTGAGGCTTGTTTATGTGTCTTCTCATTTCCACGGGGTAGGGGGTGCTTCTGGTGCCCACAGGGCTCACCTTATCTGCCCTAGGAGTGTGGGATGGCAGCGGGGGAGCTTCCTTCCAGGTGCTGAAACCGGCTCAGCTTCTCTGCCTCTTTATTCTTCTTTATGGCAGAGTAATACTCTATTGTTGATAACATTTTTCACTGGTAGGTTTGCAGTGAAACCAATATGCATTGCTACTGGCATTACAAATCATAAACTTGTATTAGCATTATAATTTTTATTTCTGAAAAACAATTTGGAAATATTCAATAAGTGTCATAAAGACGTTCATAAAGTTTTATTCTCAAATTCACATATATATGTATATATTTACACATTTTGTGTGTGTGTATGTGTGTGTGTGTGTGTGTGTGTGTGTAGAGAAAGGTAGAGACAGACATGAATTTGTTACTGAAATTTGACCTTATGAAATTATGGGAGCTGGTCAAGCAGTCTCTGTAAGGCTATTGTCTTTTTGCCTCTGGTTTTGGAACTTGAAGAGGAACCACTCAGGAAAGGAAGATGTATGTAAAGTGAGGAGAAGCAAGAACAACTTGGAACCCTTGGGGATAGACTGAAACACATGTCAGTTCTCACTGCTTCCTATCTTGGGGTTCACGAGGCTTAGTGCCCTTCTTGTTCTTTTATCTCTTATACTAAATCCATCCTTTATTAGTTCAAGATGGTTTCTGATACATTCAATGGTGTCCTAACTTTATGTACACACAAACATGTGTAAAATATTTATAGGAAAAAATGGGATAGGAGAATATGTAATTGTAATACACATTTGTGTAACAATACATACATTTTGTATAATATAAGAAAGTGCGTATATCATACATATTATAAAATACAAGAAAATAGGACAGGAAAAAAGGAGGCAAGTGTGTAGAAACATAATACATTTGTCCCTCCATATTATGGGTTCTGCATTTGCAGATTCAAGCATCTGCAGATGTAAAAAAATTGCATCTCTTATGAACACATATAGACTTTCTTCTTGCCACTACATAGTCCCTAAACAGTATAGTATAACTACTTATATAGCATTTACATTGTATTAGTTATATAAGCAATTTAGAGATAATTTAAAGTATATGGGAAGATATGGACAGGATATATGCAAATACTGCACCCTTTTATATTAGGGACTTGAGCATCTGCAGATTTTTTTTATTGTGGAACCAATTTTTTTTTTGGTGCCGGGGATTGAACTCAGGACCTTGTGCTTGCGAGGCAGGTGGTGGAACCACTGAGCTAAATCCCAGGCAAGGGACCAATTTTTTATCCTGGGACCAATTTCCATGGATACCAAGGGTGACTGCACTAAATTCAGTAACACTCAAGTTACTTTGAAAGTCAATGAATAAATCAATAAAAAGAATGATTTCTAGGTTGGAAATGTAACTCAGCAGTGGAGTGTTGCCTAGCAAATGTGAGGCCCTGAGTTCAATTCCTGGTACCAAAAAAGAAAAGAAAAAGACAAAAAAATCTTCTCAAAAAAGAATTACTTCAATGATGGGTATGGAAATTATTCAACCTCATTTCTGAGAGGAGGCTGTGAAGTTGCTGCTTCCTGTAGGAAGAAAGGAACCCTGAGCTGACAGATTCCTGGAAAGAGACTCCAGATCTGAGCGTGCATAACATGAGTTATTGTGGACAAAAATATTCCCACTTACTCAACACTTACTGAGCACCTACCTGTGCTAGGTGCTCTTCTTGGTACTGGGATTCATCAGGGAATAAAACACACAAAAGTGTTCTTACTTTCATGAAGCTTACATTCCACAGGGGAGGACAAACATTGAACCAAGTATGTCAGACGGTTCCTAAGGACTAAGAAGAAAAAGTGGAAACTAGAATATATGAGTTGATAGATTTATGGGTGAGGTCAGAGATAGGCTCACAGAGAAGTTGACATTTGAGCATAGACCAGGGGAGGTGATGGAGATCCAAGTCTTGAAATATTTATGGAACAAGCATCCCTGGCAGACTAGAGGAGTCTTCCTCAGAGGTGATGGGTGCCATTCATGGTCTAATCTCTTTTCTTTCAGGCAAACAAAGCAGATGCTGTGACCATTGATGGAGGTTTGGTGTTTGAGGCCGGCTGGCCCCCCTACAACCTGAAGCCCATCGCAGCAGAGTTCTATGGGTCAAAAGATGGTGTGTTCTCAGATCCCTGGTGTGACATGGCAGCCATTTGGGAAGGCAGGGATTCTGTCAGCATCACACTGGCAGGAAACAAAGTTGCTGGAGCTCTTTGGATTGATGGAGGCTGTCACTGATACTGATCCACAGGGAGTAGGATATTGGCTATTCCTAGGCAAATGTCATGCATCCTGATGGAAATGCCTTTGGCACTGTGGGGGTATCCACAGCCTGAGAAAGGGGTGCTGTCCGGAGTCCATCACTAAGTGTGGGGCTGCTCTCCTAGGAGGCCCATCTCTGGAGGGAGAACATGAGGATCTGACTGCCTCTTCCCTGTACTATCTCCTCAATATGCTGCAGAACATGGGCCTGTGTATGTTTTGAGGAGAGATTCTTGGGGAGTCTACAAATAGACCTCTGCCTCTTTCTCATACTTTTCCATCAACGCTGTCAGTGTGTGAGCACAGACTACCTTTAATTTTCAGGGCCATATCATATTCCTGGGTTTCCCCTGCATCCTTCTTATGCCTTCACCTTTGTGACTGAGTGGTAGACAGAGAAGCAGTGGCCTCAGTGAGTGGGAGTTGAAGCTCTTCCCTGAGAACACCTGCAGGCCCTGTCATAGTGGGAACCTTCAAGATTCCCATTTCCACTGGCTTAGAGGAACTGGCAGAAAAATAAGTACAGTTGTCTCTACATTTATGGTGGGCTTATGTCCTAATAAACCCATTGTAGACTGAAAATATCCTAAGATGAAAATGCATTCAATGCACCTAATTCACCAACATCATAGCTTGCTAACACAGTATTTATGTTCCCCATTGTGATCATGTGGCTCCCTGCCACTGCCCAGCATCGTGAAAGATAATTGTACCACATATCAATAGACTGGGAAAAGATCAAATTCAAAATTCAGAGAATAGTTTCTACTGACTGTGTATTGCTTTCACACACTGTACATTTTTTTTTTTTTGGTACTGGGGATGGAACTCGGGACCTTGCTCTTGCTAGGCAGGTGCCGGAACCACTGAACTAAATCCCCAGCTCACACACTGTAAAATTTTAAAATCAGAGTCTAGCTACTGTAAATCAAGGGCCATCTATGTGTTTATTGCCTTGAAAAGGTTCAGTTTTCTCTCTCCTTTTCTTCCTGCTTACCAGGGGAGGGTATAGATCCTAGGATCCTCCAAATTCTGTATTGCATACTCTGGAAGGTTAGTAGTGAGGATGTGGCATCTTCCTTTGGCCCTTCTTTCTGCCTGCTCCTTTGCAGATCCACAAACCCACTATTATGTTGTGGCTCTGGTGAAGAAGGGCACTGACTTCCAGCTGAACCAGCTCCAAGGCAAGAAGTCCTGCCACACGGGCCTGGGTTGGTCTGCTGGGTGGATCGTCCCCATTGGCCTACTGCTTCCCTCTGGCTCTCTTGAAGCAGGTAAGTCAGTTGGGCCTGGGTGTCCTAAAACAGTGCTGGGGTCATACAATCACTGTCACATGTATGTGTTCCATGTTTTCCAAGATGGGGTGAGGGTGTGTGCACTAGCACCCCATGGAAGCTGGTGGCTGAGCTTTCTCTTCCCTCAGGAAAGGTGCTTCTGTCTCTCCAAGCTCCTGTCAGTCCTGGCTTCAGCTTGGCTTGACAAAGGCCATCCTTGAGGCCCACTCAGGAGGGCCAACTTCTCCCCAGTTTCTGAGGAAGGTTCACTGGGGCTTCCAGTCACACTGGCACCACTCAGGCCTCTGTGCCTCAGGTGAGGGCTAGGAATACAGGCAAGGGAGTGGGTGGCTGCACAGGTGCCAAATTCTTGTTCAGTTATGATGGCCAAGGTGAGCCCTGGGCACCTTTTCAGCCCTTGAAGATGATGGCTAAATCCTGCTCTCTGCAAAAGTGCATCCTTTTGAGCTCTGCTCTTCATGTTTTGGCCATGACAGGGACAAGTGGCTGCAGAGATCTGATGAAGTGCTGCAGCCTGGACCACATCTCTGGTCATATCATTCCCTTTCTTGGGGTGTTTACTTGCCTCAGTGACAGGTACTACTGGACATTTGTCTGGGCAGTTGTCCATTATGTGTCCTGCTCCCTCACCAGCAAGCTGTCCTAACTCTGTCCCATGAGCCACCACAGCCCCTAGGAGCAGAAGGAAAGGTGGAGTGGGCCCATGTCCTGTGATAAGGGAGGGATTTTGGAGGCTGGCTGACCTGCAAGTGTTCCTGCCCTGTCTAGAGTTCTCTCAGCCCCCTTAGGGCCTCCAAGTTGGTGAGTTAGCAGAAGTGAGTGGAACTAGGCCACAGGTGGGTTCACTGTAGGTCAGCCACTCTCACACCTGCAGCAGACAAGCTGGAAATATTTTCATAGGCTTGATCCCTGAGCCCACATAAGACAGTGTAGTTTCCAAACACCCAGGTACTGTGGGCCGTTGCTCACTCTGGCAGGCTGCACTTAGCTGGCCTGTGCACTCTTGTCTCTCAGGACAACCTTGGGAAGTTGGCAGACCCATGGGCCCTTAGGGCCACTCTTGCATGTACACATAACCCTGAGACCTCAGCAGGCTCATACCCTGTGGCCTATCTCTATTGAGCAGGAGCGGCCAAGTTTTTCTCTGGCAGCTGTGTCCCCTGTGCAGATGCAAAGAAGTTCCCCAGCCTATGTCAACTGTGTGCAGGAAAAGGAACTGACAAGTGTGCTTGCTCCTCTCACGAACCATACTTTGGCTATTCGGGTGCCTTCAAGTGAGTGAAATCCTCCTGGTCTTCTGCACTCTGCATCTGGGGGAACAGAAGCACAGAGAGTAGACAGGCACCTAGAGTGTCAATGTGACAGCCGGAGTCCTGAGTTCCTCCTGTGCTCTACCTTCACTCCTAACCTCCCTGTCTGGGATCTTCTTAGGTCTCCCCAGAGCTTGTTGCCTGCTGTGTTACCCTCTAGGACCAAGGGACAGACTGGTGTCTGAGGATGATGGGACCTGCAGACACACTTCTGGGCTTCTGGCAGAGCCAAAGGTCAGGGCTTCCCCGTGCACATCCTGCTGAGCATCCCCTGTATTGGGGACCTGTGGCTGCCTCAGTCCCTGCAGGTGCCTCTCCATACTCTGTGCTCTGTGAGAGAAATGGCTACTGCTCAAAACTAGAGAGAACTGACTGGAACCCAAGACCAACCAATACCCTTATCCTCCAAGTAACTGACCTTAAGCCTTTAGTAAAATGCAAACAAAAACCATTATTTCTTTGACTGCTTTCTAAGAGGAAGGTAAGGATCTTTTCCCACCATCACTCACAGGGGTGCCTAGGATGTCATTCTCTAGGGCTCCTGCTGGCTTCAGATCTGGCACTGGATGTGGGGCTCAGAGACCCCTCAGAGAAGTCTAGCCTCTGTGAGGGAGACCGATGCCCAGGAAACTGGGCAAAGCCCCATGAGCCAGTGGTCAGGCAGACCCTCAGCAGTCTGCAGGAGAGACAGGTGAGACCTATGCCCACGGTGAGGGCCTGACCATACCATCCTGTTCCTCAGGTGCCTGGAGGACAGCGTGGGGGACGTGAGCTTTGTGCGGCACTTGACGGTGTTTGGTAAGTGCTGGTTGAAGAAGCATGTGGGCCCCATCTAGCCAGAGGGACTGGCTCTTGCCCCAAGGTTTCCTTATGTCTAGAGATGAGTGACAGTGACGGTGAGAGGTTTAATGCCACAGGAGAGAGGTTGTGTGTTTCTGTTGTTTGTACTTTATTTAGTGCCCAGTTTGTTCATTTCAGCTCAAATCTTCCTGTCGAACATCTTCCTGCATCAGGGACCTGTGCCTACCTCTCTCCACTGTCTGCTCAGCCCCCTGCAGAGACTTTTCCATGAACCCAGTGAACAAGCTTTCTAGAACCTTTAAACTACTAACATTTATTTTGTGTTGTGTTTTGAGATGCTAGGAATGAAACCCAGGACCTCACACATGCTAGGCAAGTGCAGTACCACTGAGCTATAATCCAGCCCTAAAAGCAAGTTTTAATAATCAATTCTCTTAGTCATTAAAATGTCAGTTTCAAAGTTAATCACATTCAAATTTACATTTCATTGTAAATGTCTCTTAAGTGATTCAAATACCTTAAGCAAATACATCTTAAGAAATACATAAATAGTTAATAGCTTGTTAGCACATTTGGTTAAACCTGTGCAAGACATTATTACCACAGACAAAAATATATAACTTCCTTATCTTTGTATTTTCACTTTTATGTGAGAGAGACAGAGACAGAGAGAGAGAGAGAGAGAGAGAGAGAGAGTGTGTGTGTGTGTGTGTGTGTGTGTGTGTGTGTGTGTGTTACTCATGATTAACCAGGGCCTTGTGCATGCTAGGTAAGTAAGTACTGTACTACTGAGCTACACTCCCAACTTTATTTTTATATTTGAAAAAAAAAGCCTTTTCAGAATCTTAGACAATTTGCCAGAAACAAACAAAACAGCATTTTAGATAAGTTGAGTTTGCAGGTTCTAGGTTTTACATCTAGAGTTTATATTAAATATCTATCTATACCACTCAAAATATTTTAACTATTTAAAAGTCAAATGTATATTCATTGTGCGAAGCTCATTCTTATAACAAATGTCTGCTGCATCAAGGAAGATTTGTAGGCCTCACAAGTTATGTTGCCCTTAGTTCCTTACCACCTAAGTGTCTTTCCCTAACATGCTAATTTCAGTGCCCTTTTTCTCTTTTCAGCCATTCACAGTTCATTGTCTCCTCATTATCACACATTGACCTGGTTTGTTCACAGTTTGGTAATTGGTGCATGTCTTATTATTAACAATTTTAATTAGTGGGGTCACTTCTGGGTCTCATCTCCCAGAATCAAGTTGTTCCAAGTAATCATTATGTCCTTTAGATGCTCTAGTTGCTGCAGTTATGCCAGTGGGCAGCATCTTTTAGCACTCACCCTGAAGAATTTAAAAATGTCCTCACTTTGTTGCAATATCAGGTTGTCCCAGGCCATCCTGATTTAACCTTTGCCAAAAATCATTTGTCTGCTCTTCTGTAAGATCCCTGCTTGCCTTTTAAGGAGAATGTTGCCAGAGACTACATGCTGGGCCTTAGGGTGCCAGTGAATGTTAGTAGTGAGCCACGGTCTGCTGCTGTCACCACCGGGCCCTCAAGTGACCAATGTTGAAAAGTTATTTCTATTTCATTAGATCATATCAGTTTTTTATATTTAATTTTAATGTTACTAAATCATTTAAAGTTTTTCTTTTAATATAAAAATTTAAATTATTTTTTGTAACATGCTGTGTTATCCCAGGATCTGGTTGAACTAGTTGTTTTTCAATATGAGATTTTATCAACCCTGTTGACGTTCTGTCTCAGTTTGCCAGGACCATCAGAACAAAGTACTACACAAACTGGGTTGTTTAAGCAACAGAAATTCATCATCTCATAGTTCTGGAGGCTGGACTTTCAAGGTCAAGTTGTTGGCAGGGCTCGTTTCTCATGAGGGCTGTGAGGGAAACTCTGTCCCATGCCTCTCTCCTAGCTGGCTGTGTATCTTTGGTGTTTCTTGGCTTGTAGACACATCACTCTGTTCTCTGCCTTCGTGCACCCTGCATGCATGTCTCTGTCCACATTTCCCTTTTTATAAAGACATCAGTCATATTTGATTAAGGGCCCACTCTATTCCACTATGACTTCATTTAACTAATTGCACCTGCCAGGAGTCTATTTCCAAATAATGTCCCATTCTGGGGTGCTGAGGATTAGGACTTCAACCTATAAATGTGTTGAACCCACAATTCCTTCTAATCCTTTGCAGTGGGAATAAAGAGACCTCTTTCTTTATACCTCTAGAGTGCTCTGGCTTTTAGGCTTTCTTTCGTCAGCCTTCTCACAGCCTTCCCCCAGCAGGTCCTGCCTCCAGGAGAATGCTGCTGCTTCAGTGGCTGACCTGGATTGTCTTAGCATGGCAGGGTGTCAGCCCCAGACTCACTGAAACTTTGACAAGTTACCTCAGCTCTCTGACTCTGGTTCCTCATCTCAAGAATGGGCTTAATTATATTATTGGCCTCTGCCAGTTGTTGTGAAGATTAAATGAAGTCAAGCACCAATACCTTGAGCACAGTCTTTGGTGGGCTGTGAGTGCTCAGTACACATTTGTTGTCACTGTTTCTATTGGCAGATACAGAGAAGTAGGGCAATGGAGTGCAGGGGCAGTCGTGACTCCCAGCCCTGTGCCTTCCTCCAGTAAGATTGTGAACCTATCATTCCACTGCCAAGACTGCCAGTTCCTCATCTGTATAAAATGTGTTTGGAATAGATTCTGTCTCAGTCACCTTCAGGTTATACATTTTGTGGTTCACTGGGGAAGGGGCACCACAGCTCATGGCTTTGTGTGTAGTCTGCTCATCTGGACTTTCCCTCCCCAGAGGTCCTGCCTCAGAAGGCTGACAGGGACCAGTATGAGCTGCTCTGCCCGGACAACACCCGGAGGCCAGTGGATGAGTATGCGCAGTGCTATCTGGCCAAAGTCCCTTCTCATGCTGTCGTAGCTCGGAGTGTGGATGGCAAGGAGGACTTGATCTGGAAGCTCCTCAGCCAGGCCCAGGTATCCCCACCTGCTGTTCTCCTCTCCTGCTTGGATTTTAGGTTTTCCTCCTTGCTTTCTTGCCTTGAAGAAGTCCTTGTTCATCTAGGACAGGTGAGAGTCTTGCAATTCATGACCCATTTCCCCGACAAGGCATTCAGTCTGTATTTACTGCAGATCACATAAAGCCTTCGACTGGCATCACTAACCCAGAGGCTAAAGACTCTCTGCAGAAGCTCTTCTTGCCTCATTTTATTATTTTCAGTTCTAAACAGGTCCCTAGAATACAACACAGATGTACCCTCCTCCTTCATGAAGTGGTCCTCATTACATTACTGGCCTGTGATACCTCCTTCCTGACTTCCTTCTCATAGGTCACAGGGCATGCAGGTCTGTCCTCACTAGTGGCAGTTACACCACCCTGTCCCATCTCTGTCAACACTCTGTTCAGTGTTGGGGTTTCAGAAATGAACCAAAGACTTGCCCTTGAATCACCCAAGATGAGCGTGGGAGATACAAAGAGTACAGGAATGGATTGTCAGCAGATGGAACCACACAATCTGGGTTCATCTAGGACAGAGTGAGAACTTCATAGAACATAGAGAAACTGATTTGAAAGATGTGTCTGGGAAGATTCCTGAGCCCTGGGGAGAAAGCTGTGTGCACCCAAAGGAAGTATATGTTGAGGGGCCAGTTACCTGGGTAGACAGCAGGTGATATTTCACACAGAGCCTCTTCTGCAAGAGCAAAAATCAGTCACATGAAAAAACATATAGGTAGGTGCTACCATCAGGAACAGTCAGGAATGGCTTTGGACCAGGCAGCTGGCATCATAATCAAAGGGCCTTTTGCTTTTTTAGGCCAGAAAGGGGAAGGAACCATTTGATGCCTCACAAGTCCTCATTCAGTGGCAGGCCTGGGGTGAGGGGACAAGCCCAGGATGCCTGCCCTCTAGCCATGATGACATGGTACTAGATCACCAGCCACTTCAAGATGAAGACTACCCCAGGCACTGGGGCAATCAGCCTTCACTGCTGCCCCACAGGTACACAGAGCAGTCGCCCACATTGGAGAGGAATGGCTGCCTGACTCTCAGCCACCCCACCCCTTCATCAGATCTAGGGGACAGCCACTGGCAGTTTCCCTTGACCCACAAGGTAGACAGTTAGGATGAGTGAAATGTTCCCTGGAGACATGATGATGCCATGAGCAGCAAGGATAATGGACTCTGTGGCCCTATCTTCATTCTCAGGCCTTTATTGTCAACTCTCTTTGTCTGTGGGGAGATCCTCTAAGACCCCATGGATGTCTGGAACTGTGAACAGCACCAAACCCTACACAGATGCACCCCAACCTGTGACGGGTTATGTCCCCATAAACCCAGTATAACGTCAAAAAATAATAAGTCAAACTATCAAAGTTGGGGATCGTCTGTATTGTTTTTCCTACATATTCAACCCATGATGAAATTTAATGTATAAGTGAGGCAGAGTAAGAGATTAACAACAATATATAACAATATGCTGTAATAAAAGTTATGTAAGACTCACTGCTTATTTCTGGAATTTTCCCTTTGATATATTTGGAGTGTGGTTAACTGCAGGTAACTGAAGCCATGGAAAGTGTGACTGTAGATAAGAGGGGTGACTAGGTGTCTCTCTCTTTCTGTTCCTTTACCTGGTTTCAAGTTTGTTTTATTTTTACCTTGATGTCTGCCTCCCTCCCTCACTCTTTCTTTTATCATTTGAACAGAAATACTTTGGAAAAGACAAGTCATCAGAATTTCAGCTTTTCAGCTCCCCTCATGGGAAAGACCTGCTGTTTACTAATGCTGCCCATGGATTTTTAAGGGTCCCCCCCAAGATGGATGCCAAGCTATACCTTGGATATGAGTATTTTTCTGCCATTCAGCATGTGGAGAGAGGTATGCATGGTCCTGAGAGGGATCTGGCCAGCCTGGGCAGCGTGACAGGGCAGGAGACATTGACTGAGGCTCTCCTAGTGCCTGTGAACCTCACCCAGCTTTACTGACCCTCAGAGTCCACAGGAGCTACCAAGTGAACTAGGTTATGAGGAAACCTTCTACTGAGCCTAAGTTATTTGATAACAAAATGTGTTTTTTCTTCCCAACCCTCCCTACCTCCTTCCATTCTTCTTCTCCTTCCCCTTCCCCTTCTATTTTCCCTTCCTCTTCCTTCCTTGGCCTTACACATGCTAGACAATCACTCTATTGCTGGGCTATCCAGCCCCTACAAAAAGGCATTGGAGACCTTCATATTGTAGACAACTTGAACTAGTGATGATACTGGCTCCTTTTCATTAACCAGGCCATCTTGCTCAGGTACAGTTCAATTTGACAGGGAAAATAGTCTATCCTAAACTGAAGTGGGACCACAGCCACTTCCACCTTCAGATGGAGCACTAGAATGGAATTCCTGAGGTTTTTAGCCTGGCTCCTTCCTTTTACTGGATCCCCACAGTTCATTTCTTTCCTTCTTATTTTTTCCCTCCATATAGTTAATCTGTAGTTATTGAGCAACTGTAAAAGGACAGCCCAAGTGTTAGATGTGGTGAGTAAAGCCACTAGGTGAGGGGAACAAGCAGCACTCCCAAAAGGAGCATGACTCCCCACTGGGACCTGCTCCCTGCCTGGGGAGTCCAGGCCAGTGAGGGAAACCCCAACAGGACCTGGTTTGGGCTGGAGCTCTGAGAGGCCTCCATGGAAGGTGATGCCTGGGGTGAGGTCTGCAGGAGCAAGGAGCTCTGCCTTCACTGCTCTCCCTGAAAATTAAACATTGGGAACGCAGGGAAGCAGGAATGAGACAGGCAGCTCTGCTACTATCAGTGAGAGCCCAGTTGGGAAGCACTGCAGCCATTTGGGCTTCCCTTGAATCCCTACTTTACTCCATTCCAGGTGTGGAAGACTCCCGGAGGGTGCAGTGGTGTGCAGTGGGCCACCACGAAAGGGCCAAGTGTGATGAGTGGAGTGCGCTGAGTGGTGGTGCCTTGGTGTGTACCACAGAGGAGATCCCTGAAGACTGCATTGCTGCCATCATGGTAGGAGGCCCCATTTCCATAGCTGAGTTCGGGCCCTCAGACACTCAGTGACTATCCAGTGTGGCATGAGAGGGGCCTTCCTCAAGTGCCTCCTCCTCAGCCTCCATACTAGTACTTGTTGTGTGTTGACTCTCATTCTCCAAACCCCCACCCTCCCACCCCTTGCACTCCTTCAGCTCAGAGACAGCAGAAATTCAGAGCCAGCCCATGACCTGGACTCCTTGGGGCTCAGCTTGGGAGTCCAGGGAGCTTGGGTTATGTTTTTTCCAAGAGCCTTGGGAAGTGGGGGTACATTCAGGGTGTGATCTGAACCACTGTGGGCTGGGAATATAGAGCAACATTTTTATTCCTTAATTTTATTCTGATCCATAAAAATTACATGATGATAAATGAAAAATAAGTAAAATAGCTCATACATTCATCATTCAGAGATCATTACATAATTTCTGAGTGAAGTTGTGATGTTATCAACTTTCCATTTCTCTCTGAGAAATTGATATTTTTGTAACTAGGAAAGATAAATTCATAAAGGAAAGACTGAAAAACTGATACACTTAGGAGACTGTACAACAATCTTTTTAACTTGATAAGATTCTTATTTTGGTAAACCTCCTATCAGCAACTTTTAAGATTAAGACCTGGCTAGTTACAGTCTCCTAAAATGTTCAGTTGTAGGGCTTACAGATGGAACATTCAAGATAGTTTCCTGGAATTAAGAGGACTTGGCTCATTTTTCCAGATCAAGATGGAACCAGTCAAGGAGGCCCCTGCTATACATTGAACTGATACAGTTATTGGAGGCAAGATGTTGATGAGATCCCATGGGAAGAGCTTGGAGGGTTTATGAGTAATTAGGACTGGGGAAGAACTTTAGATTGTTGGTGGTCCAGAGGAAAGGAGGGGTTGAGTGGACTTTTCATTTGTCTCAGGTGAGATGCTATCATTGATCTGATGAAAATGATAGTCTTGGGGCTCTTGATATAGTGATGGCTTGGTTTCATTGAGAAGTGTTTTCCCTGAAGGGTTTGTTAAGTGTTGGCTCATGGTTAATGTAAAGGGGAGCTTGAAATAAGGAAGTATCAAGAGTTATGGGACCAATAATTGGGTGGGAAGTTTTAGGGAATTTAGATAAGTTTGTGAAATATGCCTGAAAGAGAGTCCTGTCTGCCAGGGCTGTTGGGTATGATTTAAGAGGGTGTTTGGGCCAGGGATTTAGCTCAGTGGTTTCACTGCCTGCTACACAAGTGCAAGGACCTGAGTTCGATCCCTGGTACCAAAAAAAAAAAAAAAAAAGAGGGTGTTGGCCAAATCTTTAAAGGTTGGGTTTAAATATTTTTGTATAGTAAGTTGTGTCTGAGTGTTTATCCAGGTTGATTTGGGGGTGGGGATTGGATATAAGCTGAAGATGATAGAGATGAGAACAAGAGAAATCTTGGGCCAAAGAGGGATTTATCCTGTTTAAAAGACTGAAGGTGGGGCCCGGGATTTAGCTCAGTGGTTTCGCCTGCCTGCTGCACAAGTGCAAGGACCTGAGTTCGATCCCCAGTACCAAAATAAAATAAAATAAAATAAAAGACTGAAGTTGAGATTGAGGAAGTGTTCACGCTAGAAGTAAACCTTTTATAGGGGCTGCCATTATCAAACAAGAGAAAGGGATGTCATTACTTTCTTATCTCCTGAGATACAATACCTGGCACCCACAACTTAAAAGGGGAAAAGCTTATTTTGGCTCACAGTTTATAGAGGTTTCAGTCCATAATCAGCTGGCTCCAAGGCAGGGTGCCATGGCAGAGGGGCATGGCAGGGCAGAGTTGCTCATGGCATGGCAGGCAGGAAGCAGAACAATCAAGGGAGGAGTGAGGGAAATAGACTCTTCCAGGATACATACCCAGTAACCCATCTCCTCTGACCAGGTTTTACCTCCTGCTAGCACATATAGCCATAAACCCACCAGTGGACTAATCCACTGATGAGTATCTCACTTCCATGATCCAGCCACCCCCCTAAGCCTCACCTATGAGCACATGAGGCTTTGGGGGTACACCTAATACAAACTGTAACAGAGAGTATGAGATTGGGTAGATCATGTTGAGTTTGGGGGTGGATGAATTGAGATCCAGTGGTATAGAGGGGCCTCTCATCAGGCTGAGAGGTTATCAGGAGAAAACTCTATGAAATCTCTAGTTGGGAGTCTTCCAGGAGTAGAAGAATAAGATCAGAGAAGAATAGGAACTAGATCATGGGCTGCCTCACGTTTGCCTCATGTTGATTGGTTTCTTTTGAGATGGCCATGAGCTAGAGAGATGTAGGAGTCAGGAGTTAGGATTTCCACTGTGGGAAATGTGTGGAGTTTGGATTTTCTTTTTCTTAGAGATAAGTTTTAGTCTGGAGAAACTAATTTAAGATGGAAGACCTGAAAGTTTTGTGGCTGTTGGTATGGTAAGGATAACTATACGGGGTCCTTGTTACTTTGGTTTTCAGGGTTTGGCTTTGAGGAATTTGGAGGTAGACACTATCTCCTGGTAGGATTGGTAAGGGAGTGGGGATCATAGTCAGGTTTGAGGAGTAAAGTTTTAGGAAAGTTTTGTAGAAGTTCGCTGATTAGGAAGAGCAGTGGTAGGTAGTTTCTGAAAGAGGATATATTGGGGGAGTGTTGCCAAGAACAAAGGGATGCCCATAAATCAGTTTGAATGAGCTGAGGAGATGGAGTGAGCAGGGAATAGCCTGGATGTGTAGGAAGACAATGGGTAGGAGATCTACCCACGTTTTTTGGGTTTGTAGCATGAGTGCAATGAGTTAGTGTAGGATGTAAGGAATGAGAGGTATAGACTATAAGATTTTGGACTAGAACAAGCCTGGGCTTTTTCTAATTAGGACAGCGGTTGCCACTAACATATGCAGACAGCTTGGCCACCTAGGACCATCTTGTTTAACTGTTTGAAAAGTAGGCTGTAGGTTGGTTGTATTTTTTGTGCCAAGAAATTGAGCTAGGAGCCCAAAAACAAAGCCTTTTTTAGCATTTATATATAGGTGGAAAGGTTTATGGGGGCTAGGGAGATTGAGTGTTGGCATGCAAGTGAGGAACAATTTGAGTTGGCTGAAAGCAGAAGACAGAAGAGGGAAAGAAAAAGGAGTGGCTGGGGTTTCTCCAGGCAGCCTCATATAGGGGTTCAGCTATAAGACCAAAGTTTAGGATCAAAAGTAATCAGTGAGCCCCCAAAAGGAAAGGTGATCAGATTTTGATTGGGATAAGGGGATCTAAGAGATGAGAGTTCTGTGGCCTTGTATGATTCCCTTATGAGTACAGGTGATATGAAGTCCAAGGTAGCTGACCTCAGTCTTAAAGAGCTGGGCCCTGTCTGGAGATACCCAGTATCTCTTTGTTGTTAGGAAGTTAAGTAACTGAACAGTGTCTGTTATGCATAGAGTCAGAGAAGGGCTGTACATAATAGGTTATCAACATATTGGATAAGGCAGCTAGGGGGAGAGATAAGAGGTCTTTGGCTAGTGTTTGTCTAAAAAGGTGTGGGCTGTTGCAGAATTCCTGAGGAAGGACAGTTTAAGTGAGTTGTTGAGAGTTTTTGGTGTTGGGAATCCTTCCAGGTAAAGGTAAAAGGACTTTGGAGACTGGGGTCAAGAGGGATAGTAAAAATATTTTTGAGGTCAGAACTTGTAGGGAATGGGGAAAGGGGACGTTGCTAGAACCTCTGCAGTAAGTCTGTCTCCTGTGAGCCATGGCAGCACAAGACCAATTAACTTATATACAGGAAAGGTAGAAAAACTGAGACTTGGAGAAGAAGCTGAGCTTTGGGCCTGATGGGTGCTGCTCTGGGCAGCAAAGACGAAAACCAGGAGCTTGCCGCACCTTTTATTCAGTACATGGGGAGAAACAAACGTAACAAATGACTTGCAGAGAGTTCAGTATATCCGGATAAATAAAGTGTGACAAATGATGTAACAAATGACGGGGGCGGGGGGGGGCAGTGGAAATCCAAGAACAGTGAGGAACTGAGTAGATGAAGATTTTGTTTCTCCCAGGATGTCTTCAGCTGGTATAATCTTGTCCTGAGCATCACGGCATCACGAGGTCTCCGTTGTGACTGGGGGCCAAAATGGAATTATGTCTCGAAATGCCATAGCTGGCCTGTAGGCAGGAGAACTAGGATTTTTCCCCTAAAATTATGTAGCATTGCTCCCGATGAGAACTGTAAAATGAGAGGCAGTATTGAGGAAAGAGTGTTTATGGATTAGGTACCAGGGGGATGATAGATAGGCAGGCTTTATTGATAATGTACAGGTCCTGGGGTAGACAATAGGTTCCAATAGGATAGGAGCAATGTAAGGAACTGGTGGGTTTAAGAGCTGGAGTCCTGTATGGCCTGTGGGTGAAGGGGATATTCTGTCTTGTTGGGGAAGGAGGTGGGTCTTTGAGGGTAACCTTGATAAGAGTGTGATGAGAAGCAACTGAGGAGTGTTTAGCAGCCCACATGATGGGGTTGACTTGTGGGAGTAGAATGTGAGGTAAGGTTTGTGGAATCTGGGTTGAGGAGGGGGTAAGCTAAGGAGAAGACTGGGGAGCTCTGGATGGTAATGGTAGAATGTAATTTTGAAAGTATATCTGCTCCATTAACGGGGTGGGACAGGTTGGGAGTGCTAGAAAGGAATGTGTGAAAATTGTTTTTGAGGTACAAGGCAGAGAGTTGGTAGAGAGTGGTTTGGAGATGAGGCCATCAACCCCCACAATAGAGACAGAGGTGGGAACTAGAAGTCCCACATAGTTCTGTAAAACCATATATGTTGTTCCTGTATACAAAAGAAGAGAGATAGTCTTAGCTGCTACTTTCAGACAAACCCTGTTTTCTGTCTTGGTGACAGAGGTCGCAGGAGCTTTAGACCTGGGGCCTCGTTAGTTGTCCACAGCAAGACCGGGCAGACTGGGAAAGGACACGTTGGAGTTGGCCTTGGATTTGGAATGGTGTGCCCCCAGC